>CM038796.1:37981896-38206577 GCA_021764765.1 Vicia sativa | reverse complement strand
TTTACATCCGCTGTATCGATATATCATAACACGGGATCTCGCATACATCCAAGTATCATCGGTCAAAGAAGTCACCTATCCGAATTTGGCTCATTTCAAAATAATTTCAATTTTGGAAAATATTTTTCATTTCATAAAATAGAGCTTTAAATTTGGGAAATAGCGTCCAACCATTCAAAGCGGACTTACGGTTTGAAATTTATAATTTCAAAGTTTGACATTTTTCAAAAATAAAGAAGAACCGGTTCCTACATATCTGAGAACGGTTCTGTGAAGTTCAAAAACATGCGGAAAAATGTATGGGAACGGTTCCTACCCATACGAGAGCCGGTTCTGAGTCATTTTCGATTTTCTGAATTTTCAATGTGGAACCGGTTCCTCCCAGCGGGGAACCGGTTCCCCGCATTATAAAAGCCATTTCTGCACTTTTGACATTCCTTCATTCAATCAAACAAACTTACCCATCAGAATCGACATGGAAAACACCGAAACATATCCAATTTGCATCATTATCACATCGAACAACATATTTTCATCATTTCTTTTCATCTCTGACACCACAATTGTTTCGATCCATAAGCGACTGTCGATCATCGGCCACAATTAGTTATACATCCATGGAACCTAGAAATTCCCAAACAAGGTTTCTAACATGCTATGATCTATAGTATCAAAATCAAAACCTATAATCTGAAATAATCAATAAAATCACACACCTTGTGGGTTCTTACGACCACGACACTTCTAGGTTTCTTCCTTCTTTCTCCTCTTCTCACTTCGTATCTTGTTTTTCTCAAAAATGACTCTATGTTCCTTCTTTCCTTATTTATTCCTTATAACATAAATTAAATAAATATTACTTCTAGCACCAATTAATTCCATCATTAATCTTAATCCAGCATTATTAATAAATTATGTTCTCAATTAATTTAATAATTAAAATCATAATTTTATTTAATTGTTGACTTATTTTAAGGGTGTCACGAGCCTTCTTCCATAGAGATGATAGATGTCTAAATCGAGGAGAAATTGATTGGATTAAGGGATGCTTTTAAGAACCTCGTGGGTCCTTGTATTGCCAAGAGAGGCATTAGAGGTCATCGAGGGTCCTTGTATGAAGCTCGAGAGGAAGCTATAGGGTATGGTTGGCTTTGTGTTAAAATGGATTTCATGAGAAACCATCCTTTTTGGAATTAAGAGCAATTTCAAGGGAAATTTTACTGCAGGGATTTGAAAGTGATTTCATGGAAACCATCCTTTCGAGGTTCTATCTTAGCGGTGATTCTTTGTATTGGAAGCCAATAGGAGGATGTTTAAGATATTTCCTGTCTCTTTCATTGTATGATGCCCAAGAGGCTAAACTCATGAGTTCTTTGAGCGAAGCCCAGAGAGGTGACTCGGAGGGGTGTTGAACTACGATGAATAAGTTTTCTTATATAAAGCCTAGAGGAGAATTTGAACTACTGTAGGGAGAGTTATCTTATATGAAGCCAATGAGAGCTAAATTCATCTTTGGAGATGAATTATCTTGTATGAAGCCAACCGGAGGCTATTTGTGGGGAACATTGGTTGAACTAATTATTATGTTATAATTAGAGCGGTTGTATAAACAAGTGTGTGTGTATGATATATTCACGAGGAGTTTATGAAGGAAATATAAACAATGCAATGATGTTTATTCTGAGAAGTTTATGAAATATAAACAAGTGTCATGTATGAGCATTTAAAAGCAAGCGTAACTTGATTATTTAAATTTGAGCGTATACGAAGTAAATATGTACGATGGTATTCAGTTTCACGAAATAATGCTCTTTCAATACCAATGGTATTCGGTGTATATCTGACGAAAGCAGAGAAATGAGCGATCGAAGTTTATCATAAAAAGTATCATATTATATACAGATGAAGTTTTGTATGAAAAGAAATTGATATGTACAAGGAAAGATGTATATACATTAAGAATGTTGGTTTGTGTATACAGAGAAATGAAAAACAAAAGATCGAAGTTTATGCATACTTGAGTATAAAAAGGTATACATGTTATGTAGAATAAAAATTTATATATTTTGAAGAGAGTTTGATATGTACAAAGAAATATTATGTACATAAAAGAATGTTATGGGACTTACACATGAGAGGCCCGTTGGTTTGGCGATTTCCACGAGGAATAATGCTCCTTTCAATACCAATGAGTATCGGTGTATAAACAAGCGAATGAAAACAAACGAAATTTGTTTATGTTTGAATATTGACAATGATGATTTAGTATGTGCAATTAAAACTAAATATGTACATAAAAAGTTGGGACTTGAACCCGTAAGGGTGGCCCGATGATCGATTGAAATTAGAGAGAAAACGAATTTGGTTTTATCGTTTAAATCGGATCGATCGTGGTAGAAGATGTAAGTTTGATGAAATGTTTTGAAAAATGATTTGAAAATGTTTTGAAATGTGAGGTTCATTTATGAAAAGTTTTGAAAAGAATCGGAAGTCGAAAACTTGAAAAATTCACCTTAATAGGAGGTTTGAAAAAATGTTCAGAACGTCGTTTTCGGCTCGATTAAAATATAATCAGATGAAAGTTTTTTCTGAAAATTTTTGCACTATCATAAAATAGATGTATTTATTGACAAGTGTCCAAAAAATCACCTTAAAATAAGGAGTTTTGATTGGTTAAAAAAAATTGTGAAGTTTTGTAAAAAAACATGAAAAATATGAAAAATTATAAAAAGAAATGGTCCTGATGGGAGTTGAACCCATGACCATTGGGTGGCTCGTGTGAGAGAAAATCTTAAGGGCAAGCAAGCTACCCTTTGAGCCAAACCCGTTTGATGTTTAGTGGACAATAACGTGTAAATAAAAGATTGGAAAGTTTTAAATTTGAAAAAAATCAAGAACAGCATCTTGTTCTTCATGTTTGATCTTGATTCCTCGAATCATGCTAAAATCTTCATTTCTCAATGAAATTGAATGAAGTAAAAATCAAACTTGCTCGATTTTGAACAACGAACATGATAATGTATTAATGCATTTATTTTATCCTAGCATGTTTGAATTTACGAATGATGAACCAGAAGCTAAAATTCAAATTAAATGGTGCCGCGATTAATGATTCTTTGATTTTCTTGAGGAGCTTATGATAGTGTTAGGTGTAGAAAGAGATTGGCCAAGAGCTTTTCATTTAAGTTCAAAAGAATTGTGATATCGATTCGGTGTTCTAACTTTGTGTAAGTGGAGATCGAATTGATACAAGAGTGTTTCGAGCTTTTTCTTGATCATTTGAGCATCATCGGCATGTATGGAAGCTAAATGGATGATCGCACTTCTTGAATCAACTTCCAGACTCAAATAAGTCTATTGAAATAGAAACTCAATTATGTTTACATGGAATGTTAGGATGATTAGATCACAACTTTATTAAACCAGAGAGCTCTTAGGCGTTTGGAAGTTTGAAAAAAAATGAAATGCAATTAGATTTCTAGCCTAGTTTATGTTGATTTTAAGTTTTGAACAAGTTTGATAGTGATATTGAAACATGTTTGACACCAAAGATTTCAAAGTTTCTTCACAATTTTCAAATGCAAAGTTTCCCAAATATCACTATGTTTCTTGATTTTCAAGTAAGAAGAGAAAGCATGGATTGCATTGCTTTGGTGTATTTTAGACTTGAAATGTGATCTATTTATAGGCCAAAGATTATGAAATGTTAGGCAAGTACATGGCAATTGGAAAATCAAAAGATGCCTTAAGGGGTAAGAATGACTTTCAAAAGCAAAGGAAGTTTCCTCTTTTTACCATGTGTGAAAAATATTCAAATTGATCTATCAATCTCAATTATATCTAGCTGATATTTATCAGCTCAATGATCAATTGGCAAGTTTGTAAAGCTTCTAGATGAAGAAACCAAATGACCTATAATTGAAGTTTTGACTTTGAAAAATCAAGTTCATGGGCCTTATGTTTCAATTTCAAAGTATAGCTAGACTCCATGTATTTGAGAGTTATTGGACATTTTGAAATCTTGTTTCTGGCTACAACTTTCATGTTTGAGTTTTTCAATTCAAATTGGAACTAGGTGAAAAAATGGCATGAAGTTTGGAAAAAATAAGAAATTCAACACTTAGAAAATTTTCTAAGTGTTAGAACTTTGACTTTTGTTGACTTTTCAAATTCTTTGATTTTTATGATCATGATGGATCATTTAAAGTATTTTGATGATTGAAAAAGTTTTGTTTTGAAAATTTTGACCAAAAGTCAAAGTTTGACTTTGTCTTGAGATAATTTTCATCGGATGTTTACGAAATTGTGATAAAGTCATGAACTTACGTGATGTTTTGAATCGAGAAATTAGGTCAAGATGTTGTATCTAAGATATAATGACCAATCTCTATCCAAAATTCATTTCTTGTTCAAAAGTCGGAGAAAACTCATGCGATCAAAACCACAAATTGGTCGATCCTTGATTGATCATGAGAAAAAAATGGATATCGAAGATTGAAGGTGATATTTTGATCAAGATAGATCAAATGAGGTGAAAAACTCAAACCTAATTGGTTGCCTTTTGAATCGGATGAAAATCGATGAAACCCTAATTTTGACTGTGAAATCCACACGATTAATCTTTATCACAACATTAGTTATACGAATGATGCAAATGTAAAATGGTATATTAGGTCAAAATTTGGGGTATAATGAGAACTAATAGCCAAGGAATGAGAAGATCAGCTCGGGCATTCTCTTCCGGGCTACATGACATATTCGAAGACATTGAACCATGACTTAAGCGAAACAACTTAATAATACTTTGCTAAAGTAGGGTCCTTTGCTGAAGCGACAATCCGCCCGACCACCAGCTGCGAATCGTCTGAACTAGCGGTGAGTTACCCCGACCTCAAGCTAGCCTCGGACCGATAGCCAGGCCGTATTCTTCACGATTGTTACTTGTTGAAAACCAATGCAAGAATATTAGCACCATTCCGGGCCTTCGAGAACCACCCTGCGCCCATGCCTTTAAGATTAGAGGAACCATCAGAGCGGAATCCACTTTTGGTAGGACCTCTCCGGCGACAGGCTCCACCATAAATCGGCCGAGGATTGGGATTTGATCTTTGATACGAGAAGGCGGTCTCGTATTCTAATAGTTCCACGGCCGAAACCATCCTTCCGGTAAATCAGACTTCTTGAACACACATTAACGGAAAATTGGTCTTCACTTGGGCGGGATGCCGAAAGTAATGCACGAGCTTTCGTGCGATCGTTACAAGCGTCGTTGCTAATTTCTCGATCTTACGGTACGATTTACGCTCCTTTTAGCACTGCTTACAAAGTAAGCCGTCGCTCCTTCTTCGTGTCTTGGACTAATCTGGTGATTGCCCCATCGATTCTTGCCAGTATAATGTCAGCGAGAACCTTCTTTGCGTCGATCGTACCGGAGTCTTGTGAATGATTACTTTAACTTGTTGAATCTTGCCCGCGTGCTTCAATCCGTTCAATTGAGCTCTCTCTTAATTGCAGGAAAAGTGGATGGACTTGTATCACTGCACAAGATAAGCGAGACAACGTGGCCAAGCGGCCGATTAGCTATTGTACTTCTTGTCTTGGGTCGGACTTCGCATGTCGATGATGCTTGACACTTATACGGGTTGGCCTCGATACCACGATTTGTAAGCATGAAACCGAGGAACTTGAAGCAGACCCCGCATACACTTTTCGGGTTCGAGCATATTGAACCGCTTAGCAGCGAAGGTCTCTCAATGTCTGTCACATGATCGCTCGATGTGGTTTTGATCACCATGTCTACATACACCTCGATATTCCGACCAATCTGAGGAGCAAACACCATATCCATCAGCCTCTGGTAAGTTGCGTCGGCGTTCTTCAAGCCGAATGGCATAACCCTATAATAAAAATTCTTCCGCTCTGTCATGAAGGCGGTCTTTGATGCATCCGCCGGGTTCATTCGGATTTGGTTGTACCGATCGCATCAAAAACTCGGGAGGCGAAACTTCGGAAGCGTCGAGCAGTGGATCAATCGAGGGAGGATAAGGATCCTTTGGGCATGCTTTATTCAGGTCAGTGAAGTCTACACACATTCTCCACTTTCCATTCTTCTTCTTCACCATGACCACGTTGGATAGCCAAGTTGGGTCTCACCTCCACTGAAGCAAACTTAACGACTTTCCTACCTCCTACGAGACTACTTGTCCTCTTTCTTCTCCATCTTCCGCTTCCTCTGTGATACGAAGCTTGACCCGGATCAATTGACAAATGGTGTACATGATCTGCGGGTCTATGCGGCATATCAGATGGCTTCCAAGCAAAAGGTCTAGATTACGCCTTAACACCTGGACTATCTCGGTCTCTTCCTCCTTTGACAATTGAGTCCCCAGATGGGTGACCTGTGAGGGTAACGACCCGGTCTGGATGTCTTTGACCTCCTTGCGAGGGTGAGTCCATCCTCGCCCGACCCTTCTCGGATCGATATCGACCATACCGACTTAAATGTTTGGAGGGCCTACGATGGTCCCGACTTCTTCTTGGCTTTCAAACTATCTTTATAGCACCTCGGGCGGACCGGTCTCCACGACGACCAGAACCGCGCCCGTTGCCAAGGGGATACTTCATGGTCAGAACAACGTTGATATCTTGCCTCGAGTGCATTAAGCGATGGGCGTCAGATGATAATGTTATAGGGTGATGGCGCATTAACCACCAGTACCTAACACGAGCGGTTTGGCACTTTCTCCCTCTCAAAGTAGTTAGCGGCGGGACCCCGAACACTGTTCACCGAGAGAACAACAAGGGTCCCGAAGGTAACAACTCATTCGGCTCAAACCCATTCCCTTGAAAGCTTCCTAGTAGAGGCGTCGCGGAACTTCGGATCGATCGACCGCAGCGCCCATCCAGTTGCACCTCAGTCACCATGGGATCATTTCATGTGGCGGAACTTCTTTGGCGTCTTCACAGAGAAGGTTATCACCGGGATCAAACCTCGAGGTTTCGATCTGGTACCGGACCCACTGAGCGTACCTTTTCTGGATGAACTAGAGGCGCCTCCATGAAGCCCCGAGATAGTGTTGAGAGTGTATCGGGTCGATCTCGCCTCTTTCCTTCTTCCTGACCTTACCCTTTTTCTTGGACCCGGGAATCGGGCGAGTCCTCCTCGGGGATGAATCCGTTCTTGGTCCGTCGAGGATGCGCCTTTACGTATGTTGACAGCTTACCTCTTTGTACTAACTTTTCAATCTCTCTTCACAACTGTATGTAGGATTACGTGGTATGCCCTTGGGGCGATGAAACTCGCACCATGCTCGGGTCACTCCCGAACCGTGTTGATCCAACTACTTGTAAGGAGGGTAAGTAGTTTCAAATGGTTAATGTCACGGAGGATGTCTTCCCTTCTGGTGTTAAGGGGCGTGAATGTCTCCCTAGGGCCTAAAGTCGGCCGCGGGCGTGATGGCAGCCGCCTGTCCCGGGCTCGTTCACGAGGGGTGGCATCATCTCGTGGTCGAGATGCGTTAAATCACGCCAGCCCCATCTTTAGAATCTCGAGCACGCATCTCCATGTTGCTTTCCTCTCCTTCACATAGAACTCGGCCCGAGTAATGATCTCATCCATGCTCTTGGCGGGCTTTTGGGCTAAAGAATCATTGAACTGACCGGCCTTAAGGCCATGTTGGAATCTGACTACAAATATCTCCCTGATTGGGGTGTGAGACTTTGATTGTCTCTCGTTGAACCTAGCCATGAAGTCCGGAGTGACTCGGAAGAGGCACTTCCGTTGAAGAGGAGGTATTAGCCACCTTGCGATGTCGATTAGCGAAGCTATGAATGATCTTTCGGTTGAAGTCTTGATAGCTCGCTCTGAAACGGGAAGTCCATATACCATCATAAGCCGATTCTCTAAAATGCGACCATCGACTTGCATAAGGAGTTGGTTGCTCGATAAGCGCCATTGTGTTGTTAGCATGATGATGTGTTCACGAGTCATCTTTCCATCATACGATGCTGATGAGGGTTTGAAATTATACGCACGGCATCCTCCCAGTTTCACGAGATAAAGGTTGCGGCTCCATGGGCTCTACTTCTGTTCTTACGCTTCGTCCAAGCTCTTGGTGAAGGGCTTGAACATTAATCTAAAGTGTTTCGTTATCTTTGGTGTGGTCGTCGATCATGGCCAGCAAGGTGAATCGGTGGATCTGTTGGTGAAGCTTGAGACATTGTAAATGCATATGCGTTTATGTGTTTGTGCGGCACAGGATTGATTTCAAGGGCCCAGCGGTGAGCGTAATGTTCTTGGAAAAACCTTATTAAAGATATTTTAGGGTTTGGAAGCTCAGTGTGTAACTCGAGTTCCAAGCTTATGATTGTCTTGCTTATCCATTGGCGAAACCATTATATCAATCCTTCCATGGAGCTATTTCTTCCTTTCGTAGCGCCTTAGCGCATTAACCATGGATTGAAAGCGAGGGGCTAGGCATTACTGACTTAATGATTAGATTCGATGGCGTCTCGTAAAGACTCTTGGAACTCTTCATCTTCGTAGTTGATAGCGTACTCGAACCTCCATCCACAGATTAAGCTGGAGCTACACCTCGGATCTGGCCGACCTTATGCCCTTCTCCAAGAGATCCGTGTGGATAAGGACCTCGTCCTTGAGCAGAGACCTATCCGGACCCTGCAATCTTCCCTCAGGACATCCGTCTCGGTTGAGGATTTTATGCCGATCAACTATCATGGCGTCAAACAGACCCTCGACCATTGAAGATCTTACGATTGAAGCTACCAATTCGGCATTGACAACATCACGGATCGAGCAAGGTGACGAGCAGGAAGGTTTTCTCTCGAGATATCTCTCCTCCAGAAAGACAGCGACTCCATTTCGCGTTCCGGCTATTGACCCATTCCTCGAGCTAGAGGAAAGAACGGTTGACTCGTCACCTCGACGAGTACCAAAGGAAGTTCTTTGAGAGCGCCTCCAAACAAAGAAATGGAGGAAGTGCGAGATCATCAAGAAGGTGACTACTGATATGGTGGAATAGTTGGGACAAACTCAGTCCAAGAATCTCCGTACTAGCTCTTCTCTTGTGCTCTGAGGCTCGTACTAATGCCTGTGGTGAAGTTTCTAAAGAATGCTCACGTGCCGCAAGACACTACTACACCATTTGAAGTTTGTATTGCTAGCACTTTATAACAACGACTTCAAACTTCTACGATCTTGATTTGACTCTAGGAAAGAAACACAACAAAGCCTTGCACATGTCATTGAATGCAAGGGCATTACATTGTCTCATGTTACGGTTGATGGGTTACACTCGAATATCTTTAGAAAGCGCTCTTGATCAACTTGATATCGAAGGGTTGGTTACGAGACCCGTGTGATATAATTGTGAGACTTTTGATGGTTCTAGCGAGCGATGCTTGGAAACTCATTACACTGTTAAGGTCGGTTCCCAGACCTTTGATTCCACTTTCTTTGTCATGGACATCAATCCGACTTACTCTTACCTACTTGGGCCCTTGGATACATGGGGCGGGCATTACCTCTACCTTGAGAAGTTGAAATACCTAGTAAAGGGGAAGGTTGTTACAGTGTGTGGTGAAGAAGAATATATGGTCAGTCATCTACAATCATTCCGATACCTCGAGGTGGAGGGTGAATTCTTCGAGACTCCCTGTCAAGCTATTGAAACAATTCCCGAGTCATGCTGTGACTCTCCCGTCCTCTGAAGTTATGCAAGCTCCTAGGATGGCCTCGTGAAAGATGCTCGGCTGCGGTTGAAGAAGGAGGTAGTGCTATTTAGGGTCGGCTCACGATCTTCCTTTCAAATCAGACAAGGCTGGTTTAAGCTTCACCATCAAAGTCGAGACAATACAGCTGAGCGTGTCGACCAACTTCCTTTCGCGTCGGCCAGTGGAATCCATGCTATAAGCGGCGGCGGCGACGACATCGATAAGTGGATCTTCGACTCGAACAAGGGCTCGGCAATTGGAAGGCGAAGATGTCATACCAATCTCCTTTAGTCGGGAGTAATTGCTCTTGTTTTGTTTTGCTTTTCGTATTTCTTTATGTTTTGAACAATAAACTCTAAAGCCTAGTGCCTTGCGGGTCATCGTGGCTCGTTGTGAGGTTATTATCATCATTTGCATATTTTCATTCAATAAAATCGTTGGACTTTTGCATTCTATTTTTGCTTTCTTTTACTTTATCACCCTTCAAAAAGCTATGTGTTTCTTACACACACGTGATACAACTGCAGAATCACTCGAATCTAGATTGATACTTGACTATGCTATTGCTAAATATGACCGATAATCCGATCTACCAAGCCGAAGACGAAGGTGAGGAAGATTGTGAAGTGCCGGAGAACTTCGGTGCTACGGCAAGAAGAGCGAGTTATCTGACCACCACGAAGAGCAAGTGGAGGTTGTGAATTTGAGTGCGATGAAGGCAGAAAAGACATTAAGATAGGAGCGAGGTCTTGAGCGATGTTAAAGAAAGGTTGATTAGGATGCTATGAGATTATATTGAGGTTTTGCTTGGTCGTATGAAGACATGCAGGTTTGGACATTGATATTGTGGTACACGATTCTGACAAAGGAAGGTTTTCTCGATGAAATAGAAGGTTAAATCGCATCGTCTGAGATGTCGAGAGAAAATTAAAAGGCGAAGTTATAAACGATTCAACGTCGGTTTCTTATTATTACTTCTTATCCACGATGGGTTGCAAATGTATTTGTGCCCGAAGGATGGCAAAGTACGAATGTGTGTAGATTACGAGATACGAACAAGCGAGTCGAAAGGCGATTTCCCCCCTCATATCGATGTTACGGTTGACAACACTTTCGATATAAGGTTTTCTCCTTCATGGATGATTTCTCCGATTACAATCGGATCAAAATGGCTCACGAAGACATGGAAGACTACTTTCGTTACAGTGGGGCACTACGCTACAAGGTTATGCCGTTCGGATGAAAAACGCAGCGCCACTTATCGATGCTATGGTGACATTATTTCATGACATGATTCATCACGAGATAGAGGTCTCGTCGACAACATGATAGCTCGATCCGGGAAGAAGAGCATCTCGATCATTGCGAAACTATTTGTGGGTTGAAGAAATACGGATGAGACTTAATCCCAACAAGTGCACCTTTGAGTCGGATCGAGAAAACTCCTAGGGTTCGTTGTCGATGGTAAAGTATTGAGGTTGATCACCAGGTTAAAGCCATTCAAGAAATCGGCTCCCCAGGAAAGAAGTCGGAGGTTTCTCGGGCCGATTGAATTACATTGCAGATTCATTGCACATCTAGCTACTTGTGAGCCAATCTTCAAGTTACTAAAGAAAGATCAAGTGGTAGAATGGAGCAGCGATTGCCGGATCGCTTTTGACAAAATCAAGGGTACCTACGAATCCTCTATCTTGATGCAGCCCTCACGAAGGAAGACCTCTCATCATGTACTTGGCGGTGTTAGAGAACTCAATGGGGTGTGTGTTGGGGCAACATGGCGAGTGCAGTCGAAAGAGCATGCAATATACTACCTTAGCAAAAGTTTACATGAAACAAGATACTCACATTTCGAGAAAACTTGCAATGCTTTAGGGCTGCTGGCCGACTAGGCGGTATATGTTGACTCACACTTTACCTTGTTGATTTCAAGATGGATCCGATAAAATACATATTTGAGAAACCAACTCTCTCGGAAGAATAGCAAGATGGCGAGATGATCTTGACCGGTATGACATCCGGTACACTTCTCGAGAAAGCAATCAAAGGAAGTGTAGTGGCGATCATTTGGCTCATCAAGCGTAGATGACTATCGATCTATGAAGTTCGAGTTTCAGGGCGAAGATGTTTTACTAATTCTTGATTCGAAGAACGGGACGAGACGAAGGACACGAACAAGGATCGATGGACCATGGTCTTTCATGGAGCCTCAACACTTGGCAATGGCATTGGTGCCATCATTACATCCCTACGGCGAGCATCGCCTTTCAGCGAACTCTGTCATTTGCACTAACAACATGGCCGAATATAAAGCGTGCATCATGGGTATTAAAGCTGCTATTGACTTAAGAATCAAGTTTTTACAAGTGTATGGAGATTCAGCTTTGGTGATCAGTCAGATTAAGGGCGAGTGGGATACAAAGCATCCAAATCTTATTCCGTATCGAGAGCATGTTTTGAGTTTGATCCCCTACTTCGAAGAGATCACTTTCAATCACATTCCACGAGAAGAGAATCAGTTGGTAGACGCATTAGCTACTATATCATCTATGTTCAAGGTCAGATGGGACAGCAGCTCCCGGATCATCATTGAGAAGTTTGTGAACCGCATATTGTTATGAGCTTGATCGAGAAGAGACATGCTATGGCGTGAAGAGGTATCTAAAACTCGGGAATATCCATGAGGGCATCTGTCAATGATAGAAGTTCTTGAGAAGATTTGCATCCAAATTCTTCCTCAGCAACAGCGTCTTATACAAGCGCAACCACGATTTGTGCTTACATATTTGTCAGGAAAAGCAGTAGAGCGTATCATGGAAGAGTTACGGCGCATTTGGTACCCACTCCGGTGGACATCGATGGCTAAGAAGATTAGAACAAGTTACTATTGGTCCACCATGGAAGTGATTGTCACCGCTACGCTCGATCTTGTCACAAATGCGATTTTAGCGAATAGCTCTTGAGCAGTCAATCTCGAGGCTTAGAATGCTCATCAACGGAAAAGAAGGTTGTTGGTCTTCTCAACATGAGGCATACTAAAAGTGGTCTAAGAGGTCGGTCGAATAGAGCTCTACGAAGGAAGTGTCAAGAATGAGGGTGTCGAGGTAATGAAGATGACCGGCGAGCCTAAGAAGGAGGGAGAAGATCGCTCTGACCATAGCTAGTACTCTGATGAAGATGACAAGTACAAACAGCTTGAAGACCGTCTGAATGCTGTGGAAGACCTGAAGATGTCCAGGCTGAATTTTGATGATCTGAGTCTTGTCCCCGGTGTGGTGATTCCTCCCAAGTTCAAAGTTCCAACTTTTACCAAGTATGATGGCATTTCTTGTCCTAAACTTCATCTGAAGTCCTATGTCCAGAAGATCAACCCCCACATTGATGACAGAAAGTTGTGGATGCACTATTTTCAAGAGAGTTTGTCCGGAGCTCAGTTGGAATGGTATTATCAGCTAGAGAATGATTGTATCCGTACTTGGAGTGACTTAGCAGATGCTTTCTACAGACAGTATGAGTACAATGCTGAATTGACACCCACTCGCATGCAATTACAAAGCATGTCTATGGGTCGTGATGAGAATTTTAAGGGTATGCTCGAAATGGAAGATTTAGCGAGTTCAACCACCCTTGTCAATAGGAATTGGTTGATATGTTTATGGAACAACGACAGGCCGTTCTTGATCATCGATTGGAAACTCTTGACGGATTCACAGGGTTGATATTGACAATGCGTATTAGTGGTATCAAAAGTGGAAAGATTAGGATAGAGACATCTTGAATGTGGCGAAGAGATCTTTTGGTGGTAGAAAGAAACTAATGTTGTGCATGGTCGAAAAGCCGAGCCAAGACCGAGTGCTCGATCAGTGAAGTTGTGATCTCGATCCTACATCAGCACAACCTCGGTGAGACAACACGTGGCAGGCGATGCATGACGGTTTACAAAGATCAACATGCCATTGTCGCAAGCCTTGCAACACATGTTGAAAGTAGGTACGATAACCTTGAGGATCCTCCTCAAAATATCAACACTTCCTCTCCGGATACAATCCTAATGCTAAGTGTGCTTACCACTCCAATAGCCGAGGCACGACAACGACAATGTTGGGCTCACGAGAACAAGATCAAGACATGATTGAAGCTAAGCGATTGAGTTTGACCCTCTTGAGACCCGAATGTGATCAACGCACCTCTTCTAACCATGACAAGAGTTCCAATCTTTGTTGGCGATGATACTTATATTTTCAACATAGATGACACGACCATTCCTCGATGGTATTAGAAGAATTTGCTACAAGCGGTGTCAATCCGGGATGCCCGAGAATTGTCGTTGGTGCCCATACACACGATGGTTGTACTTGGTTGAAGGCGTGTTCGATGCATGATGGATAACCGTGAGATACTATTTCTAAAACCACCTGTCAAGTGTGTGAAGATATGTCTAAGCGAAGATCGAAGATTTGAGCGAAACCGCACCATCGTGTGGGATACCTTAGGCAACCAAGTGGAAAATACGATTACATGGTGAAGTACATTCACGAGAGCTACAAGATTCCTATTGAAGATGTTAAAGTGACCGGATGGGGTGACGATTTCGAAGACTATGTTGATGTTAACACTATAAGGATTTCCTCTGCTGATCCTGTGCCCAGAGTGGCACCTCTTATCATTACTTCTCCAAGACCAGTGCCATATTCCTCCGACAAAACTATTCCTTGGAATTATGGAGCTGATGTTTACTATCATGGCGTCAAGCAAGACCCTCTGACCGTTGAAGATCTTACTATTGAAGCTACCATTCTTGACATTGACAACATCACCGGATCAAGTAAGGTGACCTGAACCGGAAGAGTGTTCTCTCCAGATATCTCTCCTCCAAAAGACACCGCGACTCCAGCTCGCATTCCAACTATTCAATCCGCTCCCCAAGCTAGAGGGAAAGAACCAGTGACTCATCACTTTCGGCGAAGTAACAAAGGAAGTTCTTGAAGACACCTCAAACAAAAAATGGAGAATTAAAAGATTATCAAGAAGAGTGACTACAATGTTGTGGAGCAGTTGGGACGAACTCGTCCAAGATCTCCATGCTTGCTCTGCTCTTGTGCTCGAGGCTCATGCTAATGCCTTGGTGAAGTTTCTAAAGAATGCTCACGTGCACTGCGAACTACCACGACCGTTTGAAGTTTGTATTGCTAGCACGGCTGCCAACAACGGCCTAGAACTATCGATCTTGATTTGACTCTGCGGAAAGAAACACAACAAAGCCTTGCACATCTCTGTCGAATGCAAGGCGTTACATTATCTCATGTTTTGGTGAATCTTGGTTCCGCTCTGAATATCCTACCAAATCTTGCTTTTGATCGACTTGATATCGAAGGTTGGTTCGAGACCCGGTGATATAATTGTGAGAGCTTTTGATGGTTCTAAGCGAGCATGCTTGGAGAGCTCTTACACTGTTTAGGTCGGTTCCCAGACCTTTGATTCCACTTTCTTTGTCATAGGCATCCGTTACTCTTTGCCTACTTGGGCCCCTTGGATACATGGGGCGGCTATTACCTACACCTTGCATCGAGAGGTTGAAGTACCGGTGAAGGGAAGGTTGTTCGGTGTGTGGTGAAGAAGAATATATGGTCAATCATCTACAATCATTCGATACCTCGAGATGGAAGGTGAATTCTCGACTCCCTCAAGCTTTTGAAACAATCCCAGTCATGCCTTGACTCTCATCACTCTGGAAGTTACACAAGCTCCGCCTAGGATGGCTTGAAGGATGCTCAGCCATTGTTGAAGAAGGTAGTACTATTTGGGGTCGACTCCGGATCTTCCTTTCAAATTTGACAAAATGGTTTAGGCTTCACCATCAAAGGTCGAGAAGATGATCGCATGACGTGCGGCCAACTTCCTTTCGCATCAGCCAAAGTGGAATCCATGCTATAGAAGGCGGCGACAACGATCTCGACATCGGCAAGTGGATCTTCAACTCGAACAGAGGCTCAGTTGGAAGGCGAAGGCGTCATACCAATCTCCTTTATTCAGGAGTAATTGCTCTTTTTTTGTTTTGCTTTTCGTATTTCTTTATGTTTTAAACAATAAACTCTAAAGCCTAGTGCCTTGCCCGGGGCATTATGGCTCGTTTGTGAGGGTTATTATCTGTCATTTGCATATTTTCATTCAATAAAATCGTTGGACTTTTGCATTCTATTTTTGCTTTCTCTTACTTTATCACCCCTTCAAAAAGCTATGTGTTTCTTACACACACCCACGTGATACACTGCAGAATCACTCCGAATCTCGTTGAAAACAACTATGCTATTGCTAAATATGACTTCGCTAATCCGATCTACCAAGCTGAAGACGAAAGTGAGGAAGATTGTGAAGTGCTAGGAGAACTTGTCAGATTGCTACAGCAGGAAGAGCGAGTTATCTGACCACAGTCGATTGAGGTTGTGAATTTGAGTGCGATGAAGGCAGAAAAGAGATCAAGATAGGGGGTCTTGAGAACAATGTTAAAGAAATATTGGTTCGGATGCTACGAGACTATATTGAGGTTTTGCTTTGTCATACGAAGACATCGGTTTAGACATTGATATTGTGGTACATTGCCGAAAAGAAGGTTTCTCGGTGAAAGAAAGGTTCGTCGTATCGTCGAGATGTCAGAGAAAATCAAAGCCGAAGTTATGAAACAGTTTAACGCCGGTTTCTTAGCTGTTACTTCCTATCCACAATGGGTTGCGAATGTGGTACATGTGCCTAAGAAGGATGGTAAAGTACGAATGTGTGTGGATTAGAGATCGAACAAAGTCAGAAAGAAGATTTCCGACTTCCTAATATTGATGTTCTGGTTGACAACACCGCTCAGCATAAGGTCTTCTCCTTTATGGATGGTTTCTCCGGTTACAATCAGATCAAAATGGCTCCTGAAGACATGGAGAAGACTACTTTTGTTACGTGGGGCACTTTACGCTACAAGGTTATGCCGTTCGGATGAAGAGCCACTTATCGGCATGTTATGGTGACATTATTTCATGACATGATTCATCACGAGATAGAGGTCTCGTCGGCGACATGATAGCTCGATCCGAAGAAGAAGAACATCTTGATCATTTGCGGTTTGATAGATTGAAGAAGGATGAGACTTAATCTAACAAGTGTACCTTTGAGTCGGATCCGGAAAACTTCTAGGGTTTGTTGTCGGTGGTAAAGGTATTGAGGTTGACCCATAAGGTTAAAGCTATTCAAGAAATGCCACTCCCGAGAGAGGAAGTCGAGGTTTCTTGGGCGATAAAACTACATTGCGGTTCATTGCACATCTAGCTACTTGAACCAATCTTTAAGTTGCTTAAGAAAGATCAAGTAGTGGAATGGAGCAGCGATTTCGGATCGCTTTTGACAAAATCAAGGAGTACCTACGAATCCTCATCCGATGCCGCTTGAAGAAGACCTCTTATCATGTACTTAGCGGTGTTAAAATTCAATAGGGTGTGTGTTGGGGCAACATGGCGAGTGCAGTCGAAAAGAGCATGCAATATACTACCTTAGCAAAAAGCGTGAAACAATATACTCACGACTTGAGAAAACTTGCAACGCTTTAGCTTATTGCTTGACTAAGGCGGTATATGTTGACTCACACTACTCTTGATTTCTAAGATGGATCCGATAAAATACATATTTGAGAAACCGCTCTCTCGGGAAGAATAGCAAGATGGAAAATGATCGACCAAATATGACATCGGTACACTTCTCGAAAGCGATCAAAGGAAGTGTAGTAGCCGATCATTTGGCTCATCAAGCCGTAGATGACTATCGATCTATGCGATTCAATTTCAAATGAAGATGTTTTACTAATTCTTGATTGTGAAGAACCAGGCCCGGACGAAGGACCTGAACAAGGATCCCGATGGACCATGGTCTTTGATGGAGCCTCAAACGCACTTGGCAATGGCATTGGCACCATCATTACATCCCCTACAGGCGGACACACGCCATTCACCGCCAGATTATGTTTCAGTTGCACTAAGAACATGGCCGAATATGAAGCATGCATCATGGGTATCAAAGCTACTATTGACTTAAGAATCAAGTTCTTGCAAGTATATGGAGACTCAGCTTTGGTGATCAGTCAGATTAAGGGCGAGTGGGATACGAAGCCTCCGAATCTTATTCCGTATCGAGAGCATGTTCTGAGTTTGATCCCCTACTTCGAAGAGATTACTTTCAATCACATTCCGCGAGAAGAGAATTAGTTGGCAGACGCATTAGCTACTATATCGTCTATGTTCCAGGTCAGATGGGACAACGAGGCTCCCCAGATCATCATTGAGAGGTTTGAAGAACCAGCGTATTGTTATGAGCTTGATACAGAAGATAAACCTTGGTACTATGACGTGAAGAGGTATCTTGAGACTCAGGAATATCCATGAGGCATCATCAATGATAAAAGTTTTGAGAAGATTTGCATCAAATTCTTCCTCGGCAACGACATCTTATACAAAGCGCAATCACGATTTGTGCTTACTTCATGTAGACAAAACATCATGGAAGAGAGTTACAAGCGCATTTGGTATCCTCCGTTGGACATCGATGGCTAAGAAGATTTTGAGAACAGGTTACTATTGGTCCACCATGGAAGCGATTGTCACCTTCCGATCTTGTCACAAATGCCAGATTTATGCAGACAAAGTGCACGTACCTCCAGTACCTCTGAATGTTCTAACAACTCCTTGGCCTTTTGCAATGTGGGGCATTGACATGATTGGAGAAATCAAGCCCACCGCTTCCAATGGACATCGTTTCATCCTTGTGGCAATTGATTATTTCACCAAATGGGTAGAAGCAGCCTCGTTCGCATCTGTTACCAAGAATGTTGTGGCTCGTTTCATCAAGCATAATCTTATCTGTCGGTATGGTACTCCCAAAAGGATTATCACAGATAATGGCTCTAATCTCAACAACAAAATGATCACCGAACTCTGCACGCAGTTCAAGATCAAGCATCACAACTCTTCTCCATATCGGCCAAAGATGAATGGCGCTGTGGAAGCCGCCAACAAGAACATTAAGAAGATTATACAGAAAATGACAGAGACGTACAAGGATTGGCATGAGATGTTACCATTTGCTCTTCATGGTTATCGCACTTTCTGACGGACGTCAGCGAAACCCCTTCTCTCTATGCGGTATGGGCAGTCCTACCCATCGAGGTTGATTCCCTCAACGAGTCCTCCGGACGCGAGAGTTAAGCGAACGATTGGATCTTCGACCAGATTAATTTGATTGATGAGAAACGACTCGCGTCTATCTGCCATGGACAAATCTATCAGAAGCGAATGATCGGAGCATTTATCAAGAAGGTCAAGCACCGAGTCAACCAAGTTGGTGATCTAGTAGTCAAGCGCATCATCCTTCCACAAGGTGATCCCAGGGGCAAATGGACTCCCACCTATGAGGGACCATTTGTAGTCAAGACAGTATTTTCCGGTGGAGCTATGATACTTAGCACCATGGATGGTGAAGACTTCCCACACCACACATAGTCAAAAATACTACGCATAAAAGCGACGACCTAGGCAAAAATAAGGGCATCAACCAAAACGGTTTGGGCAAAAGTTAAGGATATATACAAAACATGTACACCGGCAAGTCGAAACGAAAAGGCGGCTTGGGCAAAAGGGTATCGGTAGGCCCGAAATCTAGGCAAAAGTTAGGGATTTAAGCGTACGACTATGTCTCGTCCAGATCACCTATCTACAGACTACTATAAGCATTCAAGATTCAAATAGCGACAATCAGTCTACTCACTTTCTACTGATAACAAAGAGATGAGATAGTTGAAATATATGAGTACTAGCATAGTTGGAACTTAACGAGATACAAGTTCTTGGCCATACGCCACATTTCAAATAAATACAAGTTTCTTTCTCTTTGCAATTTTTTGCTGTTGTTGTTTGCATAAAGTCCAACGTTTGCCTTGAATGATTATATGCATCTGACAATAAAAATCTATTTGCAAACATGCGAAAAGTAAACATAACAAAATTAATTACTACAGGCTCCAGGAATTGAGATGACGACGAAAGTCACCAAAACATTTTCCCCACAGAGCATGATCCCCACAAAGGTGTCACTCACCACAAGCCTTCCCCAGCGGAGTAGAGGTGAATCCCCGAACAGTGATTCCACTCAGCTAAATCATGTTACATCAGTCTCCGAGCAATTACATTCCACCCCGGTCGATTTATCCCCAATATCTCTCTTTCCCTTTTCCCCGTATCCGACACGAAACTTGGTCAGATAGTGCATCGGAGGAAACCTACATCTTTTATTCCTCAGCCAGAGATTTCAACGGGCTCCAGATCCTTCTTAGCTGGTCTCCAAGCAACTATCAAACACTCTCCAGCAGGATTTACACGCAAGATCCCCAACAGAGTACCTCTCAGGCTTTCCCCAGCAGGGTCTATGTATGAGATCCTCAACGACGTGTTTCTCAATTTCTACCATCCTCAACAATATCTAGGCCCAAGACTTGGTCAGATAGTGCATCGGAGGAAATCAAATTTTTCTTTCTTCTCAGGGTCTCCATCCGTTCCGTCCCCAAACAGAAGTCAGAAATCCTCAAGCAGAACATCCGCATCTTCTTCAAGATGGATATGTTTTGAAATACCACAACATCTATCATTCATACATTTCTTATAAAGTCATAATATATGCATATGTCATTCATTCACATCGTCATGCATTATACTTCGCATAAGACTAACAATATTCTATCAAAGTTTCTCTTGTTTTCTCCAAAACAGGTGAAAATCACTTGCGGGTCCAAGATTAATACCGAATCCGGACGGAGAACTATCGAAAGACGCCCGGTTGTCCTCCGACAACGGTCGAGATTAAGACCGAGACGGAAAACTATCCGAACGACCGCCCTTGTTGTCCTCCGACAACGATCCGAGATTAATGCCCGGCTAGAAAAACTATCCGAACGATTTATCCTCCGATAACGAGGCGGACCAATACACAATGCCACACGCCAACTACTATCCCCTCAGTAATCAACACGAAGATGTATTCGACTCTCTCTTATCAAGCAACTCACAGTCTAGCATACGACTCAGTTGCCTTGGATGGCATCTTAAGCCCATCTCCGATTACTTGTCAACATTTCTCCACTTTCAGAATGCTGCATATTTGGTTAAAAAACCAATACAAACCAATAACTTCATTCAAAGATGAGCACGAAGTCTAACGTACGACTCCCTCTGGATGGCATCTTAAGCCCATCCCCTTTCACTTCTAGAAACTTCTACAGAGCCTAGCGTATGGCTCACTCCCCAGCATCGATCTTTCCAGATGGCATCTTAAGCCCATCCCCGTCAATTCTCCTATCAACAATCTCAAGTCTAGCGTGCGACTCATTCCCAGCGAAGTCTCCAACTTCTCCAAATGGCATCTGTAAGCCCATTCCCGCATCATCAGCCAACAGCGAGTGCAAATTTTCAGGTGTACTCGAGTGTTCAATCATCTTCTACCTCCAGGTCACGAAAGGCAAACATGCCAATCTAACCCTTCCAGTACAAGAAGATTGAACAGGGGCAGCTGTCATACCCCAAAATTTGCCCTCCATCTTCTCAAGATATTCCATACATCCATGCTCAAGGATTCTTCAAGGGTTGATAAGACAAACCCTCTCCTAGACAATCAACCCAAACTAGGGTTTGGTATTTCTCAGATCAAGATGGGTTTCCAACATCTCCAATGGTCTTCATGCCTCCTCATATGCTTCAAAGGTTCTCCATGTCAAGTTTCAAGCCTCACAAGTCAAGTTTCCTCAGACAATTGCTTAGATGGTTGAAAATCAATTATATTGGACAAAAAGTCAACTGTGGTCAACATACAGTCAAACTTCATGATTTTTGGTCAACATCCTCATTTTGAAGTTACATTCATCATTTGATCAAGGGTTGATCATGATTCATCAAGAAAACTCAAGATTTACTCAAAAGTCAAACTTTCTAAATTAGGGTTTCTTAGTGAAAAGTCAACCAAACTTTGACTGGGCATAACTTCTTCATACTTTCTCAGAAATTTTTCCACCACTTCTTGTTTTGAAGGAAATTCAATTCTCTACAACTTCATGTCTCACAAGAATGTTGAAAAAATGCTTCATTTGGAAGGTATGGATCAAAACATTACAGGTCCTTTTCAAAGTCAACAAAAAGTCAACATTTTGTTTTGAAGATATATTGAGCATGGAAACTCCAATTGAGATGAAACCAAAGAGGTTGGTTAGAGGACTCTTAGATATTTCCAAAAAGTCCAAGAACACTCAAAAATATGGAAAATTGAGCAAGATACACCATTCACAAGTTGGGCAATTTTGAAGAAGTGCACAAAGAGAGATACTTCTAAAAATCAAAAATTTTGCAAATGGGCTTACTTTTTCTTCATCCAAACTTGTTCCTTATACAATTAGGAATATCCAAGCCCAATGCCACGAATTTTTATTTTATTTTTCTATTTAATTTGGATTTTATTCATTTAAATACAAATTAAATTCAAAAATAAAGTATAAAATCAAAATTAATTGCAAATTTGATTTTTCTCTCTTCCTTGAGATCCAAACAACCCAATAAAGCCAGCAAATTTTGAAATTTGATTGGATATGGCAAGAATTGATTGAAATTGATCAAAGAAGAGAAAATTTGATTTGGTATAAATTTAATTTGATTTGGTACTATATATATACAATACATGCCACACGAATTAGGGTGGAAAAATTGGCTTGAGGAACCCTAACCTAGTTCAAGAAAACCGTGCACTTGAAGCAACTAGCAACCATCGATCCAGCTTATTTCAATCGTTTTTGAGGATTCAAACATATTTGTTGACATCCCTGGAAGCATTCCAGACCTTTACATTGTCCAAAAGCATCAAGAATTGAGAAATCACGATTTGGTTTGTTCTTACTTTTTCAAAAATCGAATTCTGTTTATCATGCATTATTAATGTGTTATGATGATTTGTTTTGTGTTTAGAACAAAGTTTGCAAGCTATCTGGACAATCGAATTGAGTTTCCATGGCCTGAATCGAAATATGCCATTGTTAGGGTTTTCTGAACCGAATTAGGGTTTCCTTAAATCGGTTAAATTGGACCAAAAGACCATTACCATTGCGTTTAGAATGTGATTTCCAATCGATTCACGTACTCACAACTCATTTATATTATGCGTATGAGATTTTGAGAATTGCAGGGACTATAGCGTCGCACTGAGGCCGACGCAAAATTCCCAGAATTCAAATGAGAACGATGAAGTTCTTGGCGCGTGATTGCGGGCAATCATGGAGTGACACCCGTTTACAATTCATTTGTTCCGGATTTCAAACACGTGTGCGCGTTGGTTCAGATAGTCAAGGCATGGGGTTGTGAAGCTAAGCTCTCTAGTTCGATCCCTGGCAAGACCAAACATTTTTCCTCCTTTTGCAAAACTTCTTATTTTCTTATTTTTCTTTAATATTTTCCATGCAATTTAATTTAATTTCAATAATTTTTATCATGCATTTAAAAACACCAAAAAATATTTTTCTTTTTGCATTATTTCCAGAAAATGTTTATTTAATTTATAAAATTAAAAAATATAATTTTGCATGCATATTTAATTTAATTGTTAATTTATCATTTAAATCACTTTTAATTGGTTTTTAATTGTTAAATTACCTCCAACAAATCCCAAAAAATTATTTTAGCATATTAATGTTACTCCCAGCATGAAATATTTTTCTCATTTTAAAATTATCATTTTTGCTAACATTTTCCTCTTATTCGATTTCCTCGTATTTTCCGATTTCTCATCTTTTCACAGGTTATCTCGTTTCGGACGATTTCTTTTTACCGTTTTCTTTTTTCAAATTATGTAATTGCTTATGGGATGTAATAGTTTTAATTAAGGCTTTTATTTTCCGCATCTTAAAATTATGTATCTGCCCCAAAGCCATGTAATAGCGTAGGATTTACCTTTCCGCACTTTACATTCCCGCATTTTAATTTCCGCACCCTATAAACTGCTAGTAATTAGGCGTGTATGACAAGATAAAATCAGACGTAGCTCACTCTAATTTCCAAGATAAAATACCTGAAATCAACACACTCTTTCACACATGCACCCCTTAGGGTAATTCTCTCTCGTTGCCTCGAACGTAGAGGTATTCTAGCACCGTTGCCTTCAAAACAAATCATCATAGTCCCTTCGATACAAAGATCATAGACCCACGATGTCGCCTCCGAATACATGGTCCTGAGGAGGTTTGAACTTAGGACCTAAATTTCAATGGTGAAAAGATTAACCACTGGGCCACATGCGTTGCTTGTTATTAACACGCCTTCATTTGATTTTATTTAAAAACAAGTCTGGAAAATGATTTGAACAAAATAATTGAAAAGTGAAAAGATGAAAAATAAAAAGGTCTGGCTGAGGTTCGAACCCCAGACCTATGGCAAGGCAAAGGACTAAGAGCGTGCTGGTTTCCATTGGGGTGGTTGTTTCATCTGGCCACTTAACAACAAGCATTGAATATAAAAACAAATTAAAAATTATGAATTTTTGAGGAAATCAGAAAACGCGCGCATGGAACTTTTTCTTCAACCTCAAGCTATGATTCCCAGCTTCTTCATTTTTTGATGAAATTGAAAGATGTAAAAGTGAAACTTGCTCGATTTTTACCCAAGAATATGATAGTGATCTTTAATTTCATTTATTTTAAGTGTAGGAGTGACTGAATTCGAACAAAAACAGATGAACCCTAATTCTAACATTTAATCATGAAATCGTGTAGGTGCAATAATTCAAGCAATTGATTGAGTTTATGATCCTCATAAGTGCAGAAACATGATAGCATGGCAATTTTTAAACTGGAATGCATAAAATGAGGAATTCAAAGTTGAGCAACTTACCTCTTATGAACAGAAATTGAAATCTTGCCTAGAGTGTTTCTAGAAGTTGTTTGATGATTTGCACAGCTTCACTAGACCCTATGGAACGTGTTTGGATGCTTAGACTGGATTGAGAACCTCTGAGTTTCTCTTCTTGAGTCCAACTGCCATATCTTAGAGTGAAATTTAATTTTGATGTTGGATATGTTACAGGTCAGGGATGAGTGCTTGGATCAATTATATGAAGTGTATGGATGAAGTTTGATGGTTAAGGCTCAACTTGCAAGTTTATGGAGTTTGAAATATGATTCTGAGTTTTGGTTGTTTTTGTGATGGCTTGATGATTCTAACAACTTCGTAAGGATATTTGGAGAGTGTTTGAAGCTTGAGATTGCTCAGAAATTGCAAGGTTTGGATATTTGCAAATTCTCACATTTTGGAACTTTGAAACTTGGAAAAGAAGAAAGAAGTGAGAAAGCAAGTTTATGAATGTTTTGGTGTGATTTCCAAATGAGGAAAGACCTCTATTTATATGCCAATAGGTTTGGAGAGCAAGACAAGATAATATTGGAGGATTTGTGCAAGTTGGCTTAAGAGGTAAGAATGGAATCTTTGCCATAAATGCACATGGTTAATTTCTAAACCATGGTTAAAAATCTCAAGTGTTCTTATCATATAGTTGATTCAAAACCTATCTCTTATGGTGACAAGGCTTCTAGAAGAAAAAAGTTGCAAAAATGACTTGAAAAACTTGAAAAATGACTTGTAAATTATGGTTATGGACCTCTAAGTTTCAATTTCAAAACCCTAGCTACACAAAATGTTTTTGCAAGTTCTTGGACATTTTGTAAAGCTTGGAAAAATATCTACAACTTTCATGTTTTGAGTTTTTCATGAATCAAAATGGATCTAGGTTAAAATGGCCATGAAAATGATGAAAAAAGTGATAAAAACACTTGAAAAATTTTCTGTGTTAGAAAAATTTCAAGTTTTGACTTTTTGTTGACTTTTTCACACATTTTGATGTATTTATGACCATGATGAATAATTTGAAATGATTTGCTGATTTAAAAAATTTGAATTTCAAAATTTGACCAAAAGTCAAAGTTTGACTGATTTGGATAGTTAACTTTTTGTCAAATGATTCAGAATTTCTTTGATGATCAACCATGGCATTTGAGATATTTTGAATCAAGAAATTAGGTCAAGATATTGCATTGATGATTTTGAGATCAATCTCCAAGCAATTAGGTCATTCATTGAGCAAAAAGTCAATGATACACCATCCTCGATCAAAACCCTAATTTGGTCGATTCAAGATAGATCTTAAGGAAACGATGTGAATTTGAAGATCAAATGTTGATGATTGATGAAGATAGATCAATTGAGGTGAGTGGAGACTCAAACCCTAATTTGATCATATCTTGAACTGATGAAAGATTTTGATCAAAACCCTAATTTGGATCAAGGAGCACAACAAGCTATCTTGTTCTAAAATTGTTAATGATGCAATGATGCATATGTAGATGATATAAGATGGTATCTTATGTCAAAAATTGGGGTATGACAATGATTTTTTCTATGCTCCTGTTATTTATCACAATCTATTGAGCATGAGAAAACTGTCAGAGAAAGATTACAACATACAAATTCACAATGGTTTCTGCATGTTGATCGACAAAAATCAAAGATTTATTACAAAGGTAAGAATGACACTGAACCGATTATTTCCGTTGAAAGTTCAATATGAAAAATTTCCTTGCTTGAGTTCTACCATTCTGAATAATGATTGGTTGTGGCACATGAGATTTGGTCACTTTCATTGTTCTGGCTTGAATTACTTGTCGAGAAAAGAATATGATTTTGGATTTCCTGTTGTGAATATTCCAAATGGAGTATGTGAGACTTGTCACATTGGAAATAAGCATAGAGATTCATTTCCTACTGGAATGATTTGACGAGCAAAGAATCTACTGTAGATAATTCAATCAGACTTGTGTTCAGTGAAAATACCAACACTAGATGGATGTAAGTACTTTATTACTTTTATTGATGATTTCAGTAGAAAAACTTGGGTATATTTCTTGAAACAAAAATCAGAAGCATGTGATGTCTTCAAGATGTTCAAGGAATTTGTAGAAAAACATAACAGTTGTAAAATCAAAGCATTGAGAACAGACAGAGGCCAAGAATACCATACAAGTTTCTTCGAGCAACATGGAATTGAGCATCAACTAACAACAAGATACACACCTCAGCAGAATAGAGTTGCTGAAAGAAAGAATAGCAAAATAATGGATATATATGGTCAGATGCATGTTGAAAGCTAAAAAGATGCCTAAGGAATTTTGGGAAAAAGATGTTGCTATTGTAGTTTATATTTTAAATAGGTGTCCTACAAAGAGTGTCTAAGAAAATACTCCTGAAGGAGCTTGGAGTGGAAGAAGACCTTAGAGTTTTTGGATGTATTGCATATGCTCATGTACCAGATCAATTAAGAAAGAAGTTAGCTAACAAAGGATAAATATGTATCTTTGTTGGTTACAGTTCAAACTCAAAGGCTTATAAGTTTTATAATCCAAAGACAAAGAAGGTGATTATCAACCGAGATGTGACTTTTGATGAAAGAGGGATGTGGGATTGGTTCTCAAACTCACAAAAGGATCCAGTAGTGACTTTAAAAGATTACAAAGAGGAGATTGAATATGATCCAACACCTGATGAGGATGAAACATCCAACAAACAACAATAATATTTGATGTGCCAAAAACATCCAAAAGACAACAAATGTCGCATAGAGTACCATACAGACTGCAAGATTGTGTCTTGGGTAATGATAATGATCCATCTAATGAAGAGATTATCAACTTTGCTTTAATTTCAGATTGTGAGTCGCTAAATTTTGAAGAAGCATCAGATGATGAAAATTTGAGAAAATTCATGAATGAAGAAATCAATGCAATTGAGAAGAATAAAACATGGGAGCTGACTGAGTTACCAGTAAACAAGAAAGCTATAGGAGTGATGTGAGTCTACAAGACAAAGTACAAACCTAGTGGTGAGATTGATCACTATAAAGCAAGGTTAGTGGTAAAAGGATACAAACAAAAACCAGAATATATTGCACCAACCTGTTGTGCCACTGAAACAATAAAGATTAGAAGATTTTTAGAAGTGATACATCAGAAGCAAAACATTCCTACAAATATATATTGTGACCACAAGTAAGCTATTGCATTGACTAAGAATCAAGTTTTCCATAGACGGTCCAATCATATTGATATTCGCTTTTAGAAGATAAGATAATTGATAGCCGAGAAAGAAGTGGTGATCGAGTACTGTCGTACTAAAGAATAAATTACAGATATTTTTATAAAACTATTGAAGATTGAATTATTTTACAAGTTGAAGAAGATGCTTGAAATGATAAAAACGAAATTTTGATTTAGAGAGGCAATGATAGAATTAAATCAAAAAAGAAGTAGAAGTATTGAGAAGAGTTTTCCAACTAAATAATTATTACTAGAAGATTTTAGAAGTTGGAATTTTCCAAGGAACACCAAGCTTAATTCTTAAGAAAAAAGGTAACTGGACCAAAGAGTAATAATGAACCGTTTAATGAACCGCCATATAGCTAAATAGCTTACTTAATATGTAACATTACTACTTAAAAGCTAAGCATGAAAAGCCTATATAATTTACTTAAAAGCTAAGCATGGAAAGCCTATATAAAGGCATGATTCACTACAAGAAAAAATATTATTTGTCGGGGGCTAAATCCCTCACAAGTATGAAATTTGTGAGGGGACTAGTCTTAGCAAAATAGAGGGTCGCAAATATATTTGCGAAGGACTTTACACGTCAGAAATACACATCCAAACAAATATCAAATAAAATAAACCAAATAAATATATTTACATACATAATCAATCTATTAAAAAATTCAAAAAATATGAATAATATGTGTACCTGAATTCGAAATCCTCAACACTTTCCTCCAAAATCTTACTTCTTAAACTGAATCAATTCAGATTTTACTTAAAAATTGAAAAAATAAAACAAAAATTAATTATAACATAATTAAAAAAAAATTATATAAGTGAAACAACATTAGACATCCTTACCTGGAAAAAAAATAGCATGTCTGAAAAAAGAATGGAAGATGTAAAAATTAACTTTTTTTTAAATTTTTCTAAAATATATATATATTTTTCAGTTTTTTTTATTTAAAAGATATAATTTTCTTTTTTTCAGAATTTATTTTTTTAATTTATCAGTTTTTTATTATTATGGAAAAACTTATTTTCTTTTTAAATTTTTCTAAAAACATTATTTTTTTTAATTTAAAAATAAATAAATTTATTTAATCTAAAGAATAATTCATTGAATCATTAAAATATGGTGGATGAATTATATCAATCCATATATAAATGGATGGATTAGATCAAACTATTAGCATGTGTTAAAATAAATTAAAAGTTAGATGCTAAACTCTACTTATATAGGTAAGTTATAGATGTGTTGGTTTTTTTTTGTTTTTTTTCTTATGTTTGGTTGGTGGTAAGTAATGGTATCACCCAAAGAGTATCATAGTTAGTTAGTTACAGTAAATCACCATGATTTTGCAACGAGTAAATGTGGCATTTGAGCAATACATCATCATAATCATCTATCTAGAATCAGTATGTCTCATCGAATGTGTATACTACAATAATGAAGGAATATAAACCAACAATATATTGACACGATACCAATAATATATTCTATTAATTCACTTTTAAAAAAAAGTGTCAAGGTATAATTTTTTGCGAGTTGATTGTACATAAATGAAGGAATATCTAAACACAACACCTGTACTTACGTGTTACTACTAACACCAATAATAACCGGGTATATATTCACCGATTCTTAATGAAGCACATGCAAAAAAATTCAACCATCATTCTTTATTCCAAATAGGCTTTCCTACCATCTAAAATATTCTCAAACAGATTTCAACCGCTGGTTATTTTCACTCCTTAATTAGGCTTGACAATAGGATAGGGTAGGACAAGACATGTTAAAATGTTATCAGCCTTGTCTCTACGTCTCAAAACTACCTCCGTTCCATTTTTAAACTCGGTCGAAGTTAATAATTGGTCCTCCACTTGGCTGTAATGCGAAACAGATCATTTCCCAACTCGTTTCCACCTTCATAAATTATTTTAAAATACATATTTTTCAATAATAATTAATAATTAAATTAAATAATTAATTATTTCAAAATTAATATAATAATTGATTAATTATATTTCATTTATCTTTAAAAAATAAATAATAATTCTAATAAATATAATATTTTAATATTAAAAAGTGTAAACAAATATTAAATTATTATAAAAAAAGACAATAATTTAAATTTAATAAGTGGGGTAGGTCAGAAATGAGTGTGAGGTCAGTACTAACATTCTATGTACCTGCCTCTGACCTCATAATTAAAAACTAAATTTTTTCCGCACTCACCCCATCCTCAATTAAATTAAATTTGCTTCGTTAAATTTAAGATAGGGGTGGCCGGGTTCAGGCACGTCGAATTTATTTGTCATATCTATCTCTAATTAACAACTTACACATTATAGAGGGCACAAGATTCCGTATGATCTCAGGTTGAAAAGAGGGAAATTTCACATACAATATCTATATAGCATAAGTAACCATTGAACGTTGTATCAAAAGGAACATGAACTAGTAATTATATAGAGGAGAAATACCTCTATGTCTCAATGCACCTTTCTTTTTTATCTCTTTGATGTCTTCGTATAGTTTAATTCAATGTTACGATGTAGTTTACAAAGTTTATTACTATGCATTCATGTAATTCTTGTCGCGACACGAAAAATACTCGAGTGTAACTACGACTTGAAATACAATAGAGTTGTCACCGAAGTTTATTTATTCCAAAAGAAAAAGAAAAATATCGATAAAATTCTTAAGAAACAAAAATATGGTCGTCACAATCAAATTAGAAACGATTTAGTTAGTTTTGTGAATAGAATGTTGGCTTACTTTATTTGTTTTCTTATAATTATTATGTGTTATTTACAACAAAAAAAAGGAAGAGGGGAATTATTTTTTATTAGGCTACTTGACAAGACGTTAAATCTCGTTCCTACGTATCTTTTGGTGTCATGAGGGTTGCAAAGCTACATAGTTTTGGGTAATACATGTTTATTGGTTGGTCGATTCTAGCGAAAGGTATTTAGTCGCATTCAAATGGAAAACATTGTTTACTACCCAAACATGGAGAAGTAAACATTTGCGTCACGTCAGAGTGGACAACATAATTAGGATTCTCGTGGATTTATGTTCTTGTTGCGTTAGAGTGAAAAATGTTACTTACTACTCGCACATGGTAGGAATGAAGCTTTGTTTGCATCGTCTTAGAATGGGCGAAACATCTTTCATTTGTGAAAAGGTTTTGATGCCGCGCTAAGGCAAAACTAGATGTTTTGATGAGTTAAATTGTTTTTAGGTGGAAGACATGTATTCAAACAACAAGCTAATTATGACTAGCATTCAAAATACTCAGCGAAAATGATGGATATTACATCCAACTAATCCTTTTCATACAAATAGTTTATGAACTTTGTGAAGCGAATTAAGTCAGAAGTCTTTAACGAAAGATAAACATTCAAGAAACAAGCTAATTACGGCTAGGAATCAAATATCCGGGAAAAAGAGAGGATATTAGGTTCATCTAATCCTTTTTCAACCTATTTAGTTGTGAAAAGATTTTGAAACATTTTTATTTAGTTTGAAAAATAATTTAATGTTGATAAAGTGTTTTGATTTGCATTGATATGAAAAGTTTTATTATATTACTCTTGATGAAATGTATTTTTTTTTTAACTTTGATAAAGGATTGGTGAAAGGTTTTAAAAATTAATTGATGTTGATCAAGTCTTTTATTTTTTTTTTAAGAAAACATTGATTCTAGTGGCCTTTCAATCATTTACTTTTCTTTTTATTAATTAACAAATAATTAGTTTAAATTAAATTAAAGAAAATAAAGGGAGGTGAAATTAGTTTTGGAAAGTGTAAAAAGAAAAGGACAAATAATGAGCTTTGAGCACAAACAAAAACAAAATCAAAGATAAATAAATAAATAAAATTGATGGTAGTGCATCCATGAAGAGCAAAAGGTTAAGCCTAACATTGCAGGAGGCCCAAATTCCAGATAATACACAAACAGATTTTTACTCCATCAGGGACAGAGGATGAGCATACTAGAGAGAAATGAACAAATCCAATAGCTCAAGGGAGACGATGTATGGTAATTAGGTGAGGCTTCATGTGCAGGGGTCCTGATCAATTTGTGATGTACATTTTTCTATGTTAGTAGATAGGCATTTTTATGGTTTGGTTTGTTTATCTTTATATGTTATAATATTTTTATTATTCAGCTTATTTTCAGTCTTATTTAATTTTCGTATTTAATTTTAAACATTTACAAATTTCAATAAAAAAATCATAACTGGAGCTATAGGATCTTAAAAACATAAACAATTCTAGTGATATATATATATATATATATATATAAACTTATTTTACATTTTTTTGTTTTTTTTAGTGTTAGTGTAAAATTGTGGTAAATTTTTTAATTATTTTAGCATATTTAAGAATAAATTATATATAATTAATTTAATAAATGTTGCAGTTTAATTTAAGCTTTTATGAGTAGTTAATTATGGGACGTATTTTATGTATATATTGTTTATCATGAGAAATTTATGGCATTTTGGTCACCATTATTTTCCAAAAAACTGTTTGTTTAATTTATGAAAAAAAAGGTGATATGTGTGGCGTTTAATTTTCAACTGCGAATATTTTCCTAGCACCATCCAAATGTTTGGCGGCGTTTTATAAATGGTTAAATATAAAAACTTCGTGTATTATTAGGGAATTCTCAATTTACATCCTTAATATTATGTAAATTTTCTCATTGATACTCTGTTGTTCAGGTGTCATGCAATCTTTACTTAAGTCAACTTTTTTAAGCACATGGCATATTTTAATTTTAATTATTATTTTTAAATTTTAAATTATTATTTTTAAATCTATTTGAAATTTTTAATATTTTTTATTTTATTAAATATTGTTTTGGTCTTATTTTTTTTCATTCATTTTTAGTATTCATTTTTTTCTAGAATTATTTAAACTAAATTTTTTTAAAATTATCTTGAGTTGATTTGATTAAACTAAATCTTTACTTATTGTATTCTATATAATAGCGCTTGTACAAAGATTTAATAATAGTGAAAATTCTTTTGTGTTGAAAGGGGATTGGAGTACTCTCGGACTGTGAGAGGAACCAGAATATATCCTTGTGTTCTTTAGTGTTCCGCATTTATTGCTTTAATTTTAAATCATAACCATAAAAGAAAGAAACACATTTTAAAACGCTTAAACACCAAACCAAAAATAAGAACAACTTGTTTCTAAAACCAAACAAATTTTAAAGTCCTAATTCATCCACCCCCTCTTAGGCGCACTCCGAACTTACAAAGTTAAACGAGGAAGTGACTAATAGGAGACGTGTGATTCGAATTATGTGAAACTTATTATTCGAGTCACAATATTGCATGATTTGAATCATGTGTAAACTGTAAATTGAGTCACATACACAAATAAACTTATGTTCTATTAGATTTGATTCGAAACATAGACTATGAGTGATTTGAATCGCACAAAATAAATCTTAATTTTCCAAAATTTTCAAAATAGTTTGATATTTCACTTCTCAAATAAATTGAACCTACCTCAAATATGTAAACTTGTAAACTTGTTTTCACATACTGAAATAAGCCCCTAGTCCAAAACTAGACCAAGGCATCTTTCCCCCACCAACCCTATGTCTACGATTATGAACACAAATCACCGATCCTTGTATCATGCTTTGACTTATGAAAATCCAGATTCTCCATGGGACTCAAACCCACTTCAAGAATTGTCGCTCCATATGGGACTCGAACCCATTTTTAGTTTTTTCCTCATATGGGACTCTATCCCACTTTGAGGTCCACGTCTTTTATAGGAATGTAAACCATTTGGTTAATCTATGGGAATCTAACCCATTTGGTTGAACTATGGGACTCTAACCCATTTGGTTGATGTGAAGCAATAATGCATGTATCCCGATTCTTTCTTTTCATAAACAATTTGGGACAAGCACGACAATGAGGTTGTTTCCGAATACATTATTAGATCCTCAATCACAATGTGATTGTACTCATCAATTACTAGGTGTTCACATTTATGTTCCGTATAAATCACATTGTTTTGTGACAAAGCTACAATTATAGTGACTATTCATCCATGGTACACACTGAGGAACCTTCGTGTACGAATATCTCCGTCTAAGTCATTTTTCATAACTAAATTACCTTTACTAATTCATTCACCTAGTAACGCTCCTAGGTTTTCCTCACTCGTTAACATAAGAATTTAATCATATTTTAACACAATCAACACAAGCATATAAATCATAATGTAGTTCATTAAATACATATCAAAATTTATCACCATCCATTAGTGATAAGTTGTTATAAATCATGGTACCTCATTGCCATATGATATCCCATTAGAATAGTTTTCCAATGCTTCGAGTCTCATATCAATCGGAGTTACGCTTCCCATTTGTCATACCCTAATTTTTGACCTAAGATCCCACACTCCATCTTCATCATTGCATAACATGTGTTCACAAGCGATTCGCCGTATTTTTGCCAATTCTTGAATCCGATTTAAAAAATTCATAACCTATTCAAATTTTGATATTTTTAGCGGTTCTTTTTGCATATGATTCTCCTTTACGTCATCTACAACTTATTTTTACAAGTCAAAAGTTGATTATGCTTTAAAAAGCTATGAAAAATAGAAACGTTAGAAGTCGTTTTATGAATTTAGTGGAATTTGATTTTTATTGTGTTTATTCATGATTTCTTTTCCATTTAAAAATCACAAAAAATTTACTTAGCATCATGTTATTTTTTTATTTATTATTTTTACTTTACAAAAAAAAAGTTCTTTTATTAATTTTTATTTAAAGTTATATATTGCTATCATTTATTTAAAAAAATCCAAAAATAATATATATATACACACACACACACACACACACACACACACGCACACGAGTCCTTTTACTTTTTTTAGAATATGTATTTTATTTTTTATCTTTTTAAATTGTAATTTTATTTTTATTTATTTTAATTGAAGAAAAAAATCATAAATAGTTAATTTAATGTCTCTTTTATTTTCTATTTTTGTATTTATTATTATTACTATCACTTTTAGTTATTATTATTATTATTATTACTTTTTTCTTTGTTTTTTTTGTCAATAAAGAAAAGTTGGGACCACTACAATGTAATACAAACACTTCACATGGATTCCCAATTTGGACTTATCAATGACCAATAATCATTCTCAGACTTCACATGAATTGCCAACTTGAACTTATCAATGACCAAGAATAATTCTCACACTTCACATGGATTGTCAATTTGGACTTATAAATGACCAAAAATTATTCTCATAAAGTCACATGGATTGCCACATAATTCCCTCCCAATTTTAAATTTCATTACAAACTTGTACCAACTTTCTCATGTCATTCATTGTTTACACAAAAGAAAAAACATTTTTAAATTTCAAATTCAAATCTTCTCACACTTTTCATTCAAATTTTCACTTCATTCACACTATAAATAATACACATCTTTCTCTCATTTTGACACTAACAATATCACCCATACATTTATGTATGTTCTAGGAGAAGAGCTCAGTATGAATTCAGTGAAAAATTATATGACGAAATCGTGGAATTATGTTCAGCTCCCAGACATTTATTTCCATGATGAAGGTTACTTTATTCTGCGATTCCAATCATGTGAGGATATGGATGCTATTCTGATGAATGGACCTTATACCATTCGAGGTATACCGATGATTCTAAAAGAATGGAAACCAGGATTCAATTTGAAGAAGGATATGATGAGGATGATTCCTATATGGATAAAATTTCCTTTGCTACCACTGCATTTATGGGGAGGTTCCAACTTGAGCAAGATGGCCAGTAGGTACGCCTATTGTAACTGATGAATGTACTGCAAATAAACTGAGGATTTCGTATGCCAGAGTGCTTGTGGAAGTAGACATCACCCAGAAGCTTCTTGAAGAAATTTTCATCAAGGATAAGGAGGGGAATTCAGTTGTCCAGAAGGTGGAATATGAATGGAGGCCTCAATTCTGTGACAAATGCCAAGCGGTGGGACACAATTGTGAAGGAAGAAAGCAAAGACACAATGGCAGCCAAAAAGCAAACCCCCAATGCTGTTATAAAGACCATTCTTACAGGTGACACCGTTTCTTTGCTATCAAAGGTAGAAGATAAAGAGGTAGCTATTACTCCAACAAGGACTGATAATAATAACTCTGGTCTATTTTGTAATGAGGATTGGACTATGATAGGCAAACAGGGGAGAATACAAGGAAAGAGGTCAGGGCAGGCTGGTAGATCTACCCAAATTCACTGTGATAATGGCTATGGGGTGCTAGAGGGCTTGACTGAACCTCTAGTGGCCACTAGATAGGGGGCCATGATTGTTTCTTGGAACGTTAGGGGGTTGAATAAGATTGGTAAGATAAAAGAGATTAGCTCCCGTCTCTTAGTTATCAAACCTCTTATTGGCATCTTGATTGAAACTAGAGTCAAGGAGAATAAAGCTAGAAGGGTTAGAGAAGCTCTGCTCAGATGATAATTACATTGATCACTATAGTTCCCACCCTAATGGAAGAATCTGGATTCTATGGGACAGGAATAGAGTAGACCTCTAGCTGATTAATAAATCCAGTCAACATATACACTATGGAGTATTTTTTGTAACAGGGATATTCATGTTTTGGTTGACAGCCGTTTATGCTCACAATCAACTAGATAGGTGAAGAATTTTATGGAAGACAATAAAAGATATCCATCACAACCAAAGGGGCTCTTGGTGTGTTATAGGCGATTTCAATAATGTTGCAACTGCACAAGATAGAATCGGAGGAAAATTGGTCAGTGACAAAGAATATAGTGATTTAGCCAGCATGATGATGGAGACAGAACTGACTGAGATGGATAGTTTGGGGGATCATTACATGTGGTCTAATAAGCAGGCTGCTGGTACCATCTACTCTAGGATTGATAGGGCAATTTGCAATGTAGATTGGTTTCTTCAGTTTAGCAATCATGTCTTAAGTATTTTTCCCCCAAATGTTTCTGACCACTCTATGCTCCATATCAGTGGCCTAACAGAAAGAAAGAGGCATTACCACTTCAAATTTAATAATTACCTTCTTGATCTGAATGGTTTCCATGAGATGGCTAAGGGATCTTGGGAGCAACCTGCCAGGGGGAGCCCAATGCAAGTTTTTTGGGTTAAGCTGCAAAGGATATCAAGACTTTCAGTAAGCAGTATGGAAATCTGAATCACAGGATTAATGAAGCTAGAGCAAATCTTCATAAAGCCCAAACTGACTTAATGCAGAATAGGATAGCAAAGTAATAGAGTGAATAAAACAACTTACTGAGGAGATCATTAAACTTCATGATCATGAGGATAACAGGTTAATGCAAAGGGCTAAGGTGAATTGGATCGAAATAGTGATGAGAATACTAAATTCTTTTTGCATACCTAAAAGCCAGACAAAATAGGAACTATCAAATTCCTACAAAAAGATGATGGAGAGATTGTAGTAGACCAGGAGGATATTGAAAATGAAGTTCTGAATTATTACAGGGGTCTCATGGGATATAGTGAAAATAGAATCAAGCATATAGATATTGAAGCCATGAGGAAGGGTATCCAAGTCCAAGTGGAGTAGAAGGAGTATCTCATAAGCAAAGTGACAACTAAGGAAATTGCAGAGGCTCTCAATGATATAGGAGATAATAAATCCCCTGGAATAGATGGTTTCAGTGCAAAATTTTACAAGAATTGCTGGCATTTCGTACAACAGGATGTGATTGTTGCTGTCAATGAATTTTTTAGCACAGGAAGTATCCATAGAGGGTTTCAGGAAACTATTGTCACACTTATTCCCAAGGGTGTGAATGCTAAGAGCATTAAAGAGTACAGGTCTATTTCTGGTTGCTCTGTCTTCCTAAAGATTATATCAAAAATCCTGACCAATAGAATGAGAAGTATTATGCCAGGAATCATCCATAAGAATCAAGCAGCATTTGTAGCAGGGCAAGATGTTCATAACCACATCCAATTGGCTTATGAATTAATTAAGGGCTATGATAGGAAGAATGGCACACCGAGATGCATGTTCCAAATTGACCTATAGAAGGCATATGACATGGTTCACTGGGATGCGCTTGAGAAAATTATGAAGGAATTGGGTTTCCCAGGTACCTTTGTTGGATGGGTTATGAATCTCGTCACAACTGTTTCCTATAAGTTCCAAGTGAATGGAAGCATGACAGAAACTCTTCTGGCCAAGAGGGGCATCAGACAGGGTGACCCTATATCCCCTCTTTTGTTTGCGTTTATGATTGAATACCTAAATAGATGTATGGTGAAGATGCAACAAAAGTCTAATTTCAACCATCATGCAAAATGTGAAAGTACAGCCCTGACTAACCTATCTTTTGCAGATGATATCCTCCTATTTTGCAGAGGAGACAACTGTTCTGTTGATATGCTAATGTCTGTTTTCAAAGATTTTTCTGAATCTACAGGTCTTATAATTAACCCTAGAAAGTGTAAAGTGTTCTTTGGAAGCATTGAAGATGTGACAAAGGATAGTATAAAAGCTGCTACAGGATTTGTGGAAGGCAGTTTTCCTATTAGGTACCTGGAAGTCCCCCTCAGCAGCAAGAAAATCAGGGTTCAATATTACCTTCCTTTGATAGATAAGATCACAGATAAAGTGAGACACTGGTCCTCTAAACTCCTTAGCTATGCAGGCAGAATTCAATTGGTCAGAAGTATCATATGCTTTATTACCCAATTCTGGATGATGAATTTCCCCATTCCTAAGGCAGTTCTCAAGAGAATTGATGCAGTTTGCAGGATCTTCGTTTGGACGGGTAAAACAAAAGTGAGCAGGAAAAGCCCCGTGGCTTGGAGCAAAGTCTGTAGCCCAATGAAACAGGGTGGCCTAGGTCTGATTAATCTGACAGTCTGGAATAAGGCATCACTGCTCAAATGTTTATGGAATATCTGCAACAAGAGCGATAATCTGTGGATTCAATGGATTCATAAAATTTATCTAAAAGGCAGAGATGTTATAGAAATAGAAGCATGCCAGAACTGGACTTGGATACTGAAGAAAGTAATCAAACAGAGGCATATGATTAATGGTATCCAGCAGCATTGGGATCAAATGCTGAGAACTGGGAGGTTTTCTATGACTCTTGCATATAAACAGTTGCTTGTAGAAGGTAATGAAGTGAATTGGTCCAATTTGATGCAGCATAACCTGGCTAGACCTAAAGCAGAGATTACTCTTTGGCTATTATGTCATGGTGGCCTTCCAACGAAAGATAGACTCATAAGATTTGGAATGATACAAGAGGAGATATGCAGTCTGTGTGGGAAAGAAAAAGAAAGCTGTGATCACATCGTCTTTAACTGTGAAAAAACCAGAAGCATTTGGCAAAGTATCCTAGTTTGGCTGGATGTAAACCGCAGTCCCCAAGCCTGGAGCTCTGAGTTGCCTTGGATTATCGACAAAACTAAAAGGAAAGGTTGGAGGAGTGATATTTTGAAGCTTGCAATCACGGAAGCAGTTTATGAGATCTGGATTTATAGAAATTCCATAGTATTTGACAACAATATGAATAGAAACAATATAGAGGAAAGAATTATTGATTGTATAGTGTATAGAGGTTGGAAAAATAGGAAAATTAGGTTGCAAGTTGCAAATCTAATGTTATAGTTTTTTTTCTTGTCCACTTAGTTGGCTGAATCCATTTGGATTGCCTTGTTTGTAATGATTTTTGAATTAATACACTCCATTTGGTTCAAAATAAAATAAAAAATCACCCATACATTCTCAAAATCTTGCACATTCATTACATATTTTTCAAATTTTTATTTTCGTTTTTTAAGGAAACAAATTTTATCCTTTCTTTTACTAACAATACCACCCATACATTCTCAAAACCTTGCACATTCATTACATATTTTTAAAATTTTTGTTTTTTGTTTTGTTTTTAGGAATCAAATTTTATCATTTTCTTTTACTTACAGAATACCCATAAACATTCACCATCTTCACCACAACAACAATCTCCATCAAAACACATTCACTTCCTTCAACACAACAAGCTCAACCTTTGGTAGTTTTGAAGTTTGTGAGTATCGTTCATCTTTTATTTTACTTCATACTATATATAACTAGTAGTTTAGTTTATATTTTCTTAGTTTGTGAAGTTATGTTATAAAAATGTAATATTTTTATGTCTTCACATTTTGTTTTTATAAAATTAGTATTTTTTTTCAATATTAGATATTTGGCAGAATATTATTTTTGGTCCCTTAAGTTTACCTCACGGTACATTGTGATCTCTTTCTTTAAAAAGTTTCAAAGTGGTCCTTTAATTGTTCAAAAAGGTCCATGTTAGTCCTTTCTGTCCGATTTTTTGAAACAACGTTAACTTTTGCTTAGGTGACATCTGACGTGCCATTTGGTCATACACATGACACGTGGCTTGGCACACATTCATCTTCAAGGTCATTAAAAATTTCAAGAAAAACTATAAAAATATTCAATGAAACCAGGATTCGAACTAGAGCATATCACTTGAAAAGTTAAATATTTAACCACTACACCATTTCACATTTTTGAATTAGTTCACAAATTAAATATATAGAAAGTGTTTATATTCGAAGAACTTCATACTTGAAAGTGTTTAATTTACCTACCTTTTCCAGTGCCAACATTGTAGATTTCAAATTTTACAAGAACTTCATTTGAGTTTTTGTATTGAAAACTAGTCAAAGACCCGTGTTTCCGCACGAATGAATTTATTTTAATATTGATGAAATATTATATATATATATATATATATATATATATATATTAGAAAAGTACAATGAAAAATTATGAAATCAAAATATTACAACAAATAATATAATTATACAAAATATAATGGTAAACTTGATAAATGATATATTTAGATACACATGTAAATTTAAATTGAATTACATAAATGTTAAAATAAACTCAATGTATTAATTAATTTTACAAAAAAACTTATGACATGGAGAAAGAAAAAAATTAACATTTGAAAATAATGGTAATATTTGATAGTGACCTGTAAGATAAAAAGTTAGTTGTGTGAATGATATGTAATATTATTCAATTTCATAAAATATTTTTAATTTTATTAAAGTTAAATAATAGATTAATTAGTATTTAATGGGAAAGTACAATGAAAAATTATGAAATCAAAATATTACAACAAATAATATAATTATACAAAATATAATGATAAAGTTGACAAATAATGTATTTAGATACATGTGAATTTAAATTGAATTACATACTGTTAAAAATAAACTCAATGTATTAAGTAATTTTAAAATAACGTGTGACATGGAGAAAGAAAAAAAAACATAAATAATGATAATAATTTGATAGTGACTCGTAAGATAAAAAATTTGTTGTGTGAATGATATATAGTATTATTCAACTTCATAAAATATGTTTTTAAATTTATTAAAGTTAAATAATAGATTAATTAGTATTTTCTGTGATAATAAACAAATAGAAAAGATAAAATATGTCCTAAAATGTAAGTTTAAAATGAGATATTTAATTGTAAAAGAATCAATTATATTAAAATTCAAATGTATTAAATAATCATATAAAATGAAAAGAGAAGTGAGAGAGAGAGAAAAGAGAAAGTAGTGTAAGATTGAAAAAAAAGATTTTTTTTTTATTTGAACCAATGAGAAGTTGGCAATTGGTGCATGAAATCAAAAAAGTTAAATAAGTTAAGGGTTATTTTGTTAGTTACTAAAATGTCTAAAGTGTAGTGTAAAATATTTTTTAGAAAAGGGTAATTTAGATAGATTGGTCAATCTTTTAATATATGTTAGAAGTAGAATAGTAGACTTCATTTATGAGTATCAAGAAGCCTAATCAGGTAATCATTTAGATAGTTTCCAAGCATGTTGAAATGACAAAAATGGAGTTTATTACATGTTCTTATGATTACTCAATTTATCCTTGAGTAGAAACAAGATTAGCAAATCGAAATATACATATTTAATTTGAATTATAAATATACATATCCTCAGTTTCATTTCTGCTTCCAGAATTTGTACATATTTGTGTCTACTCAAGCAGTACAAATATTGTTGAAATATTATAGCAAGTGTGAGTAAATGAGGAGATAGTCCCACATTGGATAGGAATGTGGAGACTTATAAGTGGGAGAACCCACTCACCTATCACCTTAAGGTTTTAGGTTGATAAGTGGTGTATCTCTCACAAGGTACTTGTTCCTCAACTTTATATCAATGCTCCTACTATTAACTGAAGGCTTGGATAAGTTTTTTTTACTTTTTTTAGATCTTTTACCCAAACAACAAACTAAATACCCAAGTATTTTTATCCTGGTTCGTTTGAAACTCAAACTAGTCCAGTCCAGCCATCAAGGTGATTTTGCCTCTCTCAACGAGGACTTAATCCACTATAATCAACGATTACAAAGTTTACTACCCAACTGGTGTGACTAACTTCCTCTAAGACTGACTAGTCCTAGCCCTCTCAAGAACACTGACCCAACTGGTTTTCTCAAAGAACAAACTGCACAACCATCCGTTGTGACTAGAGGTGTCAATTTAGGGGGCCAAAAAATTTGAGCCCTAGCCCACTTAATGAGGGGCCTAAAAAAATTTAAGAATAATGAGCCCAAAATATATAGGCCCAAAAATATAAGGCCCCAAAATTTAGAATGGGGCTCAAGGCCCCAAAATTTAGAATGCAAATCTAACAATATATTTTTTTCAGTTTTAAAAAAAAAACATTTTTTTAAAAAACAATTTCCACTTTTTTTTCACAGTTTTTTTTTAAAAAAATATTTGTTTTTTTACAAAAAATATTATTTTTTTCAGTTTTTAAAAAAAAAAACATTTATTTTTAAAAAAATTACACTTTTTTAAAAAAAAATTCCAGTTTTTTTTTTGAAAATTTCTAGTTTTTTTAAAAAAAAAAAAACTTTTTGTCAGTTTTTCAAAAAAAAAACTATTTTTTTTAAATTTCTATTTTTTTTCGGTTTTTTCTTTTTAATTTCCAGTTGTTTTTTTTTAGTTTTCCAAAAAAAGAATTTTTTTATTTAAAGAATTTGAATTTTTTTTCGAAAATATTTTTTTCTTCAGTGTTTTAAAAAGAAAAAATATTCTTTTTTAACATTTCCAGGATTTTTTAAATTTTTTTTCTTCAGTTTTTTTAAAAAAAGAATACCAATTTTTTTCGAAATAATATTTTTTTTTACAATTTTTATAAAAAAGAGTTTCATTTTTTAAAAATAAATCTGTTTTTTTAAAAAAAATTAATATTTAAGTTTTTTTTAAAAAATATTTCAGTTTTGTTTTAAAAAAAAAGATCGAATTATATTATTATGGAAAAACTTATTTCTTTTTTTCTTTTTTCTAAAAATATTTTTTCTCAATGAGAAACAAAAGAATTAGTGAAAGATTATTTAGAGGTGAAATTATTGAAACAGAATAAAGCCCCCTCAACAGGGCCTAAAAATAACATATTAATTAAGGGGCCTAAAATTATGGGGCCTAAAAAATTTCTCATTAACATGGGGCTCAATAAAGTGGGGCTTTAGTGGGGCCAAAAAATATGGACTTTGAAAAATTGGGCTTATTTGACAGCTCTAGTTGTGACTAACACCTCTAAGACTCAACTAGTCCTAGCCCTCTCAAGAATACTGACCCAACTGGTCTTCTCAAGGAACAACTATCATAAAGTTAATTCTGATTGACTGTGTACAATATTTCTTCTAGAAAAGCTATTCTTCACAAAGTGAAGTTTACACAAAAATGAAGCTCAAATGAATAGTAAACTAATTTACAGAAATGACTTTTTATTTGGCAGCGTGAGTTTACTTGGAATAATTTGTTGTGAATTGTTAGAAGATGTTGTTGAACGTTGTTGTTCTACTGTATTGTTGTATTTCTCCTTTGAATTTGAATCCCTTAAATAGTTCTTCCAGAATTTGTCTGTTGCTAGTAGCGTGTCTTGGATAATGGAAAATTTAATTATGATTTTGCTTAGCTTCACGTGATTTTCTTAGCTTTACGTGATTTGCTTGCTAAATAATTCTTGGAAGTTGAACCACTCAAGTATTTCTTTTCTTCGCATAGTGGGTTTACGTTACTGTTGGCAGGTTTTGTCTTTTAGAAGATAACATATATATTGATAATGATCAGAAGTTTACTCTTGCTTGCTTCTATCAGAAGTTACTTTCTAGCTTGCGTGACCAGAAGTTCTACTCTCATCAGAACTTCTGACTTCATGTTTGTAAGCAAACATCTTCTAATAAGAACACTCTTTTGGTGCTTTCTTATCAGACATTGCGCTTTGCTTGCTTCCATCAGAAGTTGTATTTTATTCTTTACTTCAGAAGCTTTATAGGTAGCGTGCGTGTTCCAGAAGTTCTTCTCTCATTAGAACTTCTAAGGCTTGTTTCTATCAGCAGTTGCTTTGAGCGTGCTTTGATCAGAATTTATGTCTCATTCGAACTTCTAAAGCGTGTTTCTATCAGCATTTGCTTGGAGCGTCTTTGTCCAGAAGTTCTGCTCTCATTAGAACTTCTAACTTCATCTTCTGCTCAGCACGATATATTCTCCATTTTGCGCTAGAGTCAGAACATCTTCTGAAATGAAATATGTACAAGTCAGAGTATCATATTCATTCATACAAAATTTATTATGCTTGTTATCATCAAAACTTTAATATATATTTAGAAACAAACTTTGTTTTAACAATCCCCCCTTTTTGATGATGACAAAACTATCTACATTTTGATTTAAGAAATTTTGTATATGTAAAAAAATATCTCCCCTGAATTTAATAGTCTCCCCCTGAACTAAATATTGAAAAGAAAAAGTTGCAAGGTAGAACTTCCCTGCATTTTTCTTTTCTTCCAGAGTTTACTTTTCAAAGTTTGCTTTCAGCACTTGGTCTTTTGAGCTTTTGGAGTTTACTTTTTCAGAGTTTGCTTTCAGCACTTGGTCTTTTGAGCTTCTGCTTAATTCTTTTCATCTAGAGTTTACTTTTCAGAGTTTGCTTTCAGCACTTGGTCTTTTGAGCTTCTGCTTAATTCTTTTCATCTAGAGTTTACTTTTCAGAGTTTGCGTTCAACACTTGGTCTTTTGAGCTTCTGCTTAATTCTTTTCATCCAGAGTTTACTTTTCAGAGTATTGATTTCAGCACTTGGTCTTTTGAGCTTTTGCATAATTATTTTCATCTTGTTATTTCAGAGCTTGTGTATATCTGTATCACTTAGAAGCAAAAATGTACACTTGTATATTTGTTAGAAATGTTTGATATTTTTGTTCTTGTAACATGTTATGAATTATCATATCAAAATCTCAGTTTTCTCCCCCTTTTTGTCATAGTAAAAAATTCATAAGTTTTTACAAAAAGTACAGAATAGTAATCCAAAATACTTATATCATTGATTGAAAGAGGATTGTCAAAATAAAGAAACAAAACACTTAAAGATTAAAAACAAGAAAAAAATGAATGCATGATTGATTGATAAAAATCAGAGGCTCAAGTTTGGCGTGCAACGACATCAGAAGTTTCTTGATTTTAGCTGTAGATTCTTCTTGTTTCTGCATCCAAGTCTTGATTTCTGCATTGGTTTCATCTTGCTTATCAAGACGTTCTCTTACAGCCTCATTTTCCTTCTTCAGATCTTTCAGAGTTTCTAGGACAACTGAAGTGGTGTCAACATCTTATGTAGAGATAGCTTTGGAGAAGGAACTAGATGATTTGGGACCAACAAAATTTGTGAAGAGAGTATTCAAATCAACCATCAGGGTCAACACTTTCTTCCTGGCTACTCTTGGACGATTTCTGAGAGGTTTGTATAACACCAAAGCACGAGCATTTGGGTCAGCAATTTCTGGTTCAGAGTTTTCATCATCAAAGATGTCCATATGACCAACAGGTGGTTGCCACGTAGCGTTGTCCATCTGTAGTGGTGGCTTCTCATTCCATATGCTGTAAGCAGCCTTCTGTAATCCTTTCAAACACTCAGTGAATTTCTCATAAGCATGAGAGTAGCACAAGTCCTTGAGTGTGTGGGATTCATAAATGAATCTCCTTCTGAAGATATTCCACAAGTCAACAGATGTAGGACACAAATTATTGTCTAAATCATCCTTCAGCAATATCATCCAATTCTTCATATCCTTTTCAAACTTCTGTAAACGTAAATTAACATTTTCTTGTATAGTGGTATGTTTGGGTAGAGAGTGGAGGTTCACTTGAGTTCTTAGAAATTCTGGTGAGTCAGGAATTTCTAGATATGGAAACTTTGGAATTGGAGCAAGGGATTGTTCAGCAGCTTCTAAGGGGATTTGATGATGAAGTTTTGGAGAGTGTGGTGATGAGGGATCTTCTTGGTAGTGTGGTGGTGGAAAAATTATTGGTCAACATCAATATTTTGAAGTAAGATTCATCATTTGATCAAGGGTTGACCATGATTCCTCAAGGAAAGTCAAGATTTGATCAAAAGTCAAAGATTCTAAATTAGGGTTTTTCAGATAAAAGTCAACAGAACTTTGACCAGGCATAACTTCCACATACTTTATCAGAAATTTTTCCACCTAATGCTCATTTTGAAGAGAATTCAATTATCTACAACTTCATGTCTCACAAGCTTTGGCCAAAAATGCTTCATTTGGAAGTTATGGGTAAAAACATTACAGGTCCTTCCAAAAGTCAACAAAAAGTCATCTTTTTGCAAAGAAGTGTTCATGAAAATGGAAACTTTAATGAAGATGAAACCAAAAGGAGTGTTTAGAGGACATCTTGAGATTTCTAAATAGTCCAAGAACACTCATAAATGTTGAAAATTGAGCAAGATACTGTTCGCGTTAAAAGGTGACGCGCTAGAGGATTCAAACGTGAATTCGGATTCTCTGGCTCGAAACGATTTACTCTTTTGATTTGTTTATAAAGATGCCGCGAGCATCAAACTTTATTATTTTCAACACAAGAAAGATGCTTTAATGATTATGAAAAAGGGGAAAGCTGAAATACCCTCAATTGATATTGATATGCGTAATGGCTAGCGCAAACTAGACACAACGTATTGGGGAGATTCTGAGTATGGGGGATTGTTATATAAAGGGAATAGATGGAGCACCCTAAATATATATAGTTATCTATAGCTTTATATATGAATATATTTGATATGTTTGTGTGTTTTAATGGCTATTTCTATGATTGGGAAAGTTTCTCCTTTGGGATTTTAAGAAAGACAGATTATGTGGGATTCTAGTGTTTGTTATTATTGTGCTCGCAAAGATCTATGGATCTTCTGCATACATATCCCCTAGTGGGAATCAGAGCATTTGTAGCTCGGATCTACAAGGTTCTATGGTTTGTTTGGTCTGGGGGAGAAAGAAATTTGCTCGGCAAGGATGAGTTCTTGTGCCTACGTATTCTCAAAAGGATGTTGAGAAAGTCAGAGCAATCGTAGTTCCCACTTATGCTAGTGGAAAGCAACGGGATGTTAGTAAGAGACAGACAAATGTCATCTTAATGAAAAATGTATCTAATCTATTTCATCACATACATTTTTGAAAAGTTTGATTGATTAAAAATCTTTCGTCGTAAGTTACAGGTGTTTTTCTCGAGTGTACAAGCGTTACCACTTACATGTTTAAGAAAGATGTTTGAAAAAAAGATGATTGAATCTTTTAACTGTAAGCATTGGGTGTTTTGCTTGAGTGTACAAGCGTTACCACTTACAATTAAGAGATGTTTTGTTTGAAAACAGTTTGAAAAGAGTTTGAAAAGTTTTTGACTGTATATGATATGATAGATGAGATACTTCTTCCATAGAGATGATAGATGTCTAAATCTCGAGGAGAAATTGTTTGGATTAAGGGATGTTTTTAAGAAGCCCATGGGTCCTTGTATTGTTAGCCCAAGAGGAGGCATTCCGAGGGTCATCGAGGGTCCTTGTATGAAGCTCAAGAGGAAGCTATAGGGTATGGCTGGCTTTGTGTTTAAAAGGGATTTCACCGAGAAACCATCCTTTTGGAATTAAGAGCAATTTCACCGGGAAATTTTACTCTTTGGGGATTTGAAAGTGATTTCACCGGGAAACCATCCTTTCAGGGTTCTATCTTAGCGTGGGTGATTCTTTGTATTGGAATCCCAATAGGAGGCTGTTAAGAGATTTCCTGTCTCTTTCATTGTATGATGCCTAAGAGAAGGCTAAACTCAATGAGGAGTTCTTTTGAGCAAGCCCAAGAGGTGACTCAGCAGAGTGTTGTCTTATATGAAGCCTAAGTGGAGGCTAAACTCAGATGAATGAGTTTTCTTATATGAAGCCTAAGAGGAGGCTAAACTCTATGGGAGAGTTATCTTGTATGAAGCCCGGAGGCTAAATTCATCTTTGGAGATGAATTATCTTGTATGAAGCAGAGAGGCTACAAGCTGTAGAACCTATTGGTTAGACTAATTGTTATGTTATAATTAGACAGTTGTATAAACAAGTGTGTGTGTGTGATATGTATTCACAGGAGTTTATGAAGGAAATATAAACAATGCATGATGTTTATTTACAAGTTTATGAAATATAAACAAGTGTACGTAAACGACGTTTAAAACAGCGTAACTTGATTATTTACAAGTTTGAGCGTGTACAAGGAAATGAATATGTATACGAACAGTATTTATGTACAGAGAAGATGGATGTACATAGGAGGGTTGGGACTTACACCATAAGGGAGGCCCATTGATTTGAAAGCATTTCCACGAAAATAATGCTCCTTTCAATACCAATGGTATTCGGTATATATGAAAGCAATGAGCGAAGTTTATCAAAAAGTATCTATATATGTACATGAAAGTTTTGTATGAAAAGAAATTGATATGTACAAGGAAAAGATGTATGTACATAAAAGAATGTTGGTTTGTGTATACAGTGAAGTGAAAACAAGCGATCGAAGTTTATGCATACTTGAGTATAAAAAGTATCGTTATATGTACAAAAAATTTGTATGTATTTGAAGAGAGTTTGATATGTACAAAGAAATATTATGTACATAAAAGAATGTTATGGGACTTACACCGTGAGGAGGCCCATTGGTTTGAAATTTCACGAGAATAATGCTCCTTTCAATACCAATGGGTATTATATACAAACGAATGAAAACAAACGAAAGAAATTTGTTTATGTTTGAATATTGACAATGATGATTTGAGTATGTACAAGTAAAACTAAATATGTACAAAAAGGGTTGGGACTTACACCATAAGGTTGGCCCATGATCGATTGAGAAATTCCAGAGAAAACGAATTTGATTTTATCGTTTAAATTGGATCGATCGTGGTAAAAGATGTAAGTTTGATGAAATGTTTTAAAAAAATGATTTGAAAATGTTGTGAAATGTGAGGTTCATTTATGAAAAGTTTTGAAAAGAATCGGAAGTCGAAAACTTGAAAATTTCACCTTAAAAGGAGGTTTGAAAAAGTGTTGAGCGTCGTTTCGCTCGATTAAAATATAATCGGATGAAAGTTTTTCTGAAAATTTTGCACTATCATAAAATAGATGTATTTATTGACAAGTGTACAAAAAATCACCTTAAAATAAGGAGTTTTGATTGGTCAAAAAAATTGTGAAAGTTTTGTAAAAAAACATGAAAAATTGGAAAAGTTTGAAAAAAGAAATGGTCGATGGGAGTTGAACCCATGACCATTGGGTGGCTACGTGGCAGAAAATCTTAAAAGCTACCACTGCCAAACGCGTTTTGATGTTTAGTGGACAATAACACGTGTAAATAAAAGATTGGAATATTTGAAAATTCAAACTCAAGAACGCGTGTTCTTCATTGCTGATCTTGATTCTTCAAACCCGCTACAATCTTCGTATCTCAACGAAATTGGACGAAGTAAAAATCAAACTTACTCGATTTTGAACAACGAACACGATGGTGCTTGTTAATTGTATTTATTTTAAGCCCAGAATGATTTAAGTTTTGAAGAACACTATGAACCCTAAACTGGAAATTTCAAATTAAATGATGCACAGTTGATGATTCTTTGATTTTCTTGAGGGCTTATGATCGTGTTAGGTGCAGAAAGAGATTGGCCAAGAGCTTTTTCATTTAAGTTCAAAGAATTGTGATATCCCAGTTCGTGTTCTAACCTGTGTAAGTGGAGATCGAATTCAATGCAAGAGTGTTTCCAGAGCCTGTTTCTTGATCATTTGAGCATCATCGGCATGTATGGAAGCTAAATGGATGATCTGCACTTCTTGAATCAGCCTGGAACTCTCCAGCCAAGTCCACCTACATCAACTGAAAATAGAAACTCGAATTCGTGTTTTGAGCTGTTACAGATTGTTGTAATGGATCTGGATCATGTCTATGAGGTACATGGAAGGTGTTAGGATGATTAGATCACAACTTGTTCCATTAAAACCATGAATTCGAGCTCTTAGGCAGTTTTGGAAGTTTGAAAAAACATGAAATGCAATTCTGATTTCTAGCCTAGTTTATGTTGATTTTAAGTTTTGAACAAGTTTGATAGTGATATTGAAACATGTTTGACACCAAAGATTTCAAAGTTTCTTCACAAATTTTCAAAATGCAAAGTTTCCCAAATATCACTATGTTTCTTGATTTTCAAGTAAGAAGAGAGAAAGCATGGATTTGCATTGCTTTGGTGTAGTTTTAGACTTGAAATGTGATCTATTTATAGGCCAAAAGATTCTGAAATGTTAGGCAAGAGTACATGGCAATTGGAAAATCAAAGATGCCTTAAGGGGTAAGAATGACTTTTCAAAAGCAAAAGGAAGTTTCCTCTTTTTACCATGTGTGAAAAATATTCAAATTGATCCTATCCAATCTCAATTATATCTAGCTGATATTTATCAGCTAAATGATCAATTTGGCAAGTTTGTAAAGCTTCTAGATGAAGAAACCAAGAAATGACCTATAATTGAAGTTTTGACTTTTGAAAAATCAAGTTCATGGAGCCTTATGTTTCAATTTCAAAAGTATAGCTAGACTCCATGGATTTGAGAGTTCTTGGACATTTTGGAAAGCTTGTTTCACAAGCTACAACTTTCATGTTTTGAGTTTTTTCCAATTCAAATTGGAACTAGGTGAAAAAATGGCATGAAGTTTGGAAAAAATAAGAAATTTCAACACTTAGAAAATTTTCTAAGTGTTAGAACTTTTGACTTTTTGTTGATTTTTTCAAATTCTTTGATTTTTTATGATCATGATGGATCATTTGAAGTATTTTTATGATTGAAAAAGTTTTGTTTTGAAAAATTTGACCAAAAGTCAAAGTTTGACTTTTCTGTGCAGATGAATTTTCATCAAATGTTTCTGAAATTGACTGATGAAGTCTGCGAACTTCTGTGATGTTTTGAATCCAGAAATTAGGTCAAGATGTTGTATCTAAGATATAATGACCAATATCTATCCAAAAAAGTCATTTCTTGTTCAAAAAGTCAGAGAAAACTCATGCCCGATCAAAACCCTAATTGGTCGATCCTTGATTGATCTGTGAGAAAAAATGGATATCTGAAGATTGAAGGATGAAATTTTGATCAAGATAGATCAAATGAGGTGAGAAAAACTCAAACCCTAATTGTTTGCCTTTTGAATCAGATGAAAATCTGATGAAACCCTAATTTTGACCTGTGAAATCCACACCCCCGATTAATGCTGTCTGAGCTGTTAGTTATGCAAATGATGCAAATGTAAAATGGTATATTAGGTCAAAATTTGGGGTATGACAGATGCCCCTATTTAAGTTTCTTTAACCTGAGAGATGAAGATGAATATCTTCGTTTTGATAGGTGTAAAGAGACTTAAATTTTGGACGTAAGATACCAAAAGATGCGGATGATGCAAAATGATTGAAAAAGTTCCACCCAGAGAAATATCAAAGAAATGACATGGTGGGGGAAATTTGTGGATACATCCCTGCTGGGGAAAGAAAGATTCACAAAACATGTGAATATTCGTTTTCACTTTGGGGAAACAAAGAGATTACCTTCTGTCAGCCTCGTGACAATGTTTAAGGTATGTGGAAATGATATTACCAATTATCAGCTTTGTGATAGTTCATGGTAATGAATTCTGAAGATGTTACCAATTATCAGTGAAGTGATAACTATAACAAGGTAAATCTTGAGAAAAAATTTGCTATGTATTCAGCTTTGTGAATAACGAACAAATGAAAGCATTTCAAATGGGCTTTAAAGATATTACCAATTATCGACAGCGTGATAACTATAACAAGGAAAATCTTTAGAAAATTGCTGTATATTCAGCTTTATGAATAACAGACAGATGAAAGAAACAGAACTCAAATGAGTTTTGCCTTTTTGGATACAATCTTGCCGAGGATCTCTCTTTTGAGAAGATGCGGGCATTTTGATTGGAAGACACAGGTTTTCTTTTAGACAGAAAGACAACTGCTGGGAAATTTCTCGTATAGTCATGATTTTGACTTTGTTGAGAAGACAAACTTTTATGACAATTTTATGAATGAAGAGAAAGATAAGCGGCTCAGATGATGAGGCTATTGCTTATTGCTTTGTTGATTATAGACAGTGTTCTATCCAGGAATGAACTGGAAAGAAAAAATCAATCAAGACATTATTCCCAATGAGGAATAATCTCAGCTGGGGAATGTGGTGGAGAGAAGAAAATGTATTTCTCTGTTTGGGAATACTCCGTTGGGGAAAAAGATGTATTATTTTTTTCTGTTTGGAGCTATTCTATTGGGGACAGGCTTGTACTTACATGAGTAAGCGTGACTTACACCAGTGATATGAAAGCAAACATTTCAAGGAATGCAAAAATGCACGAATGATGATATTATGTATGAATGTCATGAATGTTATTATGCATGCTAACAATACTTGACAAAGACAATAAAGAGATATCTGGGAAAAGGACCGCGTCACAGTTCGAACAAATATTCGGTGAAAGTTGCAATAATGGTGCAAGCGTTCACTGATGAAGAATTTGAGTTGCATGCTTTACACTTTCAGAGAAAGGCATTTCATTGGAAACTTGGCTAGGGATTCTTTTTGGGATAAGAATACCGTCCTTCGATGATTTCTGCTGAGGATAAGAGACTTCTGTAGCAGTTGTTCTTTATCCTTCGAAGATTGAAACACTTACGGAGAAAACCGTTGAAGTTCTTTCTGTGTTCATAGTTCAAAGGAAATTTTTTGCTTTTGTTTCAAAATTTTTGAAGTAAAAATTCATTTAAAACATTTTAGTTCCAAAAAGTGATTTTCACAATAAAAGCGTTATTTTGCAAAACAGAATAAAGTAGGAATTGCAAACAAAAAGCACAAGGCTCAAATTTATTGAATAGAATGGTAATCACCAAATCGTGATTCCATGAGCTATTTACAAAATTGGAAATGATAATTTATGGGAAAAGGCTACATTGAAAGCAAATAACCGCTATTATCCTAACAACTTTGAATTCAATGTGCTTGTCGCTTGGAAGAGTTGATTGAAGATCCGTTGATGGAAAATTCTTTAGATTGATATGAAGTTACTTTGTCATTTTGTGTATCCTTGTTTTTGCCTAGATTGCCTTTTCGGGTTTTCAATCCATCGGGATAATTTACATTTATTGTCTCTAATTTTTGCACGGATTGCCTTTTCGGTTTTCAATCCACCGAGACGCTCATTTTTGCCTAAGCCGCCCTTTTCGGGTTTTCGACTTACCGTATTCTTTTTTTTTTTTTAGACAAAGTATTTCTTGACGCATCGGCATTCACGGGATCGGGAGTTCATCACCGTCCATAGTTGTGAGAGTCATAGCACCGAAAAGCTTCTTTTGACGATGTATGGGCCTTCGTAATTAGGAGTCCATTTGCCCTAGAATCGGTTGAAAAGACATAATCTTTTTAAGCACGCCTTTCTCGAATTCACGGTCGGACCTTCTTGTCAGCTTTCTTCATTCTTCTTTGATAGAGTTGTCCATGACACGAGGCGGTCGAGCTTTTCTTCAATTAAGTTCAGTTGGTCGTATCTGCTTTGACACCATTCGGCCTCAGATAGCTTAGTTTCCATGAGAAATCTCATTGATGGGATCTCAACTTCTACGGGGAGCACTGCTTCCATGCCGTATACTAAAGAAAAGGGAGTTGCCCCTGTTGAAGTGCGTACTGAAGTACGATACCCATGCAGAGCAAATGGCAGCATTTTGTGCCAGTCTTTGTAAGTGATGACCATTTTCTGGACGATCTTTTTGATGTTCTTGTTGGCTGCTTCAACGGCGCCATTCATCTTTGGCCGGTAAGGAGATGATTTATGATGCTCGATCTTGAATTCCTCACACAGTTCCTTCATTATTTTGTTGTTCAAGTTTGTTCCATTGTCAGTAATGATCTTGCTTGGAATTCCATATCGACAAATGAGGTTGTTCTTGATGAACCTCACAACCACTTGTCTTGTGACGTTGGCGTAAGATGCTGCTTCGACCCATTTGGTGAAGTAATCAATAACCACCAGAATGAAGCGATGTCCGTTGGACGCTTTTGGTTCAATCATTCCAATCATGTCAATGCCCCACATGGAGAAAGGCCACGGAGAGGAGAGAACGTTGAGTAGAGTCGGAGGCACATGGATCTTATCTGCGTAGATCTGGCACTTGTGACATCTTTTGACGTGTTTATAGCAATCAGATTCCATTGTTATCCAATAGTATCCTACTCTCAAGATTTTTCTGGACATTGCATGCCCATTTGAGTGGGTTCCAAAGGACCCTTCATGCACTTCATGGATGATCGTGTCTGCTTCTTGTCTGTCGACGCATCTGAGCAGAACCATATCGAAGTTTCTTTTGTATAGCACATCCTCGTTCAGGAAGAAATTCCTAGAAAGCCTCCTTAGAGTTTTCTTATCTTTGTACGATGCCCCGAGCGGGTACTCTCGTGTTTGAAGGAAACGCTTGATGTCGTGGAACCACGGTTTATCGTCGAAGACTGCTTCAGTTGCGAATACGTATGCAGGTCTTTCAAGGCGTCTGATACGGATTCTAGGCATATCATTCCAATCGTTGACTTTGAACATGGAAGATAGAGTAGCCAAGGCGTCTGCCATCCGGTTTTGATCTCGAGGGATATGATGCAGTTCAACTTTGTTAAAGAAAGTCAACAATCGCCTCGCATAATCTCTGTAAGGAATTAGACCAAGATGATGAGTTTCATACTTGTCTTTGATTTGATTGATCACTAGGGCTGAGTCTCCATATATATATCAAGGATTTTGATCCTCAAGTCGATGGCTTCTTCTATACCCATGATGCATGCTTCATATTCTGCTATGTTGTTGGTGCAATCAAATAGCAATCTGGAAGAAAACGGGATATGAGAACCCTCGGGAGTGATGATGACTGCCCCAATTCCATTGCCAAAAATGTTAACTGCTCCATCAAAGATTAGGCCCCATCTGAATTCTGGATCTGGTCCTTCTCCGAGTAGCGGTTCGTCGCAATCTTTCATTTTCAAGTACATAACATCCTCGTCTGGGAAGTCAAATTTGAGAGATTGGTATTCGTTGAGCGGCTGATGAGCCAAGTGATCGGCGAGAATTCTTCCTTTGACCGCTTTTTGAGCGCGGTACTGGATGTCATACTCAGATAATAGCATCTGCCATCGATCGATTCTCCCGGTTAAGGCAGGTTTCTCAAATACGTACTTGATTGGATCCATTTTGGAGATTAACCAAGTCGTGTGATTGATCATGTACTGGCGGAGACGTTTTGAAGCCCACACCAAAGCGCAACATGTTTTCTCGAGCATGGAGTAACGAGTTTCCGATCTGTGAACTTTTACTCAAATAATAAATGGCATGCTCCTTCTTACGGTGTCATCTTCTTTGTCCAATCGCACCATGGACTCTTCTAGTGCGGTAAGGTACATGATTAGCGGTCTTCCTTCAGCTGGAGGGATCGGTATTGGTGGTTCGGCGGTATTCCTTGATCTTGTCGAATGCTTTTGGCAATCGGTCCACACAACCTGATCTTTGCGGAGAAGCTTGAATATCGGCCCAGTGCGATCATCGAGAGATAAATTTGGAGATGTAATTCAATCGTCCAAGAAATCCTCTTACTTGCTTTTCCGTACGTGGCGTAGGCATCTCTTGAATAGCTTTGACTTTGTCAGGGTCCACTTCAATTCCCTTTTGACTGACGATGAAACCTAAGAGTTTTCCAGATCTTACTCCAAAGGTACATTTGTTAGGATTCAGACGGAGCTGAAATTTCCTTAGTCGTTGAAACAACTTTAAGAGATAGTCTATATGTTCACCTTCAGTGTCAGATTTTGCTATCATGTCGTCCACATAGACTTCGATCTCTTTGTGCATCATGTCATGAAAGAGAGTAGTCATTTCCCTTTGGTAAGTCGCGCCTGCATTCTTTAATCCAAACGGCATTACTTTGTAGCAAAAAGTGCCCCACGACGTGATGAAGGATGTCTTCTCCATGTCTTCGGGAGCCATTCTGATCTGATTATAACCAGAGAAACCGTCCATGAAGGAAAAGATGTTGAATTTTGCAGTGCTATCCACTAGCATGTCGATATGCGGTAGTGGGAAATCGTCTTTCGGACTTGCTTTGTTCAGATCCCGGTAGTCAACACACATTCTGACCTTTCCATCTTTCTTGGAGACAGGTACTATGTTGGCTAGCCATTGAGGATATTCAGAAGTGACGAGGAAACCTGCGTCGAGCTGTTTTTGAACTTCCTTTTTGATTTTATCTGCCATATCAGGGTGAACTCTTCTCAGTTTTTGCTTAACTGGTGGACATTCTGGTTTTAACGGCAGGTGATGCTCCACGATGCTGGTATCTAACCCTGGCATGTCCTGGTAGGACCAAGCGAACACATCAACATATTCTTTGAGAAGATTTATCAGTTTGCTTTTGACACTGCTGTTGAGTGAAGCTTCGATATTTACTTCTTTTTTATCTTCCTCAGAACCCAAGTTGATTGCTTCCAGAGGTTCTTTGTGAGGCTGAATGATCCTTTCCTCGTGCTTTAGCAGTCTAGAGATTTCATCTGGAATCTCTTCTTCAACTTCTTCCTCGGCGACTTCACAGGGGATTTCAAAGTTGGGAAAGAGCATAGAGTTATTGCTTTCAATGGATTTGTCCATCTGTTAATCTGCATATTTGATTTATGTTTGATTAATTAACTTTTTGTCATCATTTTTTTTCTTTGAGAAAAAGTTAACGTGAAAGTGTATGCAGATTAATTTTATATTTTTGAAGATTTTTTTTTTGTTGATGTGTTTTTTAGGATTATCATTTCCAAGAAAGGGTAAAATGAAAATAAACACACAGTGTAGAAACAAAACAACGCGTTTTATTTATAATTCACACTATGAAACAGAGCCCTAAAACACAAACTCATTCGCCTTGGGCAAGACGAAGAGAAATTATTTAAAAACTAAAACCCTATAAAACATCTCTACACTTTTGGGCGAAGTGAGAGTTCAAAACAAAAGCAAAGATAAACTACTTAGAGCTATGAACATTAGTCCGAACTTCAACGGGTTTCCGGTAGTGACGAACTCCTTGGAAGTCGAGGTACTCGGGTAATTTTCCGCTTGGTTTAACCCTTGAGTAGACTTTGGTTGCTGTTTGAGCAGGCTTTGAAGACTCTGGACGATGGCCCTTGCCTTTTGTGCTGCTGAAGCAATCTTCTTGACTAACAGATCGGGAAGTATGAGATGTAGCATATGTGCTTCCTGTTGATCTTTGTGTTGAATTTTGGGGATGTATCCTCCAATCTTCTGAGTGAAGAGACTCGTTGTCGGCGACACTTTCCAAATCGTATCCCGAATCGTGCTCTTGATCTTCAGTGATCATGTTGATGTAGTGGTAACCAGGATCTGGTTTGGTGAATTCCACAGGTGTGTTGAAGCAGAGATCTTCATTGGGGATCTCGATTGGCTGATTAGACTGAGAAGACGAGTATACCTCTTCTGTTTGACTAGGATAATCAAAAGAATCACCCCATCCTGTGGGCTGGATATCTTCGATCCGGATTTTCGAGCTTTCTGGCGCAGTGTATTTCACCATGTAGTCGAATTTGCCACTTGGTTCTCCCAAGGTATCCCAAACTTTGGCAGGGACAGGTGGATTTTCATGCCTTTGCAGGGACATGACTTTGAATTGATCAGTTGGTACGTATGACTCCTCTTGAGACACATACTCAGGGTTGTTTAAATAAGTGCTCCATTCTTCAGATTCAGATGGATCGTCTTCATCCTCTTCGATGGTTACAACGCTAACTTCTTGGAGAACATGATTTAGGAAACCTCCACTATGAAATACTTCCTTGATCGGGGGAAGTGCTTCATTCTTTTGCTTGTCTTTGGAGAATACGGGTGTAAACCCGAGTCCGGCTTTTGTTTCGTTCTTGACAGGTTTGATAACTTGTCCCCATCCTTTAGTATTGCCATCTTTCACCATTTGTGCAGCTTCTTTATACGAAGAGATAGATGATCTGTTTTTATTGGTAGATTCATCTTCCAACGGATGTTCTGGGAGATGCATCCCTTCAATGTCATTAGCTGTGATGAAAGAGAAACTGGATAGATGACTTACGAGTAAAGCTTGTTCACCATTGATGGTCACCAACTTTCCATTTACTGTGAATTTTAATTTCGATGGAGTAGAATTCTTGCTCTGCCTCGTGGATCAAGGTCTTCCTAGTAGGCAGCTGTAGCGGTGGTACATCCATGACTTGGAAAGTAATTTGGAAAGTGTCTTGGCCAATTGTCATCGGAGATCAACTTCCCAATAGCGACTTCCTTGATCCATCAAGCTCTTACTATTATATCGTTGAACTTCATTGGCGTCCTTTGTAAGCCAAGCGAGCGAGTGTCGTTTTCGGCATTACGTTCAAAGATGAACTGTATCTACCAATACATTGGACGAATCGATTGGCGATCATTGAGATGTGGAGGGCCAAGTTGTGATCTTTCCTTCTTACGGAAGTTCCTCGTCACGAAGCTTAGATTATTGCAAGTGTTATGTTGGAGCGATCCCTCAAATGGTGCAGTAGTCACATCGTGCTCTACATAAGCTGGTCTAGTACTCTCATCAAAGCTTCTCGGTGAGCTTGAGTTGAGGAGTAGAGGCAATATTGAAATCTTGGAAGGATGCATCGGTGATCCACGACTCGATATTCGCTCTTTTGATTAACTTTATCTCATCAAAATCTGCGTTGGCGTTGGCTCTATCGGGAGGACCAACATTTGTGTTCGGGTTAACAAGCTGGAATCGTTGCGAGGATTCTCGGAAGATATATTAGCTGGATTTTGTCGGACAACGAGGCTGGCGGTCTAGGTGGCAATAGAGTGTGCACTCGTCCACTTCGTGTTACTCGTCTATTTACATTATATTGACATTAGGCTGGAAGAGTAGGCATGTGTTTCTCCTTCCCATCCTATCGAGGTTGCATTGTATTGGTAAGGAATTGCTTTGGTAGAGCTGTGGAGCAGGACCGGGTAGGCAAATTACCAAAGGAGACTACGAGGTCTTTGGGCTGTTGCATTCAATCTCCACATGCTTGGGTATGTTGAAACAAGGGATGATGGCGTTTACTTGGGACTTTCGAGTTGATATCGAGACTAAAAGCTCATGCGGAAAATGCCCTACTTGTATTTACGTCATGATCATCTCATTTACGTAAACTTGTAGATCACCGATGTCTAACAAATGCTGGATATCCGCTTTTATGGTGGAACATCCTTGAATATTCTTGGAGCAGATGCGGCAAGCTGCATCATCATGCTTAGTGAAGGTGCTCATTGTACTGTATGCTTCATGGAGATGCACCAAGTTTCCTCTGATCAGGTTTACGTCTGTGACAAGATACCTGTCTGTATTTCTCAGTATTAAACTCACTGAGTGCCCACTGTGACTGGGAAGCGGATTGGCTTGTACGTTCGGACTTGTATTTATGAAGGAAAGAAGATTAGATCTCACTAATCTCTGTACTTCTGCCTTTAATGCTATACAATGCTCAAGGTCATGGCTGGTGCCCTTGGTGAAAAGGGCAAGATCGTCATTTTGTACCACCATGGTAATTTCTCGGGAGCAGGTGGTGACCTTGTCTGTCAGATTCTTTTCTATTAGCGCGGTAAAGTTACGTATGCGTCATTGGGATCGGGTCGAATGCGTAACCCGTGGTTTGATTCTTTGAACTACTGAGCTTGGTTGTTGAGTTTGTTGATTTTGTTGAATTTGTTGGAATTGCGGAGCAATTCCTGTTTAGTTTGTGTTGTGGGGTGCTATGGCACTACATCATTGTTGAATGACATTCTTACGTGGTTTCCCTCGGGATACCATTCCTATGTCATGCTCGTTTTTCCTTGGAAAACTAGTTCCTACCTTCTTTGTTCCACTAGAAGATCCTACTTCCTTGGTTAGGCGTCCGGTTCGAACCCCTCTTCTAATCGCATTCCATGCTCACCATCTCGGTGAAATCTCGGGGCGCTAGCGATCATTCGCTCATAGTAGAATGAGCCTAGAGTATTCAAGAATACCTTAGTCATCTCCTTCTCTTCCAATGGTGGGTTGACTTGAGCAGCAATTTCCCTCCATCGTTGTGCATATTCCTTGAATGTCTCCCTTTCTTTCTGAGACATGGGCGGAGTTGATCCCTATCGGAGCCATATCAAGTTAAACTTGTATTCTTTGGACAAAGGCTTCACCTAAGTCGTTGAATGTTTGGATATTCGTGCTGTCTAAACCCATGTACCACTTCAGTGCGACACCGGTGAGACTGTCTTGGAAATAATGGATTAGCAACTGATGATCTTCATTGTATGTGGATATTTTCCTGGCATACATCGTGAGACGACTTTACGGACAGGAGTTTCCTTTGTACTTTTCAAAGTCAGGGACTTTGAATTTTAGTATTCTTCGAGAACTAAGCAAAGATCTGGCGTTTTTCCAAACAATTCTTTCCCTCGAATTGTTTTTATCTCTAGCTGCATTTTGTGGAGCTGTTCCTGGAGATTTTTCATTGAACCGCGTGGATTTGAGTTACTGCCTGGAGTATGATGAATTTCTTCGTCTAAGGTAGTGTGTACTACGGAAGCTGAGTTCGTCATGATTGGTTGAGAAACCGGCATTGTTACTTGTGGAAGAGTTAGTCCACGTTGCGGAGTAAATGTAGAGTTTTGCTGCAAAGTAGGTATTTCAAGCGAGGTTGTTTGAGAAGTCGGTTGGCGAAATCCGATGCCAAAGTTGAAAGGCATGCCCCATGGATAGCCTTCTGGCATACTGAAAGGTGAACTACTGACTGCGACAGCTGAAACTGGAGTAGTAGTATCCTCTGAAGTCGCTGCTTGGTTTTGACTGCTCGATGCTGCTTGTTGACTTTGCGCTGAGGCAAATGAGTTGACCAAAGATGTGAGTCTCTCCACTTCTTCTTGCAATGTTGTTACCGTGCTACGCAGTTCAACGTTCTCTTGCTCAAATCCTTCCATTACTTTTCTTCTTTTTGATCTTGTATCGTATGTTCGAGTCGGTGTGGTCGGGAAACTCTAAGGCAGCGACGACAGCGATCTTTTCCTATCTGTTCAATCTGTGCAAGCTGTTCAAGCTGTTCAAGCTGTGTAAGTATGAAACTGTGTAGGTATCAGACTCTAGATAATAGACTTAAATGCAGAATATGATGCATGAATATGATTGTAAAGAAAGATTTCCAAAGAATTTAATGCTAAAAGAGATATTTCTGGCAAATATTTGGATGGAAAAAAAAACACACATTTATTGATTAAATGGAAGAAGATTACAACAATTGTTTTTTGTTGGAGCATTGCTCACACGAATGATAAATTAAATGATAAAATTACAAACTAAATTGAACTAATTAAACGTCTTCGTCGGATGAAGATCCAAAGGCTTGATGCAGCTTTAACTTGAGTTTCCTTTCCATAGCGAGCTTTTAGTTCGACTTTCTCGCTTTTCTTGATGACTCTCTTCCACTCGTTGGGAGTAGGATTGCTATTCATCAAATCTTCAAGCGTTCCTTTTCTTTCTTTGACGAATTTCTTGATCGCGTCATATTTCTGATGAATCTCCTCATCTTTCTCCATGAGCCATTGATCCTGGAAGTAAAGCGTCTTTTCATGATCTTTGACTTGCTTCTTGAGCTTCTCATTCTCAAGATTAGTCTTAAGGAATTTGTTTTCCAAAGCTTCTTTCTCAAACCTTATCTTGGTCAAGGCTTCTTGGTATTCTCCCACAGCTTCGACGGGAAAATTTGTTGATTTGGAGGCGATGGAGAACATGGGATCCTCATAAGCATAAGGCATTTGAAATTCCTTCGCTCTTTTCTTTACCCAAGAAGTGTAGGTTTCCATGGCTACACAATTCTTTGCCTTCCCTTTTTCTTTCCTTCGGATGTGATGCCAAGCTTTGATCATCCTAGCTTTCAATCCTTGGGAATCCTCTCCTTCGTGATAGAAGTAACTTTCTACAGCGAAACCAAGAGGTTTACTAGAGTTTGCGTATCCGAGTTGACGTCTCGCCAGGAATGTGTTGTAGTTGATTCCTCCTTTTGTACCGATGAGAGGTACGTTGGCAAATTCTCCACAGCTCTCAATGATTTCCATCTCATTGTCTGCCAAGGTATACCAATGGATATAAATCGTTTGTAAGAGACATGAGTCTTCTTGACCAATGCCACTCGTCTTTGTTCTCGCGGAAGATAGGAGATTTAGGCAAGTGTGAGGTAATCCATTTGAAAAACAGAGGTACACAACACACGATAGTTCCGTCTCCTTGACGATTCCTGTGATGAATAGAGACGTAGGTGTCACCAAGTAGAGTGGGAACGGGATTTCCGATCAGAAAGATCCTTATGGCGTTGATATCAACGAAATTTGGGACGTTGGGAAACAACACCAATCCATAGAGGAGTAAAGCTAAAATAGCTTCAAAGGCTACCATACTACCGGCTGCAGAGAATTTAAGAGCCTTCTCCATTAGGAACTTTGAAGTCAGTCCTAAGAGTTTTCCTCTGGTAGTTAGGTTTTTGTCTATCTCAGATTTCTTTAAGTGAGTTATTGTTGCAATGACTGGTGACTTAGGAATGGCTTCAAACCATTGAAAGGCACTTTGTAAATCTTGAGATACCTAGGATATGTGCATACTCTTCCAAAGTAGGCATCAACTGATAATCAGGGAAAGTGAAACAGCGATAGACTGGATCGTAAAACTGAACGAAAGTTTTGAGAAGTCCTTCATCAACGTTAGCGTTTAGAAGAGTTAAAAGAGTTCCATAGCATTTTACGAAATCAGGGATCTTCTACCAAGGATGCTAACTCTTTCAACTTTCCTACGTCGAAATTCTAAAGCGTATCTTTTGGTGAATCTTCCTCGGCGTCCATCACTCTAACCTAAAATGTTTTACAAAGAAAAATCTCTAAATTCTTTGGAAATGGGAAGAAAATGAAGTTTTTTTTTTGAATGAATGAATGAATGCATGAATCGGCAAACATGGTTAGTAGTTATACACACGCAGCGTTAAGTCACGAGCATGAAGCCAGCGATAAGAATCAACGTGGTTAAGTTCTAAAGGCTTATTCATCGTGAAGCAGGTTCTCACGATATCTGGGCTCAACACTCCTCTTTGAAATATTATCGGTTTGTTGAATACTCGATGGTCCAATAATATTTTTCAAGAGAAACTCGCCTGATCGTAGTCTCGCTTGACAATTACTCTAGGCTTACACCCGAATAATCTCTGCACTACATCCTAAATGGCCAGGATGGGTTATGTGTTCTACAACCCACTCAGCTTCTCGAGTTTCCTCGAAAGCACAGCGTCTTCGCAAATACTTGCTAAACACAATACCCCCAAGACAACCTCCACTGAGCGGGAGATATTAACTTCGTAAGCATTGAACTTCTCACGTATTAATACCTCCACCTAGATCTTAAAAATGTTTCTTAAATCCGGGTTAGGATTTCTTTCCATCAGATGAAATCGCGAAAACACACAATAAAGAAAAACAGACATATGCATAATATGGAAGCTTATCCCCTTTTTTTTCTTTTTGAAAACAAAAAAAAGCTTGGTGCTCTCGAGCAGAGTCACATTTTTTTGAAAATCAAAGTTTCAGCGTACTCCCCAGCAGAGTCGCCATTTTCTGTTCGTGTTAAAGGTGGCTAGAGGATTCGACGTGAATTCGGATTCTCGGCAAAACGATTTACTCTTTTGATTTGTTTATAAAGATGCCGTGAGCATCAAGCTTTATTATTTTCAACACAAGAAATATGATTTAATGATTATGAAAAAGGGGAAAGCTGAAATACCCTCAATTGATATTGATATGCGTAATGACTAGCGCAAACTAGACACAACGCATTGGGGAGATTCTGAGTAAGGGGGATTGTTATATAAAGGGAATAGATGGAGCACCCTAAATATATATAGTTATCTATAGCTTTATATATGAATATATTTGATATGTTTGTGTGTTTTAATGGCTATTTCTATGATTGGGAAAGTTTCTCCTTTGGGATTTTAAGAAAGACAGATTATGTGGGATTCTAGTGTTTGTTATTATTGTGCTCGCAAATCTACATATCCTAGTGGGAATCGAGCATTTGTAGCTCGGATCTACTTCTATGGTTTGTTTGGTGAGAAAGAAATTTGCTCGGCAAGGATGAGACCTTGTGCCTACGTATTCTCAAAGGATGTTGAGAAAGTCAGAGCAATCGTAGTTCCCACTTATGCTAGTGGAAAGCAACGGGATGTTAGTAAGAGACAGACAAATGTCATCTTAATGAAAAATGTATCTAATCTATTTCATCACATACATTTTGAAAAGTTTGATTGATTAAAATCTTTTCGTAAGTTATGGTGTTTTGCTTGAGTGTACAAGCGTTACCACTTACATGTTTAAGAAAGATGTTTGAAAAAGATGATTGAATCTTTTAGCTGTAAGCATTGGGTGTTTTGCTTGAGTGTACAAGCGTTACCACTTACAATTAAGAGATGTTTTGTTTGAAAACAGTTTGAAAAGAGTTTGAAAAGTTTTTGACTGTATATGATATGATAGATGAGATACTTCTTCCATAGAGATGATAGATGTCTAAATCTCGAGGAGAAATTGTTTGGATTAAGGGATGCTTTTAAGAAGCCCATGGATCCTTGTATTGTTAGCCCAAGAGGAGGCATTCCGAGGGTTATCGAGGGTCCTTGTATGAAGCTCAAGAGGAAGCTATAGGGTATGGCTGGCTTTGTGTTTAAAAGGGATTTCACCGAGAAACCATCCTTTTGGAATTAAGAGCAATTTCACCGGGAAATTTTACTCTCTAGGGATTTGAAAGTGATTTCACCGGGAAACCATCCTTTCAGGGTTCTATCTTAGCGCGGGTGATTCTTTTTATTGGAAGCCCAATAGGAGGCTGTTAAGAGATTTCCTGTCTCTTTCATTGTATGATGCCCAAGAAGGCTAAACTCAATGAGGAGTTCTTTTGAGCGAAGCCCAAGAGGCGACTCAGCAGGTGTTGTCTTATATAAAGCCTAAGGCTAAACTCGGATGAATGAGTTTTCTTATATGAAGCCTAAGAGGAGGCTAAACTCTGTGGAGAGTTATCTTGTATGAAGCCAGCGGAGGCTAAATTCATCTTTGAGATGAATTATCTTGTATAAAGCCAGCGGAGGCTACAGTGGGAACCTATTGGTTAGACTAATTGTTATGTTATAATTAGACAGTTATATAAACAAGTGTGTGTGTGTGATATGTATTCACAGGAGTTTATGAAGGAAATATAAACAATGCATGATGTTTATTTACAGAAGTTTATGAAATATAAACAAGTGTCTGTGAAACGAGCGTTTAAAGCAGCGTAACGATTATTTACAAGTTTGAACTGTGTACAAGGAAATGAATATGTACACGAACGAGTATTTATGTATAGAGAAAGATGGATGTACATAGGAGGGTTGGGACTTACACCATAAGGGAGGCCCATTGATTTGAAAGCAGTTTCACAGGGAATAATGCTCCTTTCAATACCAATGGTATTCAGTGTATATACAGACGAAACAGAAATGAACGATCGAAGTTTATCTGTAAAAAGTATCTGTATTATGTACAGATGAAAGTTTTGTATGAAAAGAAATTGATATGTACAAGGAAAAGATGTATGTACATAAAAGAATGTTGGTTTGTGTATACACAAGTGAAGTGAAAACAAACGATCGAAGTTTGTCTGTACTTGAGTATAAAAAGTATTTGTGTTATGTACAGATAAAAATTTGTATGTATTTGAAGAGAGTTTGATATGTACAAAGAAATATTATGTACATAAAAGAATGTTATGGGACTTACACCGTGAGGGAGGCCCATTGGTTTGAAAGCAGTTTCACAGGGAATAATGCTCCTTTCAATACCAATGGTATCGGTGTATAAACAAACGAATGAAAACAAACGAAAGAAATTTGTTTATGTTTGAATATTTACAATGATGATTTGAGTATGTACAAGTAAAACTAAATATGTACAAAAAGGGTTGGGACTTACACCATAAGGGTGGCCCATGATCGATTGAGAAATTCGAGAGAAAACGAATTTGATTTTATCATTTAAATTGGATCGATCGTGGTAAAAGATGTAAGTTTGATGAAATGTTTTAAAAAAATGATTTGAAAATGTTGTGAAATGTGAGGTTCATTTATGAAAAGTTTTGAAAAGAATCGGAAGTCGAAAACTTGAAAATTTCACCTTAAAAGGAGGTTTGAAAAAGTGTTCAGAACGTCGTTTTCGGCTCGATTAAAATATAATCAGATGAAAGTTTTTTCTGAAAATTTTTGCACTATCATAAAATAGATGTATTTATTGACAAGTGTACAAAAAATCACCTTAAAATAAGGAGTTTTGATTGGTCAAAAAAATTGTGAAAGTTTTGTAAAAAAACATGGAAAATTGGAAAAGTTTGAAAAAAGAAATGGTCCTGATGGGAGTTGAACCCATGACCATTGGGTGGCTACGTGGCAGAAAATCTTAAGGGCAAGCAAGCTACCACTGAGCCAAACGCGTTTTGATGTTTAGTGGACAATAACACGTGTAAATAAAAGATTGGAATATTTGAAAAATTCAAACTCAAGAACACGCGCGCAGTGTTCTTCATTGCTTTTGATCTTCAGATTCTTCAAACCCAGCTACAATCTTCGTATCTCAACAAAATTGGACGAAGTAAAAATCAAACTTACTCGATTTTGAACAACGAACACGATGGTGCTTGTTAATTGTATTTATTTTAAGCCCAGAATGATTTAAGTTTTGAAGAACACTATGAACCCTAAACTGGAAATTTCAAATTAAATGATGCACAGTTGATGATTCTTTGATTTTCTTGAGGGCTTATGATCGTGTTAGGTGCAGAAAGAGATTGGCCAAGAGCTTTTTCATTTAAGTTCAAAGAATTGTGATATCGATTCGTGTTCTAACCTGTGTAAGTGGAGATCGAATTCAATGCAAGAGTGTTTCCAGAGCCTGTTTCTTGATCATTTGAGCATCATCGGCATGTATGGAAGCTAAATGGATGATCTGCACTTCTTGAATCAGCCTGGAACTCTCCAGCCAAGTCCACCTGCATCAACTGAAAATAGAAACTCGAATTCGTGTTTTGAGCTGTTACAGATTGTTGTAATGGATCTGGATCATGTCTATGAGGTACATGGAAGGTGTTAGGATGATTAGATCACAACTTGTTCCATTAAAACCATGAATTCGAGCTCTTAGGCAGTTTTGGAAGTTTGAAAAAACATGAAATGCAATTCTGATTTCTAGCCTAGTTTATGTTGATTTTAAGTTTTGAACAAGTTTGATAGTGATATTGAAACATGTTTGACACCAAAGATTTCAAAGTTTCTTCACAAATTTTCAAAATGCAAAGTTTCCCAAATATCACTATGTTTCTTGATTTTCAAGTAAGAAGAGAGAAAGAATGGATTTGCATTGCTTTGGTGTAGTTTTAGACTTGAAATGTGATCTATTTATAGGCCAAAAGATTCTGAAATGTTAGGCAAGAGTACATGGCAATTGGAAAATCAAAGATGCCTTAAGGGGTAAGAATGACTTTTCAAAAGCAAAAGGAAGTTTCCTCTTTTTACCATGTGTGAAAAATATTCAAATTGATCCTATCCAATCTCAATTATATCTAGCTGATATTTATCAGCTAAATGATCAATTTGGCAAGTTTGTAAAGCTTCTAGATGAAGAAACCAAGAAATGACCTATAATTGAAGTTTTGACTTTTGAAAAATCAAGTTCATGGAGCCTTATGTTTCAATTTCAAAAGTATAGCTAGACTCCATGGATTTGAGAGTTCTTGGACATTTTGGAAAGCTTGTTTCACAAGCTACAACTTTCATGTTTTGAGTTTTTTCCAATTCAAATTGGAACTAGGTGAAAAAATGGCATGAAGTTTGGAAAAAATAAGAAATTTCAACACTTAGAAAATTTTCTAAGTGTTAGAACTTTTGACTTTTTGTTGATTTTTTCAAATTCTTTGATTTTTTATGATCATGATGGATCATTTGAAGTATTTTTATGATTGAAAAAGTTTTGTTTTGAAAAATTTGACCAAAAGTCAAAGTTTGACTTTTCTGTGCAGATGAATTTTCATCAAATGTTTCTGAAATTGACTGATGAAGTCTGCGAACTTCTGTGATGTTTTGAATCCAGAAATTAGGTCAAGATGTTGTATCTAAGATATAATGACCAATATCTATCCAAAAAAGTCATTTCTTGTTCAAAAAGTCAGAGAAAACTCATGCCCGATCAAAACCCTAATTGGTCGATCCTTGATTGATCTGTGAGAAAAAATGGATATCTGAAGATTGAAGGATGAAATTTTGATCAAGATAGATCAAATGAGGTGAGAAAAACTCAAACCCTAATTGGTTGCCTTTTGAATCAGATGAAAATCTGATGAAACCCTAATTTTGACCTGTGAAATCCACACCCGATTAATGCTGTCTGAGCTGTTAGTTATGCAAATGATGCAAATGTAAAATGGTATATTAGGTCAAAATTTGGGGTATGACAGATACAAATTGTGAAAGTTTGACATTTTTGAGGAGGTGCACAAAGGAAAATACCTAGCAAATGCAAATATTCTTCAAATGGGCTTAAGTTTTCATGATCCATACTTATTCTTGAGAATATCCACAACCCCTAAGTCCATTTACACTCCTCCTTTCCATTTATTTAATTTATTTTGGAATTAAATCATTTAAATTTAATTTAAATAAAATAAAATGCAAGGAGCAAGGTTATGACAAGTTGGGCTTGGTTTCTACTTGTCTTGAGGTCCAAGATAAACCATGCAAGCTGTCAAATTTATGCAAGATGCTACAAGGAAGGAAAAATACATTTTTGGCAAGATTTGATAAACATTTACAAGAGAATATTTTTGAATTCAAGACAATATATTTTCTCATTATTGTTGATCAAATTTTTTGCTCTATATATACATTATAAGACCAGAATCCAGAGGACACAAAAAAAGAACAAATCCTTGCCTCCATAAGCAACCCTAATTCTCCAAAAAAATCAAAGAAACTTGTATTTTCGAGTTTCAATCTCCAGCCTGTTTCCAGCAATTTCAAGCACACAAACATGCTCCTGAGGTAATACTGAGTAAGTACACATCATTATCCGTGGCCAAGCATGCTTGAATCGTGCATACCATGAACATCCGTTTACATATTTTTCATGAATTCGTGCCTCTCTTTTTATTGTGTTTTAATTCAATCTAACCATGCTAATGTGTTCCTGAGGTTGAGTAGAACAGGATAGATCCATCGTTTGCAAGGTTTAGTTGCCAAATCGTGATTTTCCATGATTAGGGCATATGAACTGTTGAGTTGCAAAACCACCATTGGATTCGTAGCATCCTAATTAATGGATTTGGGTTGTTTTGGGTTTGCATTTTCATTGATTTTTGCAGGTTTGGTGATAATTGCAGTCGGAGAAAACAACCGGAAATCACCTCTGGCGCCTCTAACTTTGGGGTTAACCGACGAGGCAGACGTGACTACGAATGATTGGCCAATTTGAATCTTCTAGGCCCCAGCGCATTTGGTTCCTATTTGGTTTAATTCCCAGAAGCTAAAATCACATATATATTAATCTATGCAACTAAATACATGGATGTATCACTGCCCCAGCGGTTCAACATGCGCACGCTATGTCACTTTCCTCTAAAGGGCACAGGTTCGAACCCTGCCTTTTGCCAATGTTTTTTCCTAACATCTTTCTGATTTACGTAGGTAACATATACAACCTCTAGAAGTTCTGGAAAACAGGTTCCAGAAGTTCTGGAAGGAACTTCCATACAGGTTTCCAGAAGTTTTGGAAAACAGGTTCCAGAAGTTCTGGAAGGAACTTCCATACAGGTTTCCAGAAGTTTTGGAAAACAGGTTCCAGAAGTTCTGGAAGGAACTTCCATAGAGGTTTCCAGAAGTTCTGGAAAGAAGGTTTCTAGAAGTTCTGGAAGGAACTTCCATACAGGTTTCCAGAAGTCTTAGAAGGAACTTCCATACAGGTTTCCAGAAGTTCTGGTAGGAACGATTTCCGGAAGTTCTAGAAGGAACGATAACACATAGGTTCTGGAAGGAACAGCTCCCAGAAGTTCTGGCAAGGAATGATGACCCAATTTCCAGAAGTTCTTGGACGAATAGAGTCAGAAGTTTTGACAAAAAAGCACAAAAAATCATTTATTTTTCTATTTTCCTTTTAATTTTCTTAACTAATTAATTTTCTTATCTTTTAAACTATTTTCTAAAACTTGAAAAAATGTTTAATTTTAGATTTAGGTTTCAAAAACATTTATTTAATTTTTGACACAAAAAAATATTTTCTTTTTTCTTCATATTTAAATCATTTTTTCTAATTAAATACTAATTAATTAGAATTAGGTTTTTTTCCTTAAAATCAATCACAAAAACTCCAAAAATAATTTCTTTTCTAGTAATTAGGATTACTAACCTAAAACCCTTTTCACTAATTTCCAAAACATTTTACTAACATTTTCTTATTATTCTGATTATCTATTTCTTATTTCGCACTTACAATTCTAGAAAGGATGTATAGGTCGCAATTTTCTATCATGTAATAGCGTAAATTTACATTTCTGCCTTTACTTTTCGCCTTCCTATTATGTATCTGCCCCAAAGCCATGTATTAGCATAGGATTTACTTTCCGCACTTTAATTTCTGTACATATTTAACTGCTAGTAACTAGGCGTGTATGACAAGATTAAAAACAACATAGATCACTTCTACATACAAGATAACATATCTGAATATAAACACTCTTCACACTTGCACACCCCTTAGGGTATCCTCTCTTGTTGCCTTTCGAAACATGGTCATGTCCCTCGAATGTTCGGATATCTTAGCTAACACGCTCATGAATAATATCATTACAGCCCCTTCGAATCAAAGATCATAGTCCCTCGATGACCCTCAATTGTTGCCTACGAATACATGATCTTATCTCTCAGTTGTTGCCAATGAAAAGTGATGATCGTCCCTACGAATATGTTAAGGTATCCCTACATGTTGCCTTCTATGACCATACGGTGACCCTACGAACATCCCTTTACATCCAACGGATAGAGTTACCTACCAACTAATGGTATGGATAGAGATACCCTAAAGGAAAGCAAAATAATATGGAAACGACCATTCTGAGTAGGTAATAAGACTCTTTTACTTGCTCCAATCAATTCAAAAATACTTTTCACACGTCACGCTATTTTCAAAAACTTTTCAAACACTTTGTATACATTCCAGCGTGAATCATTACAAAGTTAAACACTTTTCCAGAACAAAACATTTCCAAACACTTCGTATACATTCCAGCGAGAATCGTTACGAAGTCAAAGAGAAATGTCTTTTCAAAACATCTTTTCAAACACACACACAGAAAGAAATTTATAAAGTGAGCTAAGAAATTAAGAGTCTGTAGATAACTACGGATGGAAAGGGTGCTAATACCTTTCCTTTTCATAACTGCTTCCCGTACTCATAATCTAACGAAGGTCTTTTCCTGTCCTTTTCGCCTTCCCTTAATTGGAGAAAAGAAAAGTCGGTGGTGACTCTTGCTATCCACAACATTTGCAATAAAATGCAAAACAAACAATTAAGTTCTCCCACCGTATCACAGAACTGGCGAATCTACCGGGGAGATACCCTAAAGAGAGGCTACCTTAGGGCTTTAGATCACTTTTAATCGCTTTCATTGTTTGACTTATCTACTTTACTTTTAAGGGTTGCTTGGGTATTATACTTGTGCGGATCCTACATCCACATCCAAGTTTCCTTAGGTAAGTAAAAATAAATCATCGCAACCGTTAGGCGTATACCAAAATGGTCAAAATGATGGCTACGTTAGTACGACACTTTGGATGTCCCGATGCTCCTCATGTTTAATTGAGGAAAGTATTTGGCATCTGCGTGGTGTTATAAGCACTAACTCAACTTTTAGAACCCTAATTGACCCATCTTGGCCATTAGAAGGTAATGAGATGGCCGACTTTGGTGCAGACTGAAGTTGGTTGATACTCGATGCTACGCTCATTAAGATTCGACTTTCGGGATGTTTCGGTCGAAAACTTGGTAGTCGTATTGAAATAAAGCCTACGAGAAAGATCAATGATATGAGATTCCTAGAACCCGATTACTATTATAGGACAGGTTGAACCCACTTAAACTCTGGAAGGGTAGACACCTATACCTCATGCAAGCCTTAAACCTAGGGTTATTGTGTGAATCGCTTGTGCTTGCTACTTGTTTTAAACATGACATCATGACATCATAACATCATAACATCATATCATTTGTAACTATTTCAAGGACCTAGGGATTTATCTTTGCTCTGTTTTGTAGGAGTTATGGCTTCCAGGAAGACTATCCAAATCAACTTCATGGGTATGCCTTCTCAACTCAAATAATTAGTTTCAGAAGTTCCCGATCATGCTCAGTTTATTAAAAGGCATGGTTATCTACTTGACTTGGTTATCTCCAGTTTTGAAGAAGATATGATGCACGCCGTATTCAAATTCTTCGATCCGAAATATCACTGCTTTACATTCCCAGATTATCAGTTGGTGCCTACATTGGAAGAGTTCTCTAAGCTACTTGGGATTCCTTTCCCTGATCAGATACCATTCACCGGTTCAGAAAAATCTCCGAAATATGAAGACATAGCATCAGCGTTACATCTAAAGCGATCAGACATTGAAGCTAATTGGGAAATAAGAAGCAGAGTTAAGGGTTTTATTGCTAAGTTTCTAATAAAGAAAGCTTGAGAATTCCTAAAGGCTATGAGTTTACATGCATTCGAAGACATTTTGGCCTTGCTAATCTATGGCTTGGTGCTATTTCCTAATCCCGGCCAGTTCATAGACATAAACACCATCAAGATATTCCTCACTCGTAATCCTGTGCTTACCTTACTCGGGGACATTCTGTATTCTCTCCATACTCGTACTACCAAAAGACAAGGAACTCTCATGTGTTGCATACCGTTACTTTCCGGGTGGTTTACTTCGCACCTTCCTCAATCAATTTGGTTATGCTCAAAGATATGGTCCTCATGATATGCTTCTCTAAGACATTGTGTTTGACTACGAAAACGATCTCTAGAACTACCGTCGAAGATTTGTGCACGCTTGGGGCATGGTGAAGAAGACTGATACCAAGACTTTGGGGCACAAAAATTCCATTCCTTGGGAACCTTATCTCAAATGGGTGCGAGCTCGAGCTCAAATCCTCATGATGCCTTTTAGAGCTATTCTACCAGTGGTTATGGAGCCTGTTGTTGAAGGTGACGAACCTTATACCATTCTCCATCCAGACATGCCTACTAATTTCGAAGATTTGAAGAGATCTTGGATTCATCTTAAAGAAGAAAGGGATACCTTCGAAGCTCATCACCAGAAAGATCTGAAGAAGCTCATCACCAGAAAGAAGAAGACCATTGGTATTCTTAACATAGGAAGAAATCACAAGGGTCCAATCAAGGTGGTCAGACAGCTCGAATTCTCAAACAAGAGCAATGAAACTGAAGGAAGTGTCAAAAAGAATGAAGGAAGCCATCATGAGTATAAAAATGAAGAAGAAGACTATGTGAGCGAGCAATATTCTAACAACGGAAAATACTAGCAACTTTAAGACCGTCTGAATGTTGTGGAAAATATAAAAATGTCAGGGCTTAACTTTGATGATCTGAGTCTTGTTCCTGGTGTGGTAATTCCCCGCAAGTTCAAAGTTCCTACCTTTGCCAAGTATGATGGCATCTCTTGCCCAAAGCTGCATCTAAAGTCCTATGTTCAGAAGATCCATCCTCATACTGAAGACAGGAAATTATGGATCCATTTCTTTCAAGAGAGTTTATCCGGAACTCAGCTGGAGTGGTATTATCAGCTAGAGAGTACCCACATCGATACCTAGAATGACTTAGCAGATGCTTTTTACAAGAATTACCAGTACAATATTGAATTGGCACCTACTCGCATGCAACTACAGAGCATGTCTATGGGTCGTGACAAGAATTTCAATTAATATGCTCAGAAATGGAGAGATTTAGCAGGCAGAGTTCAACCACCTTTGTCCAATAGGGAGTTGGTTGACATGTTTATGGGAACACTGATAGGGCCATTCTTCAATCATCTTATTGGAAACTCTTCAACTTGATTCACCGAGCTGATATTGACAGGCGAACATATCGAAGCTGGAATCAAGAGCGGAAAAATACAAGTAGATTCATCTTCAAATGCTGCGAAGAGGTATTTTGGTAGTAAGAAAGAAGCCAATGCTGTGTGGTCAGAAGAATTGTGACAAAGCTGATCGCACTTAATCTGTGGGGGCAGTTGTGATCTCCAATCACACACCAGCGCAACCTCAACGAGACAACACGCGTATGCAGAACGCGCCATGAAGACAATTTACAAAGATCAACATGCCATTGTCTCAAGCATTGAAACACATGTTGAAAGTAGACCTCATTACTTTGAGGGATCCTCCTCGACACATCAACACTTCCTCTCCAAAGTACAATCCTAATGCAAGGTGTGCATACCACTCCAACAGCCCAGGGCACGACACCGACAACTGTTGGGCCCTGAAGAACAAGATTCAAGACACGATTGAAGCAAGGGAAATTGAATTCGACCATCCCGTCGAAACTCCAATTGTGATCAACGCACCAATGCCTGACCATGGTAAAAGTGCCAATGCTATTGACAATGACTCCTATGTTTATGATGTGAACGAGCTGACTATTCCTCTGATGATTGTCAAGAAAGATTTGCTGCAAGCCGGTGTATATCCAGGATGCCCTGACGACTATCATTGGTGCACATCTGAATCCAATGGATGCGCTTGGTTGAAGAGGCGTATTCAACGCATGATGGACAACCGAGAAGTGTTATTTCTGAAACCTCCATCTGTGTAGAATCTGTGCAAAGACGTTTCTAAAAATTTGAAGATCGAAGACGTAAGCGAAGCTATACCAGAAGTCTAGGTTACCTTGGGGCAGCCAATTGGAAATTTTTATTTCATGGTGAAATATACCGCTCCCAAAAGTTACAAGATTCCAATCGAAGACATCAATGCAACCAAATGGGGAGACGATTATCCAGAAGAGTATGCTGATGTGAACACAATAAGGATCACCTTTGCTGATCCTACACCTAGAGTGGCATCCCTGATTATTACCTCGCCCAGATCAATTCCATATTCCTCTGACAAAGCTATACCTTGGAATTATGGAGCCGAAGTTTACTATCATGGCGTCAAGCAAGAACCTTTGACCATTGAAGACATTGCAGTTGAAGCTACCAATCCTGACATCGACAACATCATTGGATCAAGCAAGGTAACCAGAACCTGAAGAGTATTTTCCCTAGAGATCTATCCTCTAAAAGCCACTACTACACCAATTCACATTCCTGCTATCGAACCAATTCCCGAAGCTAGAGGGAAAGAAAAAGTAACTTATCCTTCTCAAATAGAAGTACTAAAGGAAGTTGCTGAGGATACCTCCAAGCAAGAAATGGAGGAAATTATGAAGATCATCAAGAAGAGCGACTATAATATTGTGGAACAGTTGGGACAAACTCCGTCCAAGATATCCATGCTAGCTCTGCTATTGTGCTCTAAGGCTCATTCTAAAGCCTTAGTCAAGTTTCTAAAGAAGTGGTCATGAAGCCCAGTGACATAATCGTAAGATCTTTTGATGGTTTGAAAAGAACAGTACTTGGAGAGCTCAACCTGCCAGTTAAAGTCGGTTCCTAGACTTTTGACTCTACTTTCTTTGTCATGGACATTCGTCCAGCTTATTCTTGCCTACTCCGACATCAGAAGCTGAAGTACCCAATAAAGTAGAAGATTGTTATAGTATGCGGTGAAGAATAATATATTGTAAGCCATCTGCAGTCATTCCAATACATCAAAATGGAAGGTGAATTCATTAAAACCCCCTGTCAAGCTTTTGAAGAAATTCCACGAGTCATGCCTGTTGAATCTCTTGTGACTCCTGAAGTTACTAGAGTTCCACCGAAGATGGCCTCACTAAAAAACGCCAAAGTTGTGGTTGAGAAGGAGACTATACTATTTGGGGTCAGCTCCCCAATTTTCCAGTCAAATCTGATAAGACTAGTTTAGGCTTCACTACCAAAGGTCAGAATATGATACGCCGCGAACGTGCCAGCAAACTTCCTTTCCGCATCAACAAAAGCGGAGTCCATGCTATAGAAGACGATGATGGCGACTTCGACATCAACAACTAGATCTTCCCAACTCCAGACGACGGACTCAACAATTGGAAGACTGAAGATGTCATACCAATCTCCTTTAGATAGGAGTAATTGCTTTTTCTTCTTTTATGCTTTCGAACAATAAACTTTAAGCCTAGTGCCTTGCCCGGGGCACCATGGCTCGTTTGTGAGGGTTATTATTTGTCACTCGCATATTTTCATTCAATAAATCATTGGAATTTTGCATTCAAATATTGTGCTCTTTTCTTTCTTTTCACTTTATCACCCCTTCAAAAAGCTATGTGTTCTTACACATACCCACATGATACACTGTAGATTCACTCCGAATCTCGTCGATAATGACTCTACTATTGCTAAATATGATTTCGATAATCCGATCTACCAAGACGAAGATGAAGGTGAGGAAGATTGTGAAGTTCCAGGAGAACTTGCCAGGCTACTACAACAGGAAGAACAGGTTATACAGCCACACGAGGAGCCAGTCGAGGTTGTGAATCTAGGTACTGACGAAGACAGAAAAGAAATTAAGATAGGAGCAGGTCTTGAGAGCAATGTCGAAGAGAGATTGGTCCAGATGCTGCGAGACTATGTTGAGATTTTTGCTTGGTCCTACAAAGACATGCCAGGTTTAGACATTGACATTATGGTACACCGACTACCGACGAAAGAAGGTTTTCTCCCTGTGAAGCAGAAGGTTCATCGCATGCGTCTTGAGATGTCCGAGAAAATCAAAGCCGAAGTTATGAAACAGTTTAATGCCGGTTCCTAGCCGTTACTTCTTATCTACAGTGGGTTGCGAACATGGTGCCCGTACCTAAGAAGGATGGAAAAGTACGTATGTGTGTGGATTATCGAGATCTGAACAAAGAAAGTCTGAAAGACGATTTCCCACTTCCACATATTAATGTCCTGGTTGATAACACCGCTCAACACAAGGTTTTCTCCTTCATGGATGGTTTCACCAGTTACAATCAGATCAAAATGGATCCCGAAGACATGGAAAAGACTACTTTCGTTACACAGTGGGGCACATTCTGTTACAAAGTCATGCCGTTCAGATTGAAGAACGCTGGCGCCACATATCAACGTGCCATGGTAGCTTTATTCCATGACATGATTCATCACGATATAGAGGTCTACGTCGACGACATGATAGCTCGATCACAAACTAAAGAAGAACATCTCGATCATTTGCGAAAGCTGTTTGATAGACTGAAGAATACAGACTAAGACTTAATCCTAACAATGTGCACCTTTGGAGTCAGATCCGGTAAACTCCTGGGATATGTTGTCAGTGGTAAAGGTATTGAAGTTGACCCTGCCAAGGTTAAAGCTATTCAAGAAATGCCAGCTCCCCGTCACCGAGAAAGAAGTCAGAGGTTTCTTGGGACGACTAAACTATATTTCCAGATTCATTGCACATCTAACTACTACTTGTGAGCCAATCTTCAAGTTACTGAAGAAAGATCAAGTAGTGAAATGGAATGACGATTTCCAGACAGCTTTTGACAAAATCAAGGAGTACCTACAGAATCCTCTATCCTGATGCTGCCAGTCAAAGAAAGGCCTCTTATCATGTACTTAACAGTATTAGAGAACTCAATGGGGTGTGTGTTGGGGCAACATGACGAGTCTGGTCGAAAAGAGTATGCAATATACTACCTTAGTGTCATACCCCAATTTTTGACCTAAGATACCACCTCACATATGCATCACTACATCACTAACAGTTTCAGAATAGAATAGATCGTGCGTGGCTTCTAGAAGTCAAAGTCAGGGTTTCTTCAAAATTTCATCTGTTCAAGATATGATAAATTAGGGTTTGAGTTTCCACTCACCTCAAATGATCTATCTTAATCAATCATCAATATTTGATCTTCAGATTCCCAACTTTTGCTCATGATCTATCATGAATCGACCAATTAGGGTTTTTATCGAGGATAGTGAATCATTGACTTTCTGCTCAATGAATGACCTGTTTTCTTGGAGATTGATCTTAACATCTTCAATGCAACATCTTGACCTAATTTCTTGATTCAAAACATTTCAAAAGTCCATGTTTCTTCATCAGACAAATTCAGAATCATCTGATGAAAATTCATCTGCTCAAAAAAGTCAAACTTTGACTTTTGATCAACTTTTTCAAGACCAAACTTTTTCAATCATAAAAACATTTCAAATGATCCATCATGATCATAAAAAATCAAGAAATGTGAAAAAGTCAACAAAAATTCAAGATTTGAAAAATTTCTAACACTTAGAAAAAATTTCAAGTGTTAAGAAACATGGTTTTTCCTCACTTTCTAGGCCATTTTTCACCTAGATCCATTTGGATTCAGAAAAAACTCAAAACATGAAAGTTGTAGCCCTTGTTACGAGCTTTCCAAAATTTCCAAGAACTTGAAAAAACACTTTGTGTAGCTAAGGTTTTGAAAATTAAACTTAGAGCTCCATAACCATGAATTATAAGTCATGTTTCAAGAACTTTAAGTCATTTTTTCACAAACTCTCTTTCTAGAAGTCTTGTCATCACTTAGAGGTAGATTATAACCGATAAATATCAGTTTTCAATGATTGAGGAAAGGATTGAATCAAAGAGAAAAACTTAACCATGGTTAAGAAAGTTACTTTTGCATTAAATGCAAAAGATTCCATTTTACCTCTTAACCAAGTTGCAAGTTTCCCTCAATTATAACTTTTCCAAATCATTCAGATTTCTAGGCCTATAAATAGAGGTCATTTCCTAATTTTCAAGGCACACGAAAGCTATCATAATCAAGCTTTCACTCTTTCTTTCTTGAAATCCAAGATTCTAAGTTATAAGAGGGAAATTTTGCAATCTCCAAATCTTGCAAAATCTGAGTGAATTTAAGTTTGTAACATGTTCTAAACATCATTTAGAAGTAGTTTAAAACTTAAAAACATCACAAGAGGTGACCAAACTCAAAATCATACTCAAAAAATCAAAAGCTTGCAAATGATGCCTTAACTTGCCATCTCCTATTTTGCTCGTGCTAACTTTGATTTAACACTTCAAACACCTTCCATACACTTCATAGAAGTAATCCAGATCATCATCACTGACGTGTAACAACTCTAAATCCAAAATCAAAACTCACTTCAAGTGGCTGCAACTTGACTTGGTCAGAAATTTCTAGCCATCCTCAGGACAAACTAAGAGTAGGAACACACTCAGGGAAGTTCAAGGAAACTAAAGCAATCCTTACTTTGCACCTGGAAGCTGTCAAACTCGAACTGGTATTTCATACCAAGAGGTGAGTTTCTCAAACTTTTATTCTTCCATTCATGCGTTTTTAGCTTTAAAATTGAAAAGGAAAATGTAGACATTCAATCACTAAAGCTATATGGGTCCTTAATTTGAACTAAAATCAACTGTGCTTAAAGAATTAATCACTTTTTCAGTTAGGGTTCAAATTGGGATTAAAAAAATTCACTTTCATCTTTGATTAATAATATTAACAAAATACATAATCAGAATCGTGGAAAAAATCTAGATGAAATGGCATTTTAAACTTTTAAAATTGATCAAGATTTGAAGAAACACGAATTCCAGCCATGGATGGTGTTGTGCGCTGCTTCAGTGAGGAAGATGAAGTTTGAATTCCAAATTTAAAAGCTAGACTTATAATATATATTTCTAGTTTAAGTTTAAATAATAGATGTATTACCGCCCCAGCGGTTTCCAGCACGCTTCTCATGTCACTTGCCTTGCCAAAGGTCCAGGGTTCGAGTCCCCCTGGAACCTTTTTTTTATAAAAAGCTCAGCAAGCTTCTGAAGCTTGCTCCTCCAGGAGCACTTCTAAGGTTCAACCCTCCAGAAGTACTTCTGAAACTTCTACTCCTAGACGCTTCTCATTTCAACACTCTTTAGAAGCACTTCTAGTGTTTCTATCTCAAGAGGCATCAAAGCTTCTCAAGCATTCCTAGAAACATTAAGCTTCTAAGCATCCAGGAGTAGCATGTTTCTACATGCTCCAGAAGCTGCAAGCTTCTACGTGCTCCTTCTCATGCCCAGAAGCTTCCCAGAAGCTCCTCCTCAAGCAGCCAGGAGTTGCTATCCACGCGTCCCAGAAGCTGCAAGCTTCTATGCGCTCCTTTCAACACGCTTCAGAAGCAAGTCATGCTTCTCATCTCTTCAGAAGTACAGCTTCTGAACTCTTTCTTTTTTCCAACTTTTGGACCCTTTTTCCAAACTTCCATTTTTCAAAATAACTTTTAAACATGTTTCAAAACAACTTCCGATCCTCCAGAAATCCAACTTCTGAACCCTTCAGAAATGCAATTTCTGGACATTTTTCAAAACTTTGTTTTTTTCAAAATTCCTTCTAAACAGGGTGATTAAATGACAAGTTTAACAAATGGCTCAATGGAAAATCTTCATTTCTAAGCCAAATGTGCAAGGTTCAAACCTCCTTAGGACCAAAAACTCTTTTTTTTCTCAAGTTTCTAGCAAACTTAAAACATTTTCAAAAACCAATCAAAACTTCTCATTTTGAGATGATTATTTGCATACTTGTCATTTAATATACCTATTTTATGATTATGTCAAGAAAATCCAAAAAAAATATTTTCTTTTGATTATATTTTTATTAAGTCAAAAATGAAACATTTTAAGTATTTCTTAATACTTTTCAAAGATGTTTTCTTTCAAACTTTCAAACTTAAATATTTTTTTTCAAAACTTCTTGTGAATATACTTCACTTTTTAAAATCATTTTCAAAACCTTTTCAAAACATTTCAAGACATTTCAATAAACTTACACACTTTTTTTCCATGATCAAGTCGATTTGAAGATAAAACCGAATTAGTTTTTTCCTCGAATTTCTTAATCGATCATGGGCCTCCCTTACCGTGTAAGTCCCAATCCTTTTTATGTACATATTAAATTTTCCTTGTACATATACAATCATCTTTGTAAATATCCAAGCATAAACAAACTTCTTTCGTTTGTTTTCATTCGCTTGTTTATACACCAATTCCATTGGTATTAAGAGAAGAATTATTTCCGGTAAAACTCCTCTTAAACCAATGGGCATCCCTTACGGTGTAAGTCCCAACCTTCCTATGTACATATTCATTTCCTTGTACACAAATCCCCTTCGTGTACATATTCATTCCCTTGTACACATTCAAACATCGTATATATTCAAGTTACACTTGTTTAAACGCTCGTTTTATACACTTGTTTATATTTCCTTCTTAAAATTCCTGTGAATACATATCACACACTTGTTTATATAACTGTTCAGTTATAACATAACAACTAGTCTAACAACTAGGTTCCCTTTTAGCCTCCTCTTAGGCTTCGTATAAGATAACTCATTCATCCGAGTTAGCCTCCTCTTAGGCTTCATATAAGACAACACTCCCCTGCTGAGTCAGCCTCCTCTTGGGCTTCGTTCAAAAGAACTCCTCATTGAGTTTAGCCTTCTCTTGGGCATCAAACAAGAAAGAGACTAGGAAATCTCTTAACAGCCTCCTATTGGGCTTCCAATACAAAGAATCACCCGCGCTAGGATAGAACCCTAAGAGGATGATTTCCCGGTGAAATCACTCTTGAATCCTAAGAGGATGGTTTCCCGGTGAAACCACTCTTAAATCCAAAACCAGCCATACATTATAGCTTCCTCTTGAGCTTCATACAAGGACCCTCGATGAACATCAGAATGCCTTCTCTTGGGCTAACAATACAAGGACCCTCGATGACCCTCGGAATGCCTCCTCTTGGGCTTACAATACTAGGACCCACGGGCTTCTTAAAAGCATCCCCCTAATCCAATCAATTTCTCCTAGAGATTTAGACATTTATCATCTCTATGGAAGAAGTATCTCATCTATCACATCACATACAATCAAATACTTTTCAAACACTTTTTCAAACAAAAACATCTCTTAATCGTAAGTGGTAACGCTTGTACACTCAAGCAAAACACTCAATGCTTACATTTTTCAATCAAACCTTTCAAAATGTATGTGATGAAATAGATTAGATACATTTTTCATTAAGATGACATTTGTCTTTGTCTCTTAACAACATCTCGTTGCTTCCACTAGCATAAGTGGGAACTACGATTGCTCTGACTTTCTCAACCTCCCTTTGAGAATACGTAGGCACAAGGTCTCATCCTTGGCGTGCAAACTTCTTTCTCCCTCAAACCAAACAAACCATAGATCCCTTTAGATCCGAGCTACAAATACTCTAATTCCCATTAAGGGATATGTATGCAGAAGATCCCAATGATCTTTGCGAGCACAATAATAACAAAACCTAGGATCCCACATAATCTATCTTTCTTAAAATCCAAAGGAGAAACTTTCCCAACAATAGAAATAGCAATTTAAAACACAAACATATCAAACATATTCATATATAAAGCTATAGATAACTATATATATTTAGGGTGCCACATTTATTCCCTTTATATAACAAACCCCCTTTCCCAGAATCTCCCCAATGCGTTGCGTCTAGCTCGCGCTAGTCGTAATGCATATCATATCAATTGAGGGTATTGCAGCTTTCCCCTTTTTCATAATCATTTTTCTTGTGTTGAAAATAATAACGCTTGATGCTCACGACATCTTTATAAACAAATCAAAAGAGTAAATTGTTTCGAGACAGAGAATCTGAATTCCGATTCGAGCCAAATAGCACCAAGCTTTTGTTTTCAAAAAGAAAAAAGGGGTTAAGCTTTCATATGCGCATATGTTTGTTTTTATTTATTGTGTGTTTCGCGATTTCATCTGATGGAAAGAAATCCTAACCCGGATTTAAGAAACATTTTAAGATCTAGGTGGGGGTATAGTAATATTAACTTGTGGGAAGTTTCATTACTTACTGAGTTAATTTGAGATCCCTCTCTCAGTGGAGGTTGTCTTGGGAGTATTTGTGTTTAGCAAGTATTTGCGAAGACATTTTTCTTTCGAGAGAACTTAAAAAGCTGAGTGGCTGTAGAACACATAACACATAACGTAAGCTTAGAATATTTGTCATGCGAGACTACGATCAGGCAAGTTTTTCTTGAAAAATATTATTGGACTTCGAGTATTCAACAAATCTGATAATTTTTCAAAGAGAAGCGTTGAACCTGTATTATCAGTAGAACCCGTTTCACAGATGAATAAGCCCTTAGAACTTACCCACGTTTGGTTCTTATCGTTGGCCTCATGCTCGTGACTTTAAACGCTTGACGGTGTATATAACCACTAACCATGTTTGTAATCTTTGTGGCATTCATGCATTCATTCAAAAAATTCATTTCTCTTCCTATTTCCAAAGAATTTAGAGATTTTTCTTTGTAAATATTTTAGGTTAGAGTGATGGACGTCAGAGGAAGATTTACCAAGAAATACAGTTTTAGAATTCCTGATGTAGGAAAGTTAAAAGAGTTAACATCCTTGGTAGAAGATCCCTCGGATTTCAGAAAATGCTATGGAACTCTTTTAACTGTCCTGAACACTAATGTTGATGAAGGACTTCTCAAAACTTTAGTTCAGTTTTATGATCCAGTTTATCACTGTTTCACTTTCCCTGATTATCAGTTGATGCCTACTTTGGAAAAGTACGCACACATCCTAGGTATCTCAGTATTAGATAAGGTGCCTTTCAATGGTTTGGAAGCCATTCCTAAGTCACGAGTGTCATACCCCAAAATTTTCCCTCCATCTATTCAAGAGATTTCATACATCCCTACTCAAGGATTCCTCAAGAGTTGATTTGACAAACTCTCTCCTAGACAATCAACCCAAACTAGGGTTTGGTATCTCTCAGGCCAAGATGGGCTTCCAACATCTCCAATGGTCTTCATGCCTCCTCATATGCTTTAAAGATTCTCCATGTCAAGTTTCAAGCTTCACAAGTCAAGTTTCCTCAGACAATTGCTCAGATGGTTGAAAATCAGTTGTATTGGACAAAAAGTCAACTGTGGTCAACATACAGTCAAACTTCATAATTTTTGGTCAACATCCTCATTTTGAAGTTACATTCATCATTTGATCAAGGGTTGATCATGATTCATCAAGAAAACTCAAGATTTGCTCAAAAGTCAAACTTTCTAAATTAGGGTTTCTAGGTGAAAAGTCAACTGAACTTTGACTGATCATAACTTCTTCATACTTTCTCATAAATTTTTCCACCACCTCTTGTTTTGAAGGAAATTCAATTCTCTACAACTTCATGTCTCACAAGAATGTCCAAAAAATGCTTCATTTGAGAGGTATGGCTCAAAACATTACAGGTCATTTTCAAAGTCAACAAAAAGTCAACTTTTTGTTTTGAAGATATATTGAGCATGGTGACTCCAATTGAGATGAGACCAAAAGGGTTGGTTAGAGGACTCTTAGAGCTTTCCAAAAAGTCCAAGAACACTCAAAAATGTGGAAAATTGAGCAAGATACACCATTCAGAAGTTGGGCAATTTTGGACAATTGCACAAAAGGACATTTTGATCAAATTGGAAAATTTTCCAAATGGGCCTATAATCTTTTGATCCAAACTTGTTCATGACAATATTCTTGACCCATAAATGCTTGGCCATGGCAATTTTCTATTTTATTGATTTTATTTTGGATTTTAAACCATTTAATTCCAAATTAAATTACATAAAATATGAAAATAAGGTTATTTTTTCAAATAAGTTGGATTTATATCTTAATTAATGTCCAAGAAAGCCCATATTTCATACCAAATTCGTGCATGATCACACATTGATGAGAAAATCAATTTTTCTTCAATATTTGATTTTATTTTCAAAGAAAATATTTGCACATTGATGGATGAATCTTTTTTGCTTGCTTTTGCCATCCAATCCTCTCCTATAAATATCAAGCATTGCAGCCAGCACAAAGGACGAAACCCTAGCCAAAGAACAAACCCTTATTTTGCCAAAATTTTCCAAGAAACTTGAAAATTCGAATTTTATTTTCCAGCCTTTCTCAACCTTTTCCAGCCATCCAAACGTGCTCAGGGGGTAAGTATGAGTAGGAATACATCATTGGTATTGATTAAAACAAGCCAAATCGCGCCATACACATTCATACATATTTGAATTTTTCTTGAAATTGCATTTTATTATTCTGCGTGCTTTAATCGTTTCTAATGGTTTGAATGTGTTCATGAGGTTATGCTTGACTGATCTGGGCAATCGTTTGAGAGGTTGAACGTAAGAATCGTGGTTTGCCATGTTTAGGGTTTTTCGAGCTGTCTTCATCGAACCGGTAGCTAGAGGCGTTTTCAATTGAAACTAACATCACCATTGAACTCGCAGCCCTCGATTTAGGGGGGTAGGGTACTCTTTGTCCATTTATTTCACGTGTTTTGCAGGTTTGGAATTTTTGGTTGCCGGAGAAGACGACCGGAGCTAGGGCTCCGGCGTCGTTGACTTCATCAGACCGGCGAGGGATGGCGTGGCACGATGGCGTCCTCTGATTCGTCCATTCATAAGTTGACTGGGTCCACACGGCTGACTGGGTTTGAATCTGAATCCAGGACACGCGTACGTTTATAAACGTTTGATTTCAAATTCCAAACACAAAGAGCCACTTGTCCCAGTGGTAAAGGCACCTCCTGTTCCTGGATACTCTCCCATGTCCTGAGTTCGATCCTCAATGGCACCAGATTTGCTTTCTTTTTTCTCAAACTCATATTTTCTAACTATTTTCATATTTTCTAATTTTCTAATATTTTTGCATCTATTTTAATTAATTTCCATATTTTATTTCTGCATTTAAAAATCATCAAAAATTAATTTTCTTTTGCATTTATTTTCTAAACATCTTTATTTAATTTAATAAATTAAAAAACATATTTTTGCATGCATATTTATTTTTATTTGTAATTTTGCATTTAAACCACTTTTAATTCATTTTAAATTACTAAAATGCATCTAAAAAATCCCAAAAAATTATTTTAACTTATTTATCTTATTTCCAGCATATAATAATTTTTCCATATAAAAAATTGCATTTTTTCTAACATTTTCTCTTATTTCGATTTCATCATATTTTCCGATTTCTCGTTTGCTTCACAGGTTAATCCGATTCAGACGATTCTTCCGTTTTCATTCTATTTTTTCCAATAATGTAACTGTATATGGGATGTAATAGTTTAATTTAGGATTTTATTTTCCGCATTTTAAATTATGTATCTGCCCCAAAGCCTTGTAATAGCGTAGGACATTTACCTTTCCGCACTTTACATTCCGCATTTTACTTTCCGCACCCTATAAATTGCTAGTAACTAGGCGTGTATGGCAAGATAATAATGAACTTAGCCCACTAATTTTCAAGATAAAATATTTTAAATCAACACACTTCTTTCACACATGCACCCCTTAGGGTAATTCTCTCTCGATGCCTTTCGATTCAAAATGGTCATGTCCCTCGAACGTAGAGGTATTCTAGCACCGTTGCCTTCCAAACAAATCATCATAGTCCCTTCGATACAAAGATCATAAGACCCACGATGTCGCCTCCGAATACATGATCTTGACCCTCGATTGTCGCCTACGAAAAATGATGATAGTCCCTTCAAATGTGCTAGGATACTTCCTACAAGTTGCCTTCGATGATCATCCGATGTCCCTTCGAATGTCCCGCTTACATCCAACGAATGGAGCTACCTACTAACTAATGGTATGGCTAGCGCTATTCTAAAGGAACGTAGAAGTACAACAAAACGACCTATTCTGAGTGGGTAAATAAGTCTTTTAGTTGCTTGCTCTAAATCAAATGCTTTTCACACCACACACTCTTTTTTTGAAGTACAAATTCTTTTCAAAACAAAAACATTTCCGAACACTTTGTATACACTCCTACATGAGTCATTACAAAGTCAAAGCGAAATGTCCTTTTTTCAAAACATCTTTGTCAAACACACAGAAAGCAATTTTTAAAAAAAGTGATCTAGAGCAACTAAGAGCCCGTAGATAACTACGGATGGAAAAGGGTGCTAATACCTTCCCTTTTCATAACCATTCTCCCGAACTCAGAATCTAACGAAGGTCTTTTTCTGTTACTTTTACCTTCCCTTAATTGGATAAAAATAAAAGTCGGTGGCGACTCTTGCTATCCGCACATTTGCGATACAAAAACACTAAAAAGTCAGTTCACCGTATCACAATTACCCCGCAATTCCAGCAAACTCAACAGCCTCGATAACAGACTCAACAATTCAACAATCAGAACCGTGCACCTCGAATCTTGCAGTTTAATCCAATTCCGATGACATACACGAAATTATATCCTGCCTTGATAGAAAGGAATCTTGTGCAAACAAGGTCACCACCTCCAGTACCAGACAAATTACCTTGGTGGTACAAAGCAGATATGTCTTGCCCTTTTCATCAAGGGGCACCAGGTCATGATCTCGAGCACTGCATAGCGCTAAAAGCTGAAGTCCAAAGGTTAGTGAGGGCTAATCTTCTCTCCTTCAAGAATGCAAATCCAAATATACAAGCAAATCCACTTCCCAATCATAGTGGACATACCGTGATTTTGATACTAAGGAATACAGATCGGTATCTTATCACTGACATAAATATGATAAGATAAAGCTTGGTACAACTCCATGATACATACAGTACAATGGGCGCCTTCGCTAAACATGACTACACTGTCTGCAGAATCTGGTTCACGGATTTTCGAGGATGTCCAACTATGAGAGCAGACATTCAACGGTTAATAGACATTGGCGACATTCAGATATTCAGAAACAGGAACGATTATGACGTGAATATGGTAGGGCATTATCCGCATGAGCTTTTAGTCTCAGATATCAACTCGGAAATTACCGAAGTAAACGTCATTATCCCCTACTTCAATGTGCCCAAGTGTGTAGAAGTTGAGTACAACGGTCCAAAAGTTCCAGAATCTCCTTTGGTGATCTGTCTACCTGGTCCTGTTCCTTACAACTCTGACAAAGCAATTCCCTATCAGTACAGTACAACTATGATAGAAGATGGGAAGGAAAAACCCATACCAACTCTTTCAGCTGTTGTTAACATCGCTGAAATCGGACAAGTAACGCGAAGTGGACGTGTGTACACCCCGTTGTTACCAAAGCAACCCATTGCTCCCGCTGTTGGACAAAATCCAGTTAATACACCTCCCGAGAATTCCATGGGGATTCTTGTTGGTAATCCAAACATAAACGTTGGTCCGTCTGATGGAACCAACGTCAACTCAGATTTCGACGAGATCCTAAAGCTGATCAAGAAAAGTGAGTACAGAGTTGTGGATCAACTAATGCAGACTCCCTCCAAAATCTCAATACTCTCTCTACTTCTGAATTCCGAAGCCCACCGAGAAGCTTTGATGAAAGTGCTAGATCAAGCTTACGCAGATCACGACGTGACTACAGATCAATTTGGTGGAATTGTAGGCAACATAAGAGCTTGCAACAATTTAAGCTTCAGTGATGAAGAACTCCCAGAGGAGGGAAAAACTCACAATCTTGCCCTACATATCTCTATGATTTGCCAATCAGACTCTCTGTCCAACGTGCTAGTAGACACCGGTTTATCCTTGAATGTAATGCCAAAAACGACTCTCGCTCGTTTATCTTACAAAGGAACGCCGATGAAATCCAATGATATAGTGGTCAAAGCCTTTGATGGGTCAAGGAAATCCGTTATTGGGGAAGTTGACCTTCCAATGACGATTGGTCCGCATACCTTCCAAATCACCTTCCAGGTCATGGACGTGCCAGCTGCTTACAGTTGTTTGCTAGGACGACCGTGGATACACGAAGCAGGAGCTGTGATATCCACTCTCCCCCAAAAGCTAAAATTCACAACAAATGGGAAGCTAGTAACCATCATCAATGAACAAGTTTTACTAGTAAGCCATTTGTCCACCTTTTCTTTCATCACCGCCGACGATGTTGAAGGGACATAGTTCCAAGGACTTTCGTTAGAAGGTGAATCTACAAGGAAAAGCAGATTGTCTATCTCCGATTACAAAGAAGCAGTGCAGATAGTGAAAGACGGTAATGCCGCAGGTTGAGGACAAGTAATAAAACCTGTCAACAACAAGACAAAAACCGGGCTCGGATTTGCTCCAGTATTTCCAAAAGACAATCAAAGGGATGAAGCTCTTCGCCCAATCAAGGAGGTATTCCACAATGGGGGTTTCTTAAACCCTGTTCCTCAAGAGGTTAATGTTCTTATCGATGAAGGTAATGAAGACAATCTCTCCAAATCTGAAGAATGGAGCACTTATCTCAATAGTTCTGAATATGTGTCCCAAGAAGAATCGTACGCACCATTCTATCCTCCGACTGACCAATTCAAAGGCATGTCCCTACAAAAGAATGAGAATGAAAATCCACCTATCCCTTCTTGAAATTCCTGGCAGCAGATACGTGATGTCACAGAGAATGTTATGACACAGTATCTGACACTCTGTTAACAATTCACACAGTAAATTTAAACAGCAGTAAAGAACACAATAAATTGTTTACCCAGTTCAATGTGTAACTATACCTACATCTGGGGGCTACCAAGCCAGGGAGGAAATTGACTATTAGTAGAATTAATTCAGGAATAAACCAACCAGTTTATCTCCTTCACTTAAAACCTACCCAATTCAACTTCAATCTAAGTCCTACTTAGATATGAGTTCCTACTCACTCCCCCTCAATCACAGCAGTGATATCAACCTATTGATTAATTGAATTGTGAAGACACTCTTCAATAAACCAACTTGACCTTGCTTCAAAGCTTTAATCAAGAGACACAACACTCGTGCTTCAAAGCTTTGAGTGATAAACAACCCTTACAACCAAATCCTAGTCCAAGGCACTCATCAAATGATAATTGCTTGGCTCACAAGTGTAACTAGAATTACACAAATTACAACCTGCTAAATCTTCAATACAGTCCAGAGGCCCAGCAGCAGTGTAAGGGTTCTATTCTTATTATAGAAGCAGTCCTGTAACTTCACTTTTGGGCTTCCATAATAATAGCTAGGGTTCACTTAATTAATCCTAAAGACTTGGTCTTTTTAACAACCGATTTAGGTTTAACTAAGATCAACCAATTAGCCACGTGAGCATGTAATCTAATTAACATAGAACATAATAAAACAGCTCAACAAACTTCCTGAAAACTCTCAGGAAAAACAGATTCTGCAGAACAGTAAATGTCACACAGAATGTCATAACATCGGTTATGACATCTGTCAATCTTCTGCAGAATTCCAGCACAGTATTTGCTTCCATTTCTGAGCTGTACTTAAACATCCTTCTCATGTAGAATTTATCTTCAACTCTGAATGTCATGACATCAATCAAGACATTGTCATATCCTAGTTTTACCAAAAATTAATGCCAACATAAAAACACTTACACTTCTGAAGTTTGGGATACCTTGGGAGAACCAAGTGGAAAGTTTGACTACATGGTGAAATACACTGCACCTGAAAGCTCAAAAATCAGAATTGAAGACATCCAACCAACTGGATAGAACGATCCTTCTGAGTATCCCAGTCAACCAGAAGAGTTATACACATCTTCTCGATCTCATCTTCAAATTGAGATCCCAAATAAAGATCTCTGCTTTAATGCGCCTGCCGAGTTTGTTAAGCCAGATTTTAACTATCACTACATCAACGTTATCACCGAAGAAGAACAGGAAGAAAATTCTGGAAATGAGTTAGAAAGCGTCGCAAACAATGAGTCTCTTCACTCAGAAAATTGGGAAGTACATCCCAAGAATCCAGGATACATGCCACTTGAAAGCACATATGCTGCATATTATGCTCCTCGACCTGCCAATCGAGCAGAAGAAGATCGCTTCAGCAGCACAAAAGGCAAGGTCAACCGTCCAGAGTCTTCAAAGCCTATTCGACCAACGACCAAAGTCTACACAAGAAATAAGCCAAAAGGAAAACTACCAGAGTATCTAGACTTCCAAGGAGTTCGCCACTATTGGAAGCCTGTTAAAGCTCAGACTGATGTTCATAGTTCTAAGTAGTTTATCTTGCTTTTGTTTTGAACTCTCGCCTCACCCAAGGCAGAGAGATGTTTTATAGGGTTTAGCTTTTAAATAATTTCTCTTTGTCTTGCCCAAGAAAAATGAGTTTGCATTTAGGGCCCTGTTTAATATTGTGAATCATAAATAAAAGCGTTGTTTTGATTCCACACTTCGTGTTTGTTTTTCATTTTTTTTACCCTTTTCTGGAAATGGTAATCCTAAAAAACCCAAAAAAAAAAACAAACAATCTTCAAAAAAAAAAAATAATAATAAATGATCTGCATACACTTTCACATTAACTTTTTTCTAAAAAAAAAATAAGAAGAAGAGTTAATTAATCAAACATGCAGATTAACAAATGGACAAATCCATTGAACGCAATAATTCTATGCTCTCTCCCAACTTTGAATTCCCTATGTTCGACACCGAGGAAGAAGTTGAAGAAGAGATCCTGGATGAGATTTCTCGACTACTTAAGCACGAGGAAAGAATCATTCAGGCTCACAAAGAGCCTTTGGAAGCAATCAACTTGGGTTCTGAGGAAGACAAAAAAGAAGTTAACATTGGAGCTCTACTCGACAGCAACGTCAAGGGAAAACTAATAAATCTTCCCAAAGAATATGTTGATGTGTTTGCTTGGTCTTATCAAGACATGCCAGGTTTAGATACCAGCATTGTGGAGCATCACTTGCCATTAAAACCGGAGTATCCACCAGTTAAACAAAGACTGAGAAGAGTTCACCCAAACATGGCCGACAAAATAAAAAAGGAAGTTCAAAAGCAGCTCGACGCAGGTTTCCTCGTCACCTCTGAATATCCTTAATGGCTAGCCAACATAGTGCCTGTCAGAAAGAAAGACGGAAACGTCAGAATGTGTGTTGACTACCGGGACTTGAACAAAGCTAGTCCAAAAGATGATTTCCCGCTACCGCATATCGACATGCTAGTGGATAGCACTGCAAAGTTCAACGTCTTTTCCTTCATGGACGGTTTCTCTGGCTATAATCAGATCAGGATGGCTCCCGAAGACATGGAGAAGACATCTTTCATCACGCCATGGGGCACATTTTGCTACAAAGTAATGCCATTTGGTGGTAAGAAAGAAGCGAATATTGTGTATGGTCAGAAGATCCGTGACAAAGCTGATCGCACTCAATCTGTGGGGGAAGTCGTGATCTCCAATCCCACACCAGCGCAACCTCAACGAGACAACGCGCGTATGCAGAACGCGCCACGAAGACAGTTTACGAAGATCAATATGCCATTGTCTCAAGAATTGAAACACATGTTGAAAGTAGAGCTCATTACTTTGAGGGATCCTCCTCGACACTTCAACACTTCCTCTCCAAAGTACAATCCTAATGCAAGGTGTGCATACCACTCCAATAGCCCAGGGCACGACACCGACAACTGTTGGGCCTTGAAGAACAAGATTCAAGACACGATTGAAGCAAGGGAAATTGAATTCGACCATCCCGTCGAAACTCCAATTGTGATCAACGCACCAATGCCTGACCATGGTAAAAGTGCCAATGCTATTGACAATGACTCCTATGTTTATGATGTGAACGAGCTGACTATTCCTCTGATGATTGTCAAGAAAGATTTGCTGCAAGCCGGTGTATATCCAGGATGCCCTGACGACTATCATTGGTGCACATCTGAATCCAATGGATGCGCTTGGTTGAAGAGGCGTATTCAACGCATGATGGACAACCGAGAAGTGTTATTTCTGAAACCTCCATCTGTGTAGAATCTGTGCAAAGACGTTTCTAAAAATTTGAAGATCGAAGACGTAAGCGAAGCTATACCAGAAGTCTGGGTTACCTTGGGGCAGCCAATTGGAAATTTTTATTTCATGGTGAAATATACCGCTCCCAAAAGTTACAAGATTCCAATCGAAGACATCAATGCAACCAAATGGGGAGACGATTATCCAGAAGAGTATGCTGATGTGAACACAATAAGGATCACCTTTGCTGATCCTACACCTAGAGTGGCATCCCTGATTATTACCTCGCCCAGATCAATTCCATATTCCTCTGACAAAGCTATACCTTGGAATTATGGAGCCGAAGTTTACTATCATGGCGTCAAGCAAGAACCTTTGACCATTGAAGACATTGCAGTTGAAGCTACCAATCCTGACATCGACAACATCATTGGATCAAGCAAGGTAACCAGAACCTGAAGAGTATTTTCCCTAGAGATCTATCCTCTAAAAGCCACTACTACACCAATTCACATTCCTGCTATCGAACCAATTCCCGAAGCTAGAGGGAAAGAAAAAGTAACTTATCCTTCTCAAATAGAAGTACTAAAGGAAGTTGCTGAGGATACCTCCAAGCAAGAAATGGAGGAAATTATGAAGATCATCAAGAAGAGCGACTATAATATTGTGGAACAGTTGGGACAAACTCCGTCCAAGATATCCATGCTAGCTCTGCTATTGTGCTCTAAGGCTCATTCTAAAGCCTTAGTCAAGTTTCTAAAGAAGTGGTCATGAAGCCCAGTGACATAATCGTAAGATCTTTTGATGGTTTGAAAAGAACAGTACTTGGAGAGCTCAACCTGCCAGTTAAAGTCGGTTCCTAGACTTTTGACTCTACTTTCTTTGTCATGGACATTCGTCCAGCTTATTCTTGCCTACTCCGACATCAGAAGCTGAAGTACCCAATAAAGTAGAAGATTGTTATAGTATGCGGTGAAGAATAATATATTGTAAGCCATCTGCAGTCATTCCAATACATCAAAATGGAAGGTGAATTCATTAAAACCCCCTGTCAAGCTTTTGAAGAAATTCCACGAGTCATGCCTGTTGAATCTCTTGTGACTCCTGAAGTTACTAGAGTTCCACCGAAGATGGCCTCACTAAAAAACGCCAAAGTTGTGGTTGAGAAGGAGACTATACTATTTGGGGTCAGCTCCCCAATTTTCCAGTCAAATCTGATAAGACTAGTTTAGGCTTCACTACCAAAGGTCAGAATATGATACGCCGCGAACGTGCCAGCAAACTTCCTTTCCGCATCAACAAAAGCGGAGTCCATGCTATAGAAGACGATGATGGCGACTTCGACATCAACAACTAGATCTTCCCAACTCCAGACGACGGACTCAACAATTGGAAGACTGAAGATGTCATACCAATCTCCTTTAGATAGGAGTAATTGCTTTTTCTTCTTTTATGCTTTCGAACAATAAACTTTAAGCCTAGTGCCTTGCCCGGGGCACCATGGCTCGTTTGTGAGGGTTATTATTTGTCACTCGCATATTTTCATTCAATAAATCATTGGAATTTTGCATTCAAATATTGTGCTCTTTTCTTTCTTTTCACTTTATCACCCCTTCAAAAAGCTATGTGTTCTTACACATACCCACATGATACACTGTAGATTCACTCCGAATCTCGTCGATAATGACTCTACTATTGCTAAATATGATTTCGATAATCCGATCTACCAAGACGAAGATGAAGGTGAGGAAGATTGTGAAGTTCCAGGAGAACTTGCCAGGCTACTACAACAGGAAGAACAGGTTATACAGCCACACGAGGAGCCAGTCGAGGTTGTGAATCTAGGTACTGACGAAGACAGAAAAGAAATTAAGATAGGAGCAGGTCTTGAGAGCAATGTCGAAGAGAGATTGGTCCAGATGCTGCGAGACTATGTTGAGATTTTTGCTTGGTCCTACAAAGACATGCCAGGTTTAGACATTGACATTATGGTACACCGACTACCGACGAAAGAAGGTTTTCTCCCTGTGAAGCAGAAGGTTCATCGCATGCGTCTTGAGATGTCCGAGAAAATCAAAGCCGAAGTTATGAAACAGTTTAATGCCGGTTCCTAGCCGTTACTTCTTATCTACAGTGGGTTGCGAACATGGTGCCCGTACCTAAGAAGGATGGAAAAGTACGTATGTGTGTGGATTATCGAGATCTGAACAAAGAAAGTCTGAAAGACGATTTCCCACTTCCACATATTAATGTCCTGGTTGATAACACCGCTCAACACAAGGTTTTCTCCTTCATGGATGGTTTCACCAGTTACAATCAGATCAAAATGGATCCCGAAGACATGGAAAAGACTACTTTCGTTACACAGTGGGGCACATTCTGTTACAAAGTCATGCCGTTCAGATTGAAGAACGCTGGCGCCACATATCAACGTGCCATGGTAGCTTTATTCCATGACATGATTCATCACGATATAGAGGTCTACGTCGACGACATGATAGCTCGATCACAAACTAAAGAAGAACATCTCGATCATTTGCGAAAGCTGTTTGATAGACTGAAGAATACAGACTAAGACTTAATCCTAACAATGTGCACCTTTGGAGTCAGATCCGGTAAACTCCTGGGATATGTTGTCAGTGGTAAAGGTATTGAAGTTGACCCTGCCAAGGTTAAAGCTATTCAAGAAATGCCAGCTCCCCGTACCGAGAAAGAAGTCAGAGGTTTCTTGGGACGACTAAACTATATTTCCAGATTCATTGCACATCTAACTACTACTTGTGAGCCAATCTTCAAGTTACTGAAGAAAGATCAAGTAGTGAAATGGAATGACGATTTCCAGACAGCTTTTGACAAAATCAAGGAGTACCTACAGAATCCTCCTATCCTGATGCTGCCAGTCAAAGAAAGGCCTCTTATCATGTACTTAACAGTATTAGAGAACTCAATGGGGTGTGTGTTGGGGCAACATGACGAGTCTGGTCGAAAAGAGTATGCAATATACTACCTTAGTGTCATACCCCAATTTTTGACCTAAGATACCACCTCACATATGCATCACTACATCACTAACAGTTTCAGAATAGAATAGATCGTGCGTGGCTTCTAGAAGTCAAAGTCAGGGTTTCTTCAAAATTTCATCTGTTCAAGATATGATAAATTAGGGTTTGAGTTTCCACTCACCTCAAATGATCTATCTTAATCAATCATCAATATTTGATCTTCAGATTCCCAACTTTTGCTCATGATCTATCATGAATCGACCAATTAGGGTTTTTATCGAGGATAGTGAATCATTGACTTTCTGCTCAATGAATGACCTGTTTTCTTGGAGATTGATCTTAACATCTTCAATGCAACATCTTGACCTAATTTCTTGATTCAAAACATTTCAAAAGTCCATGTTTCTTCATCAGACAAATTCTGAATCATCTGATGAAAATTCATCTGCTCAAAAAAGTCAAACTTTGACTTTTGATCAACTTTTTCAAGACCAAACTTTTTCAATCATAAAAACATTTCAAATGATCCATCATGATCATAAAAAATCAAGAAATGTGAAAAAGTCAACAAAAATTCAAGATTTGAAAAATTTCTAACACTTAGAAAAAATTTCAAGTGTTAAGAAACATGGTTTTTCCTCACTTTCTAGGCCATTTTTCACCTAGATCCATTTGGATTCAGAAAAAACTCAAAACATGAAAGTTGTAGCCCTTGTTACGAGCTTTCCAAAATTTCCAAGAACTTGAAAAAACACTTTGTGTAGCTAAGGTTTTGAAAATTAAACTTAGAGCTCCATAACCATGAATTATAAGTCATGTTTCAAGAACTTTAAGTCATTTTTTCACAAACTCTCTTTCTAGAAGTCTTGTCATCACTTAGAGGTAGATTATAACCGATAAATATCAGTTTTCAATGATTGAGGAAAGGATTGAATCAAAGAGAAAAACTTAACCATGGTTAAGAAAGTTACTTTTGCATTAAATGCAAAAGATTCCATTTTACCTCTTAACCAAGTTGCAAGTTTCCCTCAATTATAACTTTTCCAAATCATTCAGATTTCTAGGCCTATAAATAGAGGTCATTTCCTAATTTTCAAGGCACACGAAAGCTATCATAATCAAGCTTTCACTCTTTCTTTCTTGAAATCCAAGATTCTAAGTTATAAGAGGGAAATTTTGCAATCTCCAAATCTTGCAAAATCTGAGTGAATTTAAGTTTGTAACATGTTCTAAACATCATTTAGAAGTAGTTTAAAACTTAAAAACATCACAAGAGGTGACCAAACTCAAAATCATACTCAAAAAATCAAAAGCTTGCAAATGATGCCTTAACTTGCCATCTCCTATTTTGCTCGTGCTAACTTTGATTTAACACTTCAAACACCTTCCATACACTTCATAGAAGTAATCCAGATCATCATCACTGACGTGTAACAACTCTAAATCCAAAATCAAAACTCACTTCAAGTGGCTGCAACTTGACTTGGTCAGAAATTTCTAGCCATCCTCAGGACAAACTAAGAGTAGGAACACACTCAGGGAAGTTCAAGGAAACTAAAGCAATCCTTACTTTGCACCTGGAAGCTGTCAAACTCGAACTGGTATTTCATACCAAGAGGTGAGTTTCTCAAACTTTTATTCTTCCATTCATGCGTTTTTAGCTTTAAAATTGAAAAGGAAAATGTAGACATTCAATCACTAAAGCTATATGGGTCCTTAATTTGAACTAAAATCAACTGTGCTTAAAGAATTAATCACTTTTTCAGTTAGGGTTCAAATTGGGATTAAAAAAATTCACTTTCATCTTTGATTAATAATATTAACAAAATACATAATCAGAATCGTGGAAAAAATCTAGATGAAATGGCATTTTAAACTTTTAAAATTGATCAAGATTTGAAGAAACACGAATTCCAGCCATGGATGGTGTTGTGCGCTGCTTCAGTGAGGAAGATGAAGTTTGAATTCCAAATTTAAAAGCTAGACTTATAATATATATTTCTAGTTTAAGTTTAAATAATAGATGTATTACCGCCCCAGCGGTTTCCAGCACGCTTCTCATGTCACTTGCCTTGCCAAAGGTCCAGGGTTCGAGTCCCCCTGGAACCTTTTTTTTATAAAAAGCTCAGCAAGCTTCTGAAGCTTGCTCCTCCAGAAGCACTTCTAAGGTTCAACCCTCCAGAAGTACTTCTGAAACTTCTACTCCTAGACGCTTCTCATTTCAACACTCTTTAGAAGCACTTCTAGTGTTTCTATCTCAAGAGGCATCAAAGCTTCTCAAGCATTCCTAGAAACATTAAGCTTCTAAGCATCCAGAAGTAGCATGTTTCTACATGCTCCAGAAGCTGCAAGCTTCTACGTGCTCCTTCTCATGCCCAGAAGCTTCCCAGAAGCTCCTCCTCAAGCAGCCAGAAGTTGCTATCCACGCGTCCCAGAAGCTGCAAGCTTCTATGCGCTCCTTTCAACACGCTTCAGAAGCAAGTCATGCTTCTCATCTCTTCAGAAGTACAGCTTCTGAACTCTTTCTTTTTTCCAACTTTTGGACCCTTTTTCCAAACTTCCATTTTTCAAAATAACTTTTAAACATGTTTCAAAACAACTTCCGATCCTCCAGAAATCCAACTTCTGAACCCTTCAGAAATGCAATTTCTGGACATTTTTCAAAACTTTGTTTTTTTCAAAATTCCTTCTAAACAGGGTGATTAAATGACAAGTTTAACAAATGGCTCAATGGAAAATCTTCATTTCTAAGCCAAATGTGCAAGGTTCAAACCTCCTTAGGACCAAAAACTCTTTTTTTTCTCAAGTTTCTAGCAAACTTAAAACATTTTCAAAAACCAATCAAAACTTCTCATTTTGAGATGATTATTTGCATACTTGTCATTTAATATACCTATTTTATGATTATGTCAAGAAAATCCAAAAAAAATATTTTCTTTTGATTATATTTTTATTAAGTCAAAAATGAAACATTTTAAGTATTTCTTAATACTTTTCAAAGATGTTTTCTTTCAAACTTTCAAACTTAAATATTTTTTTTCAAAACTTCTTGTGAATATACTTCACTTTTTAAAATCATTTTCAAAACCTTTTCAAAACATTTCAAGACATTTCAATAAACTTACACACTTTTTTTCCATGATCAAGTCGATTTGAAGATAAAACCGAATTAGTTTTTTCCTCGAATTTCTTAATCGATCATGGGCCTCCCTTACCGTGTAAGTCCCAATCCTTTTTATGTACATATTAAATTTTCCTTGTACATATACAATCATCTTTGTAAATATCCAAGCATAAACAAACTTCTTTCGTTTGTTTTCATTCGCTTGTTTATACACCAATTCCATTGGTATTAAGAGAAGAATTATTTCCGGTAAAACTCCTCTTAAACCAATGGGCATCCCTTACGGTGTAAGTCCCAACCTTCCTATGTACATATTCATTTCCTTGTACACAAATCCCCTTCGTGTACATATTCATTCCCTTGTACACATTCAAACATCGTATATATTCAAGTTACACTTGTTTAAACGCTCGTTTTATACACTTGTTTATATTTCCTTCTTAAAATTCCTGTGAATACATATCACACACTTGTTTATATAACTGTTCAGTTATAACATAACAACTAGTCTAACAACTAGGTTCCCTTTTAGCCTCCTCTTAGGCTTCGTATAAGATAACTCATTCATCCGAGTTAGCCTCCTCTTAGGCTTCATATAAGACAACACTCCCCTGCTGAGTCAGCCTCCTCTTGGGCTTCGTTCAAAAGAACTCCTCATTGAGTTTAGCCTTCTCTTGGGCATCAAACAAGAAAGAGACTAGGAAATCTCTTAACAGCCTCCTATTGGGCTTCCAATACAAAGAATCACCCGCGCTAGGATAGAACCCTAAGAGGATGATTTCCCGGTGAAATCACTCTTGAATCCTAAGAGGATGGTTTCCCGGTGAAACCACTCTTAAATCCAAAACCAGCCATACATTATAGCTTCCTCTTGAGCTTCATACAAGGACCCTCGATGAACATCAGAATGCCTTCTCTTGGGCTAACAATACAAGGACCCTCGATGACCCTCGGAATGCCTCCTCTTGGGCTTACAATACTAGGACCCACAGGCTTCTTAAAAGCATCCCCCTAATCCAATCAATTTCTCCTAGAGATTTAGACATTTATCATCTCTATGGAAGAAGTATCTCATCTATCACATCACATACAATCAAATACTTTTCAAACACTTTTTCAAACAAAAACATCTCTTAATCGTAAGTGGTAACGCTTGTACACTCAAGCAAAACACTCAATGCTTACATTTTTCAATCAAACCTTTCAAAATGTATGTGATGAAATAGATTAGATACATTTTTCATTAAGATGACATTTGTCTTTGTCTCTTAACAACATCTCGTTGCTTCCACTAGCATAAGTGGGAACTACGATTGCTCTGACTTTCTCAACCTCCCTTTGAGAATACGTAGGCACAAGGTCTCATCCTTGGCGTGCAAACTTCTTTCTCCCTCAAACCAAACAAACCATAGATCCCTTTAGATCCGAGCTACAAATACTCTAATTCCCATTAAGGGATATGTATGCAGAAGATCCCAATGATCTTTGCGAGCACAATAATAACAAAACCTAGGATCCCACATAATCTATCTTTCTTAAAATCCAAAGGAGAAACTTTCCCAACAATAGAAATAGCAATTTAAAACACAAACATATCAAACATATTCATATATAAAGCTATAGATAACTATATATATTTAGGGTGCCACATTTATTCCCTTTATATAACAAACCCCCTTTCCCAGAATCTCCCCAATGCGTTGCGTCTAGCTCGCGCTAGTCGTAATGCATATCATATCAATTGAGGGTATTGCAGCTTTCCCCTTTTTCATAATCATTTTTCTTGTGTTGAAAATAATAACGCTTGATGCTCACGACATCTTTATAAACAAATCAAAAGAGTAAATTGTTTCGAGACAGAGAATCTGAATTCCGATTCGAGCCAAATAGCACCAAGCTTTTGTTTTCAAAAAGAAAAAAGGGGTTAAGCTTTCATATGCGCATATGTTTGTTTTTATTTATTGTGTGTTTCGCGATTTCATCTGATGGAAAGAAATCCTAACCCGGATTTAAGAAACATTTTAAGATCTAGGTGGGGGTATAGTAATATTAACTTGTGGGAAGTTTCATTACTTACTGAGTTAATTTGAGATCCCTCTCTCAGTGGAGGTTGTCTTGGGAGTATTTGTGTTTAGCAAGTATTTGCGAAGACATTTTTCTTTCGAGAGAACTTAAAAAGCTGAGTGGCTGTAGAACACATAACACATAACGTAAGCTTAGAATATTTGTCATGCGAGACTACGATCAGGCAAGTTTTTCTTGAAAAATATTATTGGACTTCGAGTATTCAACAAATCTGATAATTTTTCAAAGAGAAGCGTTGAACCTGTATTATCAGTAGAACCCGTTTCACAGATGAATAAGCCCTTAGAACTTACCCACGTTTGGTTCTTATCGTTGGCCTCATGCTCGTGACTTTAAACGCTTGACGGTGTATATAACCACTAACCATGTTTGTAATCTTTGTGGCATTCATGCATTCATTCAAAAAATTCATTTCTCTTCCTATTTCCAAAGAATTTAGAGATTTTTCTTTGTAAATATTTTAGGTTAGAGTGATGGACGTCAGAGGAAGATTTACCAAGAAATACAGTTTTAGAATTCCTGATGTAGGAAAGTTAAAAGAGTTAACATCCTTGGTAGAAGATCCCTCGGATTTCAGAAAATGCTATGGAACTCTTTTAACTGTCCTGAACACTAATGTTGATGAAGGACTTCTCAAAACTTTAGTTCAGTTTTATGATCCAGTTTATCACTGTTTCACTTTCCCTGATTATCAGTTGATGCCTACTTTGGAAAAGTACGCACACATCCTAGGTATCTCAGTATTAGATAAGGTGCCTTTCAATGGTTTGGAAGCCATTCCTAAGTCACGAGTGTCATACCCCAAAATTTTCCCTCCATCTATTCAAGAGATTTCATACATCCCTACTCAAGGATTCCTCAAGAGTTGATTTGACAAACTCTCTCCTAGACAATCAACCCAAACTAGGGTTTGGTATCTCTCAGGCCAAGATGGGCTTCCAACATCTCCAATGGTCTTCATGCCTCCTCATATGCTTTAAAGATTCTCCATGTCAAGTTTCAAGCTTCACAAGTCAAGTTTCCTCAGACAATTGCTCAGATGGTTGAAAATCAGTTGTATTGGACAAAAAGTCAACTGTGGTCAACATACAGTCAAACTTCATAATTTTTGGTCAACATCCTCATTTTGAAGTTACATTCATCATTTGATCAAGGGTCGATCATGATTCATCAAGAAAACTCAAGATTTGCTCAAAAGTCAAACTTTCTAAATTAGGGTTTCTAGGTGAAAAGTCAAGCTGAACTTTGGTGATCATAACTTTCTCATACTTTCTCGAAATTTTTCCACCACCTCTTGTTTTGAAGGAAATTCAATTCTCTACAACTTCATGTCTCACAAGAATGTCCAAAAATGCTTCATTTGAGAGGTATAGCTCAAAACATTACAGGTCATTTTCAAAGTCAACAAAAAGTCAACTTTTTGTTTTGAAGATATATTGAGCATGGTGACTCCAATTGAGATGAGACCAAAAGGGTTGGTTAGAGGACTCTTAGAGCTTTCCAAAAGTCCAGAACACTCAAAATGTGGAAAATTGAGCAAGATACACCATTCGAAGTTGGGCAATTTTGGACAATTGCACAAAAGGACATTTTGATCAAATTGGAAAATTTTCCAAATGGGCCTATAATCTTTTGATCCAAACTTGTTCATGACAATATTCTTGACCCATAAATGCTTGGCCATGGCAATTTTCTATTTTATTGATTTTATTTTGGATTTTAAACCATTTAATTCCAAATTAAATTACATAAAATATGAAAATAAGGTTATTTTTTCAAATAAGTTGGATTTATATCTTAATTAATGTCCAAGAAAGCCCATATTTCATACCAAATTCGTGCATGATCACACATTGATGAGAAAATCAATTTTTCTTCAATATTTGATTTTATTTTCAAAGAAAATATTTGCACATTGATGGATGAATCTTTTTTGCTTGCTTTTGCCATCCAATCCTCTCCTATAAATATCAAGCATTGCAGCCAGCACAAAGGACGAAACCCTAGCCAAAGAACAAACCCTTATTTTGCCAAAATTTTCCAAGAAACTTGAAAATTCGAATTTTATTTTCCAGCCTTTCTCAACCTTTTCCAGCCATCCAAACGTGCTCAGGGGGTAAGTATGAGTAGGAATACATCATTGGTATTGATTAAAACAAGCCAAATCGCGCCATACACATTCATACATATTTGAATTTTTCTTGAAATTGCATTTTATTATTCTGCGTGCTTTAATCGTTTCTAATGGTTTGAATGTGTTCATGAGGTTATGCTTGACTGATCTGGGCAATCGTTTGAGAGGTTGAACGTAAGAATCGTGGTTTGCCATGTTTAGGGTTTTTCGAGCTGTCTTCATCGAACCGGTAGCTAGAGGCGTTTTCAATTGAAACTAACATCACCATTGAACTCTCAGCCCTCGATTTAGGGGGGTAGGGTACTCTTTGTCCATTTATTTCACGTGTTTTGCAGGTTTGGAATTTTTGGTTGCCGGAGAAGACGACCGGAGCTAGGGCTCCGGCGTCGTTGACTTCATCAGACCGGCGAGGGATGGCGTGGCACGATGGCGTCCTCTGATTCGTCCATTCATAAGTTGACTGGGTCCACACGGCTGACTGGGTTTGAATCTGAATCCAGGACACGCGTACGTTTATAAACGTTTGATTTCAAATTCCAAACACAAAGAGCCACTTGTCCCAGTGGTAAAGGCACCTCCATGTTCCTGGATACTCTCCCATGTCCTGAGTTCGATCCTCAATGGCACCAGATTTGCTTTCTTTTTTCTCAAACTCATATTTTCTAACTATTTTCATATTTTCTAATTTTCTAATATTTTTGCATCTATTTTAATTAATTTCCATATTTTATTTCTGCATTTAAAAATCATCAAAAATTAATTTTCTTTTGCATTTATTTTCTAAACATCTTTATTTAATTTAATAAATTAAAAAACATATTTTTGCATGCATATTTATTTTTATTTGTAATTTTGCATTTAAACCACTTTTAATTCATTTTAAATTACTAAAATGCATCTAAAAAATCCCAAAAAATTATTTTAACTTATTTATCTTATTTCCAGCATATAATAATTTTTCCATATAAAAAATTGCATTTTTTCTAACATTTTCTCTTATTTCGATTTCATCATATTTTCCGATTTCTCGTTTGCTTCACAGGTTAATCCGATTCAGACGATTCTTCCGTTTTCATTCTATTTTTTCCAATAATGTAACTGTATATGGGATGTAATAGTTTAATTTAGGATTTTATTTTCCGCATTTTAAATTATGTATCTACCCCAAAGCCTTGTAATAGCGTAGGACATTTACCTTTCCGCACTTTACATTCCGCATTTTACTTTCCGTACCCTATAAATTGCTAGTAACTAGGCGTGTATGGCAAGATAATAATGAACTTAGCCCACTAATTTTCAAGATAAAATATTTTAAATCAACACACTTCTTTCACACATGCACCCCTTAGGGTAATTCTCTCTCGATGCCTTTCGATTCAAAATGGTCATGTCCCTCGAACGTAGAGGTATTCTAGCACCGTTGCCTTCAAAACAAATCATCATAGTCCCTTCGATACAAAGATCATAAGACCCACGATGTCGCCTCCGAATACATGATCTTGACCCTCGATTGTCGCCTACGAAAAATGATGATAGTCCCTTCAAATGTGCTAGGATACTTCCTACAAGTTGCCTTCGATGATCATCCGATGTCCCTTCGAATGTCCCGCTTACATCCAACGAATGGAGCTACCTACTAACTAATGGTATGGCTAGCGCTATTCTAAAGGAACGTAGAAGTACAACAAAACGACCTATTCTGAGTGGGTAAATAAGTCTTTTAGTTGCTTGCTCTAAATCAAATGCTTTTCACACCACACACTCTTTTTTTGAAGTACAAATTCTTTTCAAAACAAAAACATTTCCGAACACTTTGTATACACTCCTACATGAGTCATTACAAAGTCAAAGCGAAATGTCCTTTTTTCAAAACATCTTTGTCAAACACACAGAAAGCAATTTTTAAAAAAAGTGATCTAGAGCAACTAAGAGCCCGTAGATAACTACGGATGGAAAAGGGTGCTAATACCTTCCCTTTTCATAACCATTCTCCCGAACTCAGAATCTAACGAAGGTCTTTTTCTGTTACTTTTACCTTCCCTTAATTGGATAAAAATAAAAGTCGGTGGCGACTCTTGCTATCCGCACATTTGGATACAAAAATCCTACGAAGTCAGTTCACCGTATCACAACGAGTCATTGCAACAATGACTCACTTAAAGAAATCTGAGATAGACAAAAACCTAACTACCAAAGGAAAACTCTTAGGACTAACTTCAAAGTTCCTAATGGAGAAGGCTCTTAAATTTTCTGAAGCCGGTAGTATGGTAGCCTTTGAAGCTGTTTTAGCTTTTCTCATCTATGGATTGGTGTTGTTTCCCAATGTCCCAAGTTTCGTTGATATCAACGCCATAAGGATCTTTCTGATTGGGAATCCCGTTCCCACTTTGCTTGGTGACACGTATTTCTCCATTCATCATAGGAATCGTCAAGGAGATGGAACTATCGTGTGTTGTGTACCTTTGTTATTCAAATGGATTGTCTCACACCTGCCTAAATCTCCTATCTTCCGCGAAAACAAAGACGATTGGCATTGGTCTCGAAGACTCATGTCTCTTACAAACGACAATATCCATTGGTATACCTTGGCAAACAATGAGATGGAAATCATTGAAAGTTGTGGAGAATTTGCCAACGTACCTCTCATTGGTACAAAAGGAGGAATCAACTACAACCCATTCATGGCGAGACGTCAACTCGGGTATGCAAATTCTAGTAAACCCCTTGGTTTTACAGTAGAAAGCTACTTTTATCATGAGGGGGAAGATTCCCATGGTTTGAAAGCCAAAATAATAAGAGCTTAGCATCACATCCGAAGGAAAGAAAAGGGTAATGCAAGGAATTGTGTAGCCATGGAAATCTACACTTCTTGGGTGAAGAAAAGAGCAAAAGAATTCCGAATTCCTTATGCTTATGAAGAACCCATGTTCTCAGCAGCGTCCAAATCGACCGCCTTTCCCGTTGAAACTATGGGAGAATACCAAGAAGCTTTGGCCAAGATGAGGCTAGAGAAAGAAGCTTTGGAAGACAAGTTTCTTAAGATTGACTTTGAAAATGAGAAGCTTAAGAAGCAGGTCAAAGATCATGAGAAAAAGCTCTACTTCCAAGATGAATGGCTCATGGAGAAAGATGAGGAGATTTATCGAAAGTATGACGCGATCAAGAAATTCGTCAAAGAAAGAAAATGAACGCTTGAAGATTTGATGAATAACAATATTACTCCTAACGAGTGGAAGAAAGTCATCAACAAGCTTAAAGCCGAGAAAGCTGAACTGAAAGCTTAATATGGAAAAGAAATCCTGAAGTTGAAGCTACATCAAGCCTTTGGTTCTTCATCAGATGAAGACGATTAATTAGTTTAGCTTTAGCTTTATCATTTATTTTATCATTGTAAGAGCTATGCTCCAAAAAAATTGTTGTAATCTTCTTTCAATAATTAATAAAATAAGTGTTTTCCATCCAAATATTTACTAGAAATTTCTCTTTTAGTATAAATTCTTTGGAAATTCTTTTCTCTTTGCATTCATAATCATGCATCATACTTTGCATTTCGAGTTTGTCATTTAGAGTCTTATCTTTTGGAATTTTTCCAGAGAGAAAGATCGTCAAGCTGTCGCGTCTTAGAGTTTCTCGACTACGTTCACAGTCAACTCGCAGATACAATACTCGTGCAAATAGGAGAAAAGCAATGGAAGATTTTGAGCAAGAAAATGTTGAGCTTCGTAGCACAGTGACAACACTCCAGGAAGAGGTGGAGAGACTCACTTCTTTAGTAAGTTCATTGGCAACTACGCAAAGTCAGCAAGCAACATTAAACAGTCAAAATCAAGCGACGATTTCAGAGATCACTACTACTCGATTCTGTTTGCGATCGGTAATCCTCTCTTGATATGCGGAAGGTTATCCATGGGGTATGCCTTTCAATTTCGGCATCGGATTTCGTCAGCCCACTTCTGAAGTACAGGCAACCACGATTGAGGTTCCTACTTTACAGAACTCATCATTTACTCCACAACATGGAGTAACCTTTCCGCAGGTCACTATGACGGTTTCTCAACCGATCATGACAAACTCAACTTCTGTAGTTCACGCTACTGCGGACGAAGAAGTCTATCATAACCCAGGCGACAACACGAATCCTCGTGGCCAAATGGAGAATCTCCAGGAACAATTCCATAAGATGCAGCTTGAGATCCAAACAATCAGTGGAAAGGATTTGTTTGGGAAGAATGCCCACGATCTATGCCTAGTTCCTCGTGTAAGGATACCCGCTAAGTTCAAAGTCCCTGACTTTGAAAAATATAGAGGAAATTCACCTTGAGTCATCTTACAATGTACGCTAGGAAGATGTCTACATATAATGACAATCACCAATTGCTCATTCACTATTTTCAAGACAGTCTTACCGGTGCCACACTGAAGTGGTACATGGGACTAGATAGTGCAAATATCCAGACATTCAATGACCTAGGCGAAGCCTTTGTCCAACAATACAAATTCAATTTGGACATGGCTCCAGATCGAGATCAACTCCGTTCTATGTCTCAAAAGGAAAAAGAGACGTTCAAAGAATACGCCCAACGTTGGAGGGAAATTGCTGCCCAAGTCAATCCACCGTTAGAAGAAAAGGAAATGACCAAGGTTTTCCTGAACACTCTTGGCCCATTTTACTACGAACGCATGGTCGCCAGCGCTCCCGGAGATTTCACTAAAATGGTAAGCATGGGGATGCGACTAGAAGAAGGAGTCCGAACAGGACGCCTAACCAAATAAATGGAGTCTTCAAGCGGAACCAAGAGAGTCGGAACCAGTTTCCCGAAGAAAAAAGAACATGACGTAGGAGTGGTATCCCGAGGGAAACCAAGGAAAAATGTCAGTCGCCGACAACAGGTAGCCACAATAGCACCAATTGTTAATGCAAGTTCAAACATGGGTATTACTGTCATACCTCAAAATTTTCCCTCCATCTTCTCAAGATATTTCATACATCCATGCTCAATGATTCCTCAAGAGATGATCAGACAAACCCTCTCCTAGACAATCAACCCAAACTAGGGTTTGGTAATTCTCAGCTCCAGATGGACTTCCAACATCTCCAATGGTCTTCATGCCTCCTCATATGCTTCAAAGATTCTCCATGTCAAGTTTCAAGCCTTACAAGTCAAATTTCCTCAGACAATTGCTCAGATGGTTGAAACTCAGTTGTATTGGACAAAAAGTCAACTGTGGTCAACATACAGTCAAACTTCATAATTTTTGGTCAACATCCTCATTTTGAAGTTACATTCATCATTTGATCAAGGGTTGATCATGATTCATCAAGAAAACTCAAGATTTGCTCAAAAGTCAAACTTTCTAAATTAGGGTTTCTAGGTGAAAAGTCAACTGAACTTTGACTGATCATAACTTCTTCATACTTTCTCATAAATTTTTCCACCACCTCTTGTTTTGAAGGAAATTCAATTCTCTACAACTTCATGTCTCACAAGAATGTCCAAAAAATGCTTCATTTGAGAGGTATGGCTCAAAACATTACAGGTCATTTTCAAAGTCAACAAAAAGTCAACTTTTTGTTTTGAAGATATAATGAGCATGGAAACTCCATTTGAGATGAGACCAAAAAGGTTGGTTAGAGGACTCTTAGAGATTTCCAAAGAGTCCAAGAACACTCAAAAATGTGGAAAAATGAGCAAGATACACTATTCACAAGTTGGGCAATTTTGAAGAAGTGCACAAAGAGAAATACTTCTAAAAATCAAAAACTTTGCAAATGAGCCTACTTTTTCTTCATCCAAACTTATTCCTCACACCATTAGGAATATCCAAGCCCAATGCCACGAATTTTTATTTTATTTTTCTATTTAATTTGGAATTTATTCATTTAAATACAAATTAAATTTAAAAATAGAGTATAAAATCAAAATTAATTGCAAACTTGATTTTTATTTCTTCCTTGGGATCCAATCAACTCATTAAAAGCCAGCAATTTTCGAAATTTGATGGATATGGCAAGATTGGATTGAGAATTGATCAAAATTTGAAGATTTGATTTTGTATAAAAATCAAATTTGATTGGCATTGATCATTGATTAATTCTTTCCCAAAACAACTCTGAATCCTTCTACTATATATACATGATACATACCACACGAATTAGGGTAGAAATTTTGACTCAAGAACCCTATTCCAAGCTCAAAAAAACCGTGGCAAACAAGCAAAGTGCAATCCTATTTCCAGCCGTTTTCAATCGATTTTGAGGTGTCCAACACATTCCTTGATACCTCTTGAGTCGATCCAGACCTTTACATTGCCAAAAACCATCCAGAATTAAGAAATACGATTTCGGTTTGTTCTTATTTTTTCCAAAATCGATTTCTGTTTTTCATGCATTATTAACACTTTTTGATTGTTTGTTCATGATCAGCATCAAGTTTGCAAGCTATATGGGTAGCCCAATTGCGTTTTAGTGACCTGGAACGAAAATCACCATGGCTAGGGTTTTCGGGTTCGAATTAGGGTTTCTTTAAACAGGAAAAATTGGACCAAACTAAGCATACCAGAGTGATCGGGGGATGAAAACGAGTTGATACATGTATTCACAATGCATTTATATTACTTGTGTTTGATTTTTCATTTAGCCAGGGCCTATAGCGTCGAAGAAAGGCCGACGCAAGCTTTTGAAAATTCAAAACGAAAGAGACGAAGCTTGGCGCGGAGACGAAGCAATGGAAGGATGACGCGTGTTGTAATCCACTCACTCCAGCTTTCAAACACGCTTGCACACTTGGCGTAGTGGTAAAGGCTCTTCCTGTGCATAGATGCTCTCAAAGGTGTGGGTTCGAACCACACCAGGACCGGTTCCATTCTTTTTCTTTTACAAACTTCACTTTTCATATTATTTTATATTTTCTTATTTATTTAATGTTTGCATCAATTTTAATTCTTTTCATATTTTTATTTCATGCATTAAAAATCATCAAAATATTTTTTCCTTTTGCATTTATTTTCAGAAAATACTTATTTAATTTATAAAATTTAAAAATATTATTTTGCATGCATATTTATTTTTATTCATAATTTTGCATTTAAATCACTTTTAATTCATTTTTAATTATTAAATTGCATCCAAAAAATCCCAAAAAATTATTTTAGCATATTTATGTTATTTCCAGCATGTCATATTTTTCTCATTCAAAAACTTGCATTTTTCTAACCTTTTTTCTCTTATTCGATTCATCTCGTATTTTCCGATTTCTCATTCTTTTACAGGTTATTCCGTTTCAGACGGTTTTCTTTTACCGTTTTCATTTTTCCAATAATGTAACTATTTATGGGATGTAATAGTTTAAATTAGGTTTTTATTTTCCGCAAGTTTAAATTATGTATCTGCCCCAAAGCCATGTAATAGCGTAGGACATTTACCTTTCCGCATCTTTACATTCCGCATTTTAATTTCCGCACCCTATAAATTGCTAGTAACTAGGCGTGTATGGCAAGATAATAATCAACATAGCTCACTAATTTTCAAGATAAAATATCTGAATCAACACACTCTTTTCACACATGCACCCCTTAGGGTAATTCTCTCTCGTTGCCTTACGAATACAAATGGTTAAGTCCCTCGAACGTAGAGGTATTCTAGCACCGTTGCCTTCAAAACAAATCATCATAGTCCCTTCGATACAAAGATCATAAGACCCACGATGTCGCCTCCGAATACATGATCTTGACCCTCGATTGTCGCCTACGAAAAATGATGATAGTCCCTTCAAATGTGCTAGGATACTTCCTACAAGTTGCCTTCGATGATCATCCGATGTCCCTTCGAATGTCCCGCTTACATCCAACGAATGGAGCTACCTACTAACTAATGGTATGGCTAGCGCTATTCTAAAGGAACGTAGAAGTACAACAAAACGACCTATTCTGAGTGGGTAAATAAGTCTTTTAGTTGCTTGCTCTAAATCAAATGCTTTTCACACCACACACTCTTTTTTTGAAGTACAAATTCTTTTCAAAACAAAAACATTTCCGAACACTTTGTATACACTCCTACATGAGTCATTACAAAGTCAAAGCGAAATGTCCTTTTTTCAAAACATCTTTGTCAAACACACAGAAAGCAATTTTTAAAAAAAGTGATCTAGAGCAACTAAGAGCCCGTAGATAACTACGGATGGAAAAGGGTGCTAATACCTTCCCTTTTCATAACCATTCTCCCGAACTCAGAATCTAACGAAGGTCTTTTTCTGTTACTTTTACCTTCCCTTAATTGGATAAAAATAAAAGTCGGTGGCGACTCTTGCTATCCGCACATTTGGATACAAAAATCCTACGAAGTCAGTTCACCGTATCACAACGAGTCATTGCAACAATGACTCACTTAAAGAAATCTGAGATAGACAAAAACCTAACTACCAAAGGAAAACTCTTAGGACTAACTTCAAAGTTCCTAATGGAGAAGGCTCTTAAATTTTCTGAAGCCGGTAGTATGGTAGCCTTTGAAGCTGTTTTAGCTTTTCTCATCTATGGATTGGTGTTGTTTCCCAATGTCCCAAGTTTCGTTGATATCAACGCCATAAGGATCTTTCTGATTGGGAATCCCGTTCCCACTTTGCTTGGTGACACGTATTTCTCCATTCATCATAGGAATCGTCAAGGAGATGGAACTATCGTGTGTTGTGTACCTTTGTTATTCAAATGGATTGTCTCACACCTGCCTAAATCTCCTATCTTCCGCGAAAACAAAGACGATTGGCATTGGTCTCGAAGACTCATGTCTCTTACAAACGACAATATCCATTGGTATACCTTGGCAAACAATGAGATGGAAATCATTGAAAGTTGTGGAGAATTTGCCAACGTACCTCTCATTGGTACAAAAGGAGGAATCAACTACAACCCATTCATGGCGAGACGTCAACTCGGGTATGCAAATTCTAGTAAACCCCTTGGTTTTACAGTAGAAAGCTACTTTTATCATGAGGGGGAAGATTCCCATGGTTTGAAAGCCAAAATAATAAGAGCTTAGCATCACATCCGAAGGAAAGAAAAGGGTAATGCAAGGAATTGTGTAGCCATGGAAATCTACACTTCTTGGGTGAAGAAAAGAGCAAAAGAATTCCGAATTCCTTATGCTTATGAAGAACCCATGTTCTCAGCAGCGTCCAAATCGACCGCCTTTCCCGTTGAAACTATGGGAGAATACCAAGAAGCTTTGGCCAAGATGAGGCTAGAGAAAGAAGCTTTGGAAGACAAGTTTCTTAAGATTGACTTTGAAAATGAGAAGCTTAAGAAGCAGGTCAAAGATCATGAGAAAAAGCTCTACTTCCAAGATGAATGGCTCATGGAGAAAGATGAGGAGATTTATCGAAAGTATGACGCGATCAAGAAATTCGTCAAAGAAAGAAAATGAACGCTTGAAGATTTGATGAATAACAATATTACTCCTAACGAGTGGAAGAAAGTCATCAACAAGCTTAAAGCCGAGAAAGCTGAACTGAAAGCTTAATATGGAAAAGAAATCCTGAAGTTGAAGCTACATCAAGCCTTTGGTTCTTCATCAGATGAAGACGATTAATTAGTTTAGCTTTAGCTTTATCATTTATTTTATCATTGTAAGAGCTATGCTCCAAAAAAATTGTTGTAATCTTCTTTCAATAATTAATAAAATAAGTGTTTTCCATCCAAATATTTACTAGAAATTTCTCTTTTAGTATAAATTCTTTGGAAATTCTTTTCTCTTTGCATTCATAATCATGCATCATACTTTGCATTTCGAGTTTGTCATTTAGAGTCTTATCTTTTGGAATTTTTCCAGAGAGAAAGATCGTCAAGCTGTCGCGTCTTAGAGTTTCTCGACTACGTTCACAGTCAACTCGCAGATACAATACTCGTGCAAATAGGAGAAAAGCAATGGAAGATTTTGAGCAAGAAAATGTTGAGCTTCGTAGCACAGTGACAACACTCCAGGAAGAGGTGGAGAGACTCACTTCTTTAGTAAGTTCATTGGCAACTACGCAAAGTCAGCAAGCAACATTAAACAGTCAAAATCAAGCGACGATTTCAGAGATCACTACTACTCCAGTTACAGCTGTTGCAGTCAGTAATCCTCTCTTCAGTATGCCAGAAGGTTATCCATGGGGTATGCCTTTCAATTTCGGCATCGGATTTCGTCAGCCCACTTCTGAAGTACAGGCAACCACGATTGAGGTTCCTACTTTACAGAACTCATCATTTACTCCACAACATGGAGTAACCTTTCCGCAGGTCACTATGACGGTTTCTCAACCGATCATGACAAACTCAACTTCTGTAGTTCACGCTACTGCGGACGAAGAAGTCTATCATAACCCAGGCGACAACACGAATCCTCGTGGCCAAATGGAGAATCTCCAGGAACAATTCCATAAGATGCAGCTTGAGATCCAAACAATCAGTGGAAAGGATTTGTTTGGGAAGAATGCCCACGATCTATGCCTAGTTCCTCGTGTAAGGATACCCGCTAAGTTCAAAGTCCCTGACTTTGAAAAATATAGAGGAAATTCCTGCCCGCAGAGTCATCTTACAATGTACGCTAGGAAGATGTCTACATATAATGACAATCACCAATTGCTCATTCACTATTTTCAAGACAGTCTTACCGGTGCCACACTGAAGTGGTACATGGGACTAGATAGTGCAAATATCCAGACATTCAATGACCTAGGCGAAGCCTTTGTCCAACAATACAAATTCAATTTGGACATGGCTCCAGATCGAGATCAACTCCGTTCTATGTCTCAAAAGGAAAAAGAGACGTTCAAAGAATACGCCCAACGTTGGAGGGAAATTGCTGCCCAAGTCAATCCACCGTTAGAAGAAAAGGAAATGACCAAGGTTTTCCTGAACACTCTTGGCCCATTTTACTACGAACGCATGGTCGCCAGCGCTCCCGGAGATTTCACTAAAATGGTAAGCATGGGGATGCGACTAGAAGAAGGAGTCCGAACAGGACGCCTAACCAAATAAATGGAGTCTTCAAGCGGAACCAAGAGAGTCGGAACCAGTTTCCCGAAGAAAAAAGAACATGACGTAGGAGTGGTATCCCGAGGGAAACCAAGGAAAAATGTCAGTCGCCGACAACAGGTAGCCACAATAGCACCAATTGTTAATGCAAGTTCAAACATGGGTATTACTGTCATACCTCAAAATTTTCCCTCCATCTTCTCAAGATATTTCATACATCCATGCTCAATGATTCCTCAAGAGATGATCAGACAAACCCTCTCCTAGACAATCAACCCAAACTAGGGTTTGGTAATTCTCAGCTCCAGATGGACTTCCAACATCTCCAATGGTCTTCATGCCTCCTCATATGCTTCAAAGATTCTCCATGTCAAGTTTCAAGCCTTACAAGTCAAATTTCCTCAGACAATTGCTCAGATGGTTGAAACTCAGTTGTATTGGACAAAAAGTCAACTGTGGTCAACATACAGTCAAACTTCATAATTTTTGGTCAACATCCTCATTTTGAAGTTACATTCATCATTTGATCAAGGGTTGATCATGATTCATCAAGAAAACTCAAGATTTGCTCAAAAGTCAAACTTTCTAAATTAGGGTTTCTAGGTGAAAAGTCAACTGAACTTTGACTGATCATAACTTCTTCATACTTTCTCATAAATTTTTCCACCACCTCTTGTTTTGAAGGAAATTCAATTCTCTACAACTTCATGTCTCACAAGAATGTCCAAAAAATGCTTCATTTGAGAGGTATGGCTCAAAACATTACAGGTCATTTTCAAAGTCAACAAAAAGTCAACTTTTTGTTTTGAAGATATAATGAGCATGGAAACTCCATTTGAGATGAGACCAAAAAGGTTGGTTAGAGGACTCTTAGAGATTTCCAAAGAGTCCAAGAACACTCAAAAATGTGGAAAAATGAGCAAGATACACTATTCACAAGTTGGGCAATTTTGAAGAAGTGCACAAAGAGAAATACTTCTAAAAATCAAAAACTTTGCAAATGAGCCTACTTTTTCTTCATCCAAACTTATTCCTCACACCATTAGGAATATCCAAGCCCAATGCCACGAATTTTTATTTTATTTTTCTATTTAATTTGGAATTTATTCATTTAAATACAAATTAAATTTAAAAATAGAGTATAAAATCAAAATTAATTGCAAACTTGATTTTTATTTCTTCCTTGGGATCCAATCAACTCATTAAAAGCCAGCAATTTTCGAAATTTGATGGATATGGCAAGATTGGATTGAGAATTGATCAAAATTTGAAGATTTGATTTTGTATAAAAATCAAATTTGATTGGCATTGATCATTGATTAATTCTTTCCCAAAACAACTCTGAATCCTTCTACTATATATGCATGATACATACCACACGAATTAGGGTAGAAATTTTGACTCAAGAACCCTATTCCAAGCTCAAAAAAACCGTGGCAAACAAGCAAAGTGCAATCCTATTTCCAGCCGTTTTCAATCGATTTTGAGGTGTCCAACACATTCCTTGATACCTCTTGAGTCGATCCAGACCTTTACATTGCCAAAAACCATCCAGAATTAAGAAATACGATTTCGGTTTGTTCTTATTTTTTCCAAAATCGATTTCTGTTTTTCATGCATTATTAACACTTTTTGATTGTTTGTTCATGATCAGCATCAAGTTTGCAAGCTATATGGGTAGCCCAATTGCGTTTTAGTGACCTGGAACGAAAATCACCATGGCTAGGGTTTTCGGGTTCGAATTAGGGTTTCTTTAAACAGGAAAAATTGGACCAAACTAAGCATACCAGAGTGATCGGGGGATGAAAACGAGTTGATACATGTATTCACAATGCATTTATATTACTTGTGTTTGATTTTTCATTTAGCCAGGGCCTATAGCGTCGAAGAAAGGCCGACGCAAGCTTTTGAAAATTCAAAACGAAAGAGACGAAGCTTGGCGCGGAGACGAAGCAATGGAAGGATGACGCGTGTTGTAATCCACTCACTCCAGCTTTCAAACACGCTTGCACACTTGGCGTAGTGGTAAAGGCTCTTCCTGTGCATAGATGCTCTCAAAGGTGTGGGTTCGAACCACACCAGGACCGGTTCCATTCTTTTTCTTTTACAAACTTCACTTTTCATATTATTTTATATTTTCTTATTTATTTAATGTTTGCATCAATTTTAATTCTTTTCATATTTTTATTTCATGCATTAAAAATCATCAAAATATTTTTTCCTTTTGCATTTATTTTCAGAAAATACTTATTTAATTTATAAAATTTAAAAATATTATTTTGCATGCATATTTATTTTTATTCATAATTTTGCATTTAAATCACTTTTAATTCATTTTTAATTATTAAATTGCATCCAAAAAATCCCAAAAAATTATTTTAGCATATTTATGTTATTTCCAGCATGTCATATTTTTCTCATTCAAAAACTTGCATTTTTCTAACCTTTTTTCTCTTATTCGATTCATCTCGTATTTTCCGATTTCTCATTCTTTTACAGGTTATTCCGTTTCAGACGGTTTTCTTTTACCGTTTTCATTTTTCCAATAATGTAACTATTTATGGGATGTAATAGTTTAAATTAGGTTTTATTTTCCATAAGTTTAAATTATGTATACGCCCCAAGCCATGTAATAGCGTAGGACATTTACCTTTCCGCATCTTTACATTCCGCATTTTAATTTCCGCACCCTATAAATTGCTAGTAACTAGGCGTGTATGGCAAGATAATAATCAACATAGCTCACTAATTTTCAAGATAAAATATCTGAATCAACACACTCTTTTCACACATGCACCCCTTAGGGTAATTCTCTCTCGTTGCCTTACGAATACAAATGGTTAAGTCCCTCGAACGTAGAGGTATTCTAGCACCGTTGCCTTCAAAACAAATCATCATAGTCCCTTCGATACAAAGATCATAAGACCCACGATGTCGCCTACGAATACATGATCTTGACCCTCGATTGACGCCTACGAAAAATGATGATAGTCCCTTCGAATGTGCTAGGATACTTCCTACAAGTTGCTTTCTATGACCATCCGATGTCCCTTCGAATGTCCCGCTTACATCCAACAAATAGAGTTACCTACCAACTAATGGTATGGATAGCACTATTCTAAAGGAATGTAAAACAATACAACGCCAATTACGGTAGGTAATAAGACTTTTAGTTGCTTGCTCTATCAAAATACATTTCACACAACACACTTTTGTCAAAGTTCAAACTCTTTTCAAAACGAAACATTTCCGAACACTTTGTATACATTCCTACATGAATCATTACAAAGTCAAAGCGAAATGCCTTTTTCAAAATATTTTTGTCAAACACACAGAAAGCACAATTTTAGAGTGATTTAAAAGCAACTAAGAGCCCGTAGATAACTACGGATGGAAAGGGGTGCTAATACCTTCCCTTTTCATAACCTTCTCCCTTACTCAGAATCTAACGAAGGTCTTTTTCTGTACTTTTACCTTCCCTTAATTGGATAAAAATAAAAGTCGGTGGCGACTCTTGCTATCCGCACATTTGCGATACAAAAACACTAAAAAGTCAGTTCACCGTATCACAATTACCCCGCAATTCCAGCAAACTCAACAGCCTCGATAACAGACTCAACAATTCAACAATCAGAACCGTGCACCTCGAATCTTGCAGTTTAATCCAATTCCGATGACATACACGAAATTATATCCTGCCTTGATAGAAAGGAATCTTGTGCAAACAAGGTCACCACCTCCAGTACCAGACAAATTACCTTGGTGGTACAAAGCAGATATGTCTTGCCCTTTTCATCAAGGGGCACCAGGTCATGATCTCGAGCACTGCATAGCGCTAAAAGCTGAAGTCCAAAGGTTAGTGAGGGCTAATCTTCTCTCCTTCAAGAATGCAAATCCAAATATACAAGCAAATCCACTTCCCAATCATAGTGGACATACCGTGATTTTGATACTAAGGAATACAGATCGGTATCTTATCACTGACATAAATATGATAAGATAAAGCTTGGTACAACTCCATGATACATACAGTACAATGGGCGCCTTCGCTAAACATGACTACACTGTCTGCAGAATCTGGTTCACGGATTTTCGAGGATGTCCAACTATGAGAGCAGACATTCAACGGTTAATAGACATTGGCGACATTCAGATATTCAGAAACAGGAACGATTATGACGTGAATATGGTAGGGCATTATCCGCATGAGCTTTTAGTCTCAGATATCAACTCGGAAATTACCGAAGTAAACGTCATTATCCCCTACTTCAATGTGCCCAAGTGTGTAGAAGTTGAGTACAACGGTCCAAAAGTTCCAGAATCTCCTTTGGTGATCTATCTACCTAGTCCTGTTCCTTACAACTCTGACAAAGCAATTCCCTCGATGCAATACAACTATGATAGAAGATGGGAAGGAAAAACCCATACCAACTCTTTCAGCTGTTGTTAACATCGCTGAAATCGGACAAGTAACGCGAAGTGGACGTGTGTACACCCCGTTGTTACCAAAGCAACCCATTGCTCCCGCTGTTGGACAAAATCCAGTTAATACACCTCCCGAGAATTCCATGGGGATTCTTGTTGGTAATCCAAACATAAACGTTGGTCCGTCTGATGGAACCAACGTCAACTCAGATTTCGACGAGATCCTAAAGCTGATCAAGAAAAGTGAGTACAGAGTTGTGGATCAACTAATGCAGACTCCCTTCAAAATCTCAATACTCTCTCTACTTCTGAATTCCGAAGCCCACCGAGAAGCTTTGATGAAAGTGCTAGATCAAGCTTACGCAGATCACGACGTGACTACAGATCAATTTGGTGGAATTGTAGGCAACATAAGAGCTTGCAACAATTTAAGCTTCAGTGATGAAGAACTCCCAGAGGAGGGAAAAACTCACAATCTTGCCCTACATATCTCTATGATTTGCCAATCAGACTCTCTGTCCAACGTGCTAGTAGACACCGGTTTATCCTTGAATGTAATGCCAAAAACGACTCTCGCTCGTTTATCTTACAAAGGAACGCTGATGAAATCCAATGATATAGTGGTCAAAGCCTTTGATGGGTCAAGGAAATCCGTTATTGGGGAAGTTGACCTTCCAATGACGATTGGTCCGCATACCTTCCAAATCACCTTCCAGGTCATGGACGTGCCGGTACTTCTGTTGTTTGCTAGGACGACCGTGGATACACGAAGCAGGAGCGTGATATCCACTCTCCCCCAAAAGCTAAAATTCACAACAAATGGGAAGCTAGTAACCATCATCAATGAACAAGTTTTACTAGTAAGCCATTTGTCCACCTTTTCTTTCATCACCGCCGACGATGTTGAAGGGACATAGTTCCAAGGACTTTCGTTAGAAGGTGAATCTACAAGGAAAAGCAGATTGTCTATCTCCGATTACAAAGAAGCAGTGGAGATAGTGAAAGACGGTAATGCCGCAGGTTGAGGACAAGTAATAAAACCTGTCAACAACAAGACAAAAACCGGGCTCGGATTTGCTCCAGTATTTCCAAAAGACAATCAAAGGGATGAAGCTCTTCGCCCAATCAAGGAGGTATTCCACAATGGGGGTTTCTTAAACCCTGTTCCTCAAGAGGTTAATGTTCTTATCGATGAAGGTAATGAAGACAATCTCTCCAAATCTGAAGAATGGAGCACTTATCTCAATAGTTCTGAATATGTGTCCCAAGAAGAATCGTACGCACCATTCTATCCTCCGACTGACCAATTCAAAGGCATGTCCCTACAAAAGAATGAGAATGAAAATCCACCTATCCCTTCTTGAAATTCCTGGCAGCAGATACGTGATGTCACAGAGAATGTTATGACACAGTATCTGACACTCTGTTAACAATTCACACAGTAAATTTAAACAGCAGTAAAGAACACAATAAATTGTTTACCCAGTTCAATGTGTAACTATACCTACATCTGGGGGCTACCAAGCCAGGGAGGAAATTGACTATTAGTAGAATTAATTCAGGAATAAACCAACCAGTTTATCTCCTTCACTTAAAACCTACCCAATTCAACTTCAATCTAAGTCCTACTTAGATATGAGTTCCTACTCACTCCCCCTCAATCACAGCAGTGATATCAACCTATTGATTAATTGAATTGTGAAGACACTCTTCAATAAACCAACTTGACCTTGCTTCAAAGCTTTAATCAAGAGACACAACACTCGTGCTTCAAAGCTTTGAGTGATAAACAACCCTTACAACCAAATCCTAGTCCAAGGCACTTATTAAATGATAATTGCTTGGCTCACAAGAGTAACTAGAATTACACAAATTACAAACTGCTAAATCTTCAATACAGTCCAGAGGCCCAGCAGCAGTGTAAGGGTTCTATTCTTATTATAGAAGCAGTCCTGTAACTTCAGTTTTGGGCTTCCATAATAATAGCTAGGGTTCACTTAATTAATCCTAAAGACTTGGTCTTTTTAACAACCAATTTAGGTTTAACTAAGATCAACCAACTAGCCACGTGAGCATGTAATCTAATTAACATAGAACATAATAAACCAGCTCAACAAACTTCCTGAAAACTCTTAGGAAAAACAGATTCTGCAGAACAGTAAATGTCACACAGAATGTCATAACATCGGTTATGACATCTGTCAATCTTCTGCAGAATTCCAGCACAGTATTTGCTTCCATTTCTGAGCTGTACTTAAACATCCTTCTCATGTAGAATTTATCTTCAACTCTGAATGTCATGACATCAATCAAGACATTGTCATATCTTAGTTTTACCAAAAATTAATGCCAACATAAAAACACTTACAAACTCCCCCTTTGGCACAATTTTGGCTAAAACAAACTAAGTTATCAGAGTACCCATGCAGCAGAAAATAAAACCAGTCTAAGCTAATCTCAGCTTAAAAACCAGATCCTAGAGAAGATAAATTTTACCCACAATTTTTTCATACAATTGCCCATAAATACTTCTCCCCCTTTATAGCCACAAAAGGGCCAAAAAGATTACAAAAAGTACCATCAAAGTTAAAGATTACACCTCTGTCAAAATAATACAAATATCCATAAGCATCCAGAATTAAAAACAATAGCAAAAACAAAGTTAACATTAGAACAACAAACAGAAACAAGTAATCAAATAGCAACAGGACCACAAATCAAGTGCTTTCTTCTCCTGAAGAAACACTATGGAAAGAAGCATCTTCAGAACCTTCCTCAGCATCAGCATCATTATCAGCAGCATCATCACCAGCTAACCTTTCATCCTCAACCTCTGTGTGTTGCTCCTTTTCTAGTTGAGAGATCAGCTCTTCAAGGCTTTTCTTTCTTGCTTCAAGCTCCTTGCAAGTTGCTTTCAGCACAACTATGACAGTTGCCTTCTGAGAATTTGCCTTGACATTGCATGTCTCAGCAGATGTCATGACAATGTCTGGGACATGTTTTCCTTGAAAGAGCTTGTAATGAAATCCAAGTGCAAGGGCTCTTTTGCAAATTGTATCTCTACCAACCAGAATATTAGGGTATTGATCCATTATTATTCCACACAGAAGGGAGGGAAAGGCTATTGGTCCCTTGATTGCATAATTGTCAGCATGTCTGAGGGTTTGCTCAAAGATGTAGGTTCCATAATCAAACTTTGCTTGAGTGCCAACTACAAAGATAAATCTGCCCAGACCAACAGAGATGGTTGACTTGTGATTTGTTGGAACCCAATTTGCAGCACCTATTTTGTGCAAGATAGCAAACTTTACACTCAATTTGCTGGCAGTGAGCTTTCCCTTCATAGGCCAATGCTTCACTTGCTTAGTAGTGATTGTTTGACAGATTTGGTTATCAGTTTCCTCAAGCTCAGGTTGAGCATCATCTGATCTTCCCAAGTATCTATTGATCACACTTGGAGAAAACTTCACTTTTCTCCCCCTTACATAAACAGTTTTGAAATCAGCTGACCTACCATCAGCACAGCCACTTGACAAGTTCACAATGAACTCCTTTACCAATACATCGTAACAGTTTGAAAACTTCACAACAGTCTTCATTAAACCAGCCTCTCTGATCAGATCAATAACCTCCTTGCATTCAAGGGCACTCTTATTCAGTTCCCTTTCTAGAGCAATCCTTTTCAAGCACACATATTTCCATCTGCTAGCATTCTCAGGGTGATGGAAGGTGATGTTATCAATGGCCACTTCAGGCACTTTGGGCAGCTTACCAAGAGATGGTTTCTTCCTGGGTTGAATGTCTGAGACATTCTCTTCAACATTGAAATCAGAATCTTGATCAGACTCTGAAGGTTCAGGAACCTTCCTCTTCTTCATGATTGGGGTTCTCTTTGGCCTAGAGATACCACCAACTGTCTTCACCCTACTCTTCCCTTTAGAGGGTTCAGCTACCTTTTCCTTACTAGATTTTTCTCCAGTCTTGTGAACATTTTCAGCAGCCTTTTCCTTTACAGGACTCTGAGAGGCAGCCTGTTTCCCTTTCCTTTCATCATCCTCTTAGCAATGCTTGGATTGACATTAGCAATGAGGTCATTATCAGAGAACTCTTTATCCAAGTCAATGACAGGGGGGTCCATAGCTTTTTCAGAATCTTTCACTGGAGAGTTTTCCAGGTTATCAGCAGCTTGTTTCTTTGGAGTTTCTTCAAGAATACTATCAGAGATATCATCAGCAAAATTCACAGGGGACTTATCAGAAACACACTTTTCTGGGGATTCTTCAAGAATTTCATCAGAAATATCATCTTCGCTAACCACAGGGGGCTTATTAGTGGTAACAACAACACAAACTTCAGGGATTTTATCAACAACACATTTTACAGGGGAATCAACAGAGGGTTCAGTAACAGGATTCACAGGGGTTTTCTTGACTTGATCATCAGATGTCTTGACATTCTCAGTGACATCTGGATCAGCTGCTAAACTAGGGCTAGCAGATTTTTGATTTAAAGGGACAGAAACCCCAGGCACAGAGTGGTTTTCATTCAAGATCCTGGTTACTATTCTAGCAATGGCTTCATGGACATACCTAGAACCTTCCCTGTTTGCTATTTCAGGAGGAACAGAGGAAGTTGGTTTAGAGGTCTTACCAGAAAGAGATGCTTGTGACCTTCGTGCATTCCTGGTGCGAAGTTTCTAGACCCTCTTAGGATCAGTTGCCATTGCATGCAGTGGGGTAACCTTCAGAGCTTCAGTCTGCATGGCTTCAGCATTTGCCCTAATCTCAGACATGGTGGGAGATGAAGAGCCAGATTCTTGAGATGATGAAGAGGACGAAGACAAGTTTTGTTGAGACATCTTGAGGAAAACAAGAAAAGTTTGACAGAGAGTTTGAGAGCTTCTGTTGATGAAATGGCAAGAGATACTTTCAAATGAAGAAACTAAAATATATATATGCCTCTTCCTATTCTTGGACTTTTGAAAAGTAAGAGGGAAATAATTAATTACCCCACTTAAAATTAAATGAAATAAAAAGTCTCTTCCATTCCTTGTTGTAAGCAATTTTAATTGCTACAATTCCTCATATTTGAAAATACCCAACTTGCCCCTTAAATTCTCAAAATGGCTAGCATCAAGAGCTTTAGTAAAAAATGTCAGCCAGTTGAAGTTCAGTGGCTACAAGCTCCAATTTAATCACTTTATCTTCCACAAGGTCTCTAATGAAGTGATGTCTAATGTCAATGTGCTTAGTCCTATTGTGCTGTATAGGATTCTTTGAAATATTAATAGCACTCAGGTTGTCACAGTACAATGTCATGACATCCTGTGTGACATTGTACTCAGTCAGCATCTGCTTCATCCAGACCATTTGAGAACAACTACTACCAGCTGCTATGTATTCAGCCTCAGCAGTGGATAAAGACACACAGTTTTGTTTCTTGCTGAACCAAGAAACATGATTGTTCCCCAAAAAGAAGCATCCTCCATAAGTGCTTTTTCTATCATCAGAACTACCAGCCCAATCAGCATCACAATAGCCATACAGAATTGGTTCACATCCATGAGAATACAACATACCATAATTACAAGTTCCACTCACATACTTCAGAATTCTTTTTACCTGATTGATGTGACTCACTTTAGGTTCAGCCTGGTATCTTGCACATACCCCAACAGCAAATGCAATGTCAGGTCTGCTGGCTGTTAAGTACAACAAGCTTCCTATCATGCTTCTATACAAGCTTTGATCAACATTTGCTCCACTTGTGTCTTTGGACAACTTTAAATGAGTAGGAGCAGGAGTCCTTTTATGGCTGGCATTTTCCATTCCCAAATTTCTTGACAATATTCCTTGCATACTTGCTTTGTGAAAGGAATGTTGAGTCTTCCATCTGTGTGACTTGCAGTCCAAGAAAGTAAGTCAATTCTCCCATGAGGCTCATTTCAAACTCAGCTTGCATTTGGTTGGAAAAATGTCTCACCATTGTATCTGACATTCCTCCAAACACTATGTCATCAACATAAATTTGAGCCACCATTATCTTTCCTCCTTCATTCTTGACAAAGAGGGTTTTATCCAAGGCTCCTTTCCTATAACCTTTATCAGTAAGGAACTTTGTCAGCCTTTCATACCAAGCCCTAGGAGCTTGCTTCAGACCATATAGGGCTTTCCTCAACTTGTAAACATGATCAGGAAAATTTGGATCCACAAATCCTTTAGGCTGCTCTACATATACCTCCTCATTTAAGTATCCATTTAGGAAGGCACTTTTCACATCCATCTGAAACAATTTGAATTTCAGAATGCAAGCAACTCCCAGTAATAGTCTGATTAATTTCAGCCTAGCCACAGGAGCAAAAGTCTCATCAAAATCAACCCCTTCAACTTGAGTGTATCCCTGAGCAACAAGTCTTACTTTATTTCTGGTGACAACCCCTTCTGCATCAGACTTGTTCTTGTAGATCCACTTTGTGCCAGTGATGTTTGTTCATTCTGGTCTAGGAACTAACTCCCACACTTCATGTTGCTTGAAGTGGTTCAATTCATCTTGCATTTCTGCAATCCAGTATTCATCATTTAGAGCCTCTTTGACATTCTTTGGCTCAATCTTTGACACAAAACAAGAGTTTGAGACAATTTCTCTGGATCTTGTAATGACTCCACAGTTAGGATCTCCAATGATGAGTTCCTTTGGATGATCTTTCTGAATCCTGATGGAAGGATCTTTGTTAGCTTCCTCTGGTTCAGACTTTGGTGAAGTAGGGACAGGCACATCATCCTTATCAGACACTTGGGTGATGTCTCAAACAATGTCTCAACATCATACGGGACATTGTTTTCCTAATGTTGATCATCAACTATGACATTAATAGACTCCATCATAACTTTTGTCCTGGAGTTGAAAACTCTATATGCTCTGCTGTTTGTAGAGTATCCCAGAAAAATGCCTTCATCACTTTTAGAGTCCATCTTTCTCCTTTGATCACGATCTTTCAGAATATAACATTTGCTACCAAATACATGGAAATATTTCACAGTAGGTTTTCTTCCCTTCCATATTTCATACAGGGTGGAGGATGTTCCCTTTCTCAAGGTGACCCTGTTGTGAACATAGCAGGCTGTATTCATAGCTTCAGCCCAAAAATGAAGAGGAAGTTTCTTAGCATGAATCATTGCTCTGGCAGATTCCTGTATAGTCCTATTTTTTCCTTTCCACAACTCCATTTTGTTGAGGAGTTATAGGAGAAGAGAACTCATGATTGATTCCTTCCGAGGAACAGAATTCATCAAACTTGCTATTCTCAAATTCCTTTCCATGATCACTTCTAATTCTGACAATGCAGCCTTCCTTTTCTCTTTGAAATCTTTTGCATAATTCTTTAAAGACATCAAACACATCAGATTTTTCCCTGATGAAGTTTATCGAGGTGAATCTGGAAAAATCATCCACAACAACATAAGCATATCTTTTTCCACCAAGGCTTTCAACCTGCATAGGCCCCATCAAATCCATGTACAACAGCTCCAGCACCTTGGAGGTGGTCAGATGTCTTGACATTGGATGTGACATTCTGGTTTGCTTTCCAACCTAATATTCACCACAGATTCTTCCTTCATCAATATGCAGTCTTGGAATCCCTCTGACAGCTTCCATGGATATGATCTTTTTCATTCCTCTAAGATGCAAATGACCAAGCTTTTGGTGCCACAGTTTCACCTCCTTTTCATCTTTGGCTGTAGAACACACAGTGGACAGGTTAGTGTTCTCAGACTCCCACAAATGTGATTATCCTTTGATCTGACTCCTCTCATTACAACTTCTTGTTTTTCATTGGTCACAATACATTCAGACTTGGTAAAGTTGACCTTGAATCCTGAATCACACAGTTGGCTGATACTTATGAGATTGGCAGTCAAACCCTTCACTAGCAGTACCTCATTTAGGTTTGGACCTCCAGGGCAGTCCAAGTTTCCAACACCTTTGATTTCTCCTTTAGCTCCATCTCCAAAAGTGACATAGCGGTAGTATGAGGTCGACTTCATTTAGAAGATTCTTGATTCGGTCATATGCCTAGAACAACCCTTTCAAAGTACCGGTCTTCCTTGGCGAAACTCTAAGGAAGTGTGAGCTATCAAAGCAGATCTTCTTCTTCCTTTGTTGAGTGTATGAAACCTTGTTGGTCTTAGGCTTGACATAAGGAGTCTGATGAGGATATCCATGTAGTCTGTAGCAAAAAGGTTTTATTTGTCCAAACCTTCCACAATAATGACATCTCCATCTTTGAAACCTTTTCTTCATGTTTCTTTGATCTTGATGTTGAACCCAATGTTGTGACATCGGCTTTGACATTGGTTTATTAGGTCTGTTCTTCTTCTTGTTATCAGCAAATTTCTTTGCGCCATATCTGAACGGACACATTTCCAGCCTTATGTTGTGACATCGCTTTGACATTGGCTTGCGAGCTGTTCTTCTTCTTGTCACCGGCGGTTTCTTTGCGATACATATCCTAGACCATGCATATTTCACGCATTTTGTCCAAGTGAAGGATTTCTTCCAACTTATCGATGCAGATGTCAACATCTTGACGGACTTAGACATCGATCAAGTTTGGAGTTCAACACTATAATTTCCTGTTGAGGTGACTTATAGTAATGTTTTCCTTCTTCTCGACCTCCACTTCACATTCTCGACTTCCAACTTTACAATCGACTTTTACATTTCTCATTTCTTGACATACTTCACCACTTCTGATACATAGCTTCTTGTAAGTTTCAGCAAGCTCTTCAAATGTCACTTCCATGACACTAGAATCATTTTCAGAATTGCACACTCCAGAGAGAGCAGTGACAAGTTTGGATGATTCTTCCTCAGATTCACTTCCTGAGTCACCATCAGACCAAGTGACAGCCATTCCTTTCTTTTGTTTCTTTAGAAAGGTAGGACATTCAGCTCTAATATGCCCATATCCTTCACAACCATGACACTGGATTCCTCTGCTTTGACTTCCCTTTTCTTCTGACTTGGATCTTCTGTTGGAGTCATAAGATCTGCTAATGTCAGATGGAATGTTCTTGACATTGGACCTTAACTTTGGATCAATTCTCTTGATGAGTTTGTTGAACTGTCTTCCAAGGATAGCTATAGCTTCAGATATCTTCTCTTCATCATCCTCCTTGCATTCCTCTTCAGTATTGGATACAAGGGCTATGCTCTTGTTCTTCCTATCAACATTTTCACTGATCCCCATCTCAAATGTCTAAAGAGATCCAACAAGTTCTTCAACCTTCAAGGTGAAGATATCCTGAGCTTCCTCTATAGCAGTCACTTTCATTGCAAACCTTTTAGGCAAGGATCTGAGAATCTTTCTCACCAGCTTTTCTTCTGACATCTTTTCTCCCAGTGCTCCAGAGGTGTTGGCAATCTCCAAGATATTCATGTGAAACTCATGAATGGTCTCATCTTCCTTCATCTTCAAATTCTCAAATTTGGTAGTGAGAATCTGAAGTCTTGACATCTTCACCTTGGATGTCCCCTCATGAGTAGTTTTGAGAGTGTCCCAAACATCCTTGGCCAGTTCACATTGATGTACTAGTCTGAAGATATTTCTGTCAATTCCATTGAATAAGGCATTCAATGCTTTAGAGTTGCCTAGTGCAAGCTCTTCTTCTTATTTGCTCCATTCTTCCTCAGGTTTCAGACTAGTAGTCCCATCTTTCTCAAGCTTGGTAGGATGTTTCCATCCTTTGTCAGCAGCTCTCCAAGCTTTAATGTCCAGTGACCTCAAAAAGGCAACCATACGAGGTTTCCAGTAATCATAATTAGATCCATCCAGTATGGGTGGTCTACCTCCAAATCCTCCTTCCTTATCCATAACGCCAGAAACTATTATCCCTAGATCTCACCGAGAAATAACAGGCAGGGTGCCTGCTCTGATGCCAATTGAAATTCCTGGCAGCAGATACGTGATGTCACAAAGAATGTTATGACACAGTATCTGACACTCTGTTAACAATTCACATAGTAAATTTAAACAGCAGTAAAGAACACAATAAATTGTTTACCCAGTTCAGTGTGTAACTACACCTACATCTGGGGGCTACCAAGCCAGGGAGGAAATTCACTATTAGTACAATTAATTCAGGAATAAACCAACCCAGTTTATCTCCTTCACTTAAAACCTACCCAATGAAACTTCAATCTAAGTCCTACTTAGACCTGAGTTCCTACTCACTCCCCCTCAATCACAGCAGTGATATCAACCTATTGATTAATTGAATTGTGAATACACTCTTCAATAAACCAACTTGATCTTGCTTCAAAGCTTTAATCAAGAGACACAACACTCGTGCTTCAAAGCTTTGAGTGATAAACAACCCTTACAACCAAATCCTAGTCCAAGGCACTTATTAAATGATAATTGCTTGGCTCACAAGAGTAACTAGAATTACACAAATTACAAACTGCTAAATCTTCAATACAGTCCAGAGGCCCAGCAGCAGTGTAAGGGTTCTATTCTTATTATAGAAGCGATCCTGTAACTTGATTTTGGCTTCCATAATAATAGCTAGGGTTCACTTAATTAATCCTAAAGACTTGGTCTTTTTAACAACCAATTTAGGTTTAACTAAGATCAACCAACTAGCCACGTGAGCATGTAATCTAATTAACATAGAACATAATAAACCAGCTCAACAAACTTCCTGAAAACTCTTAGGAAAAGCAGTTTGCGAGCGTAAATGTCACACGAATGTCATAACATCGGTTATGACATCGATCAATCTTCTGCAGAATTCCGGCCGATGTTGCTTCGATTAAAGTGTACTTAAACATCCTTCTCATGTAGAATTTATCTTCAACTCTGAATGTCATGACATCAATCAAGACATTGTCATATCCTAGTTTTACCAAAAATTAATGCCAACATAAAAACACTTACACTTCTGAAGTTTGGGATACCTTGGGAGAACCAAGTGGAAAGTTTGACTACATGGTGAAATACTTTGCACAAAGCTCAAAATCGAATTGAAGACATCCAACCAACTGGATAGAACGATCCTTCTGAGTATCCCAGTCAACCAGAAGAGTTATACACATCTTCTCGATCTCATCTTCAAATTGAGATCCCAAATAAAGATCTCTGCTTTAATGCGCCTGCCGAGTTTGTTAAGCCAGATTTTAACTATCACTACATCAACGTTATCACCGAAGAAGAACAGGAAGAAAATTCTGGAAATGAGTTAGAAAGCGTCGCAAACAATGAGTCTCTTCACTCAGAAAATTGGGAAGTACATCCCAAGAATCCAGGATACATGCCACTTGAAAGCACATATGCTGCATATTATGCTCCTCGACCTGCCAATCGAGCAGAAGAAGATCGCTTCAGCAGCACAAAAGGCAAGGTCAACCGTCCAGAGTCTTCAAAGCCTATTCGACCAACGACCAAAGTCTACACAAGAAATAAGCCAAAAGGAAAACTACGGAGTATCTAGACTTCAAGGAGTTCGCCACTATTGGGCTTTGTTAAAGCTCGGTGATGTTCATAGTTCTAAGTAGTTTATCTTGCTTTTGTTTTGAACTCTCGCCTCACCCAAGGCAGAGAGATGTTTTATAGGGTTTAGCTTTTAAATAATTTCTCTTTGTCTTGCCCAAGAAAAATGAGTTTGCATTTAGGGCCCTGTTTAATATTGTGAATCATAAATAAAAGCGTTGTTTTGATTCCACACTTCGTGTTTGTTTTTCATTTTTTTTACCCTTTTCTGAAAATGGTAATCCTAAAAAACCCAAAAAAAAAAACAAACAATCTTCAAAAAAAAAAAATAATAATAAATGATCTGCATACACTTTCACATTAACTTTTTTCTAAAAAAAAAATAAGAAGAAGAGTTAATTAATCAAACATGCAGATTAACAAATGGACAAATCCATTGAACGCAATAATTCTATGCTCTCTCCCAACTTTGAATTCCCTATGTTCGACACCGAGGAAGAAGTTGAAGAAGAGATCCTGGATGAGATTTCTCGACTACTTAAGCACGAGGAAAGAATCATTCAGGCTCACAAAGAGCCTTTGGAAGCAATCAACTTGGGTTCTGAGGAAGACAAAAAAGAAGTTAACATTGGAGCTCTACTCGACAGCAACGTCAAGGGAAAACTAATAAATCTTCCCAAAGAATATGTTGATGTGTTTGCTTGGTCTTATCAAGACATGCCAGGTTTAGATACCAGCATTGTGGAGCATCACTTGCCATTAAAACCGGAGTATCCACCAGTTAAACAAAGACTGAGAAGAGTTCACCCAAACATGGCCGACAAAATAAAAAAGGAAGTTCAAAAGCAGCTCGACGCAGGTTTCCTCGTCACCTCTGAATATCCTTAATGGCTAGCCAACATAGTGCCTGTCAGAAAGAAAGACGGAAACGTCAGAATGTGTGTTGACTACCTGGGACTTGAACAAAGCTAGTCCAAAAGATGATTTCCCGCTACCGCATATCGACATGCTAGTGGATAGCACTGCAAAGTTCAACGTCTTTTCCTTCATGGACGGTTTCTCTGGCTATAATCAGATCAGGATGGCTCCCGAAGACATGGAGAAGACATCTTTCATCACGCCATGGGGCACATTTTGCTACAAAGTAATGCCATTTGGTGGTAAGAAAGAAGCGAATATTGTGTATGGTCAGAAGATCCGTGACAAAGCTGATCGCACTCAATCTGTGGGGGAAGTCGTGATCTCCAATCCCACACCAGCGCAACCTCAACGAGACAACGCGCGTATGCAGAACGCGCCACGAAGACAGTTTACGAAGATCAATATGCCATTGTCTCAAGAATTGAAACACATGTTGAAAGTAGAGCTCATTACTTTGAGGGATCCTCCTCGACACTTCAACACTTCCTCTCCAAAGTACAATCCTAATGCAAGGTGTGCATACCACTCCAACAGCCCAGGGCACGACACCAACAATTGTTGTGCTCTGAAGAACAAGATTCAAGACATGATTGAAGCAAGGGAAATTAAATTCGACCCTCCTGTCGAAACTCCTAATGTGATCAACTCACCAATGCCCGACCATGGTAAAAGTTCCAATTCTATTGACAATGACTCCTACGTTTATGATGTGAACGAGCTGACTATTCCTATGATGACTGTCAAGAAAGGTTTGCTTCAAGCTGGTGTATTTCCGAGATGCCCCAATGACTGTCGTTGGTGTGCATCTGAATCTGACGGATGTGCTTGGTTAAAGAGGCGTATTCAACGCATGATGGACAACCGAGAAGTGCTATTTCTGAAACCTCCATCTGTGGATAATCTGTGTGAAGACGTTTCTAAAAATCTGAAGATCGAAGATGTTAGCGAAGCCATACTAGAAGTCTGGGATACCTTTGGACAGCCAAGTGGAAAGTTTGATCTCAGTTTTAAATATACCTGTTATACCCCAAAATTTTCCCTCCTACTTCTCAAGACAATTCACATCTCAATTCTCAAGGATTTCACAAGGGTTGACCAAACAAACCCTCTCCTAAGAAATCAATCCAAACTAGGGTTTTTCTATTCTCAAGTCAAGATGGATTTCTAATACTTCAAGTGGTCATCACACTCACCATATACCTCAGAGAATCCTCATATCAAGTTCCAAGCTTTACAAGTCTAAATGGCTCACCCAATGGCTCAGATAACTGAAAGTCAGCTGTATTGGACAAACATTCAACTGTGGTCAACATACAGTCAAACTCCATAATGTTTGGTCAACATCAATATTTTGAATTCATATTCATCATTTGATCAAGAGTTGATCATGATTCATCAAGAAAAGCCAAGATCTGATCAGAAGTCAAAGTTTCTAAATTAGGGCTTCTCTAGACAAAAGTCAACAGAACTTTGACCAAGCATAACTTTCACATACTTCATTAGAAATTTCCACACAAGAGCGCATTTTGAATAGAATTCAATTCTCTACAACTTCATGTCTCATAAGCTTGGGCAAGAAATGCTTCATTTGGGAGTTATGGATCAAAACATTATAGGTCCTTCTAGAAAAGTCAACAAAAGTAATCTTTTTGAAAACAAGTGTTCATGAGCATGGAAACTCAAATGAATATGAAACCAAAAAGGATGTTTAGAAGACATCTTGAGATTTCTAAAAAGTCCAAGAACACCCAAAAATGTTTAAAATTGAGCAAGATGCAAATTGTACAAGTTGAGCATTTTTGAGGAGGGGCATGAAGAAAAATACCTAGCAAAAGCAAATATTTTTCAAATGGGCTTAAGATTTTATGATTTAAACATGATCATAAGATTATCCATGACTACTATGTTACATGCCACGCCTCTCACCCTTTTATTTATTTATTTTTGAATTAAATAGCTTAAATTTAAATTTAATTAAATAAAATGCAAAAATAAAAGATAAGGCAAGTTGGGCTTGATATTTGCATGGCTTGGGGTCCAAGATAGCTCATTACAAGCTGTCAATTTCGTGCAAGAATATTGAGGAAGATATCGAGCAAATTTGGAAATATTTTGTGCAAATTTTCAAATCAAATATTCTCTATTTAAGGAGAATATTTTCTCTTAAAGCCTTGACCTAATTCCACTCTCCTATATATACCTAGCACTCTTACGAGACAAAAGGCTTCTTGGACAACTCTTACACAAATTGCCAGCCTATCTCAAAGCCTAGAATTTTCTCAAAATTTTCTCAAAGTTGGCAAACTCGTGTTCTACTTTCCAGCCACTTTCAGTCACTTTTAAGCATTCCATTGTGATCCTGAAGTAAGTCTGAGTAAGTAAACATCATTATACATGATCATAACACGTTGAAACATGCCATATGAACTGCTCCGATTTTCATTTTTCTTTGAATTCGTGTTTTACATTTGAGTGTGTTTTTCTTGCAACTAATATTTCTAATATGTTTATAGCATGATATAGAACAAATCTGGGCAATCGCTTGAAGTTTTCCATGGCTTAATCACTAGTTTCCATTGTTAGGACATGAACTGGAAGAGATTCGTATCTATAGTTCTAGGCCGACTCAGAACAAACTAACACCACCATTAGATTCATAGCATCCTGTTTAATGGATATGGCTTGTTTTGGTTTGTATTTTCATTGATTTTTCAAGTTTTAGCATTGATGCCAATCAGAGAAGACGACCGGAGCATTGCTCCCGGTGCTTCTGACTTAGAGGTCAATAACCCTTACATATTTAAGGGTCCAGCAGTATGAATAGATGTATCACCGCCCCAGCGGTTCACCTTGCGCGCACTATGTCATTCTCTCTATCAGGTCGTGGGTTCAAACCCCACCTTTTGCCTTTTATTTTCACTATTTGTTTTGCAGGTTTCCAGATCTCCAGAAGGAAGGCCTCCAGAAGCTCCAACTTCTGGGCTTCCCCAGTACCAGAAGCTCCAACTTTTGGACCTCACCAGCACCAGAAGCTCCAGCTTCTGGGTCTCCCAGTGCTAGAATCCTCCAGAAGCTCCAGCTTCTGGATGGCCCCAGATGAGAAGTCCCCAGAAGCTGCAGCTTCTGGACGTCCCAGATCCAGAGTCTCCAGAAGTTCTAGCTTCTGGACCCTTTCTAGCATCAGAACCCCCAGAAGCTCCGGCTTCTGGGCGCCTCCAGCATCAGAACCCCCAGAAGCTCCAGCTTCTGGGCGCATCCAGCAACGGAACCTCCGAAAGTTCCAACTTCTGGGATAGCTTCTGCCAGAAGCACGTTTTTTGGTTTCTTTCACATTTTTATTTATTTTCTGTTTTTATTTTTTCTTAAAAAATAATTAACTAATTTAATTAGTAATTAGGTTAATTAATTAGGTTAATTAAATAATTTCACAAATATTTTTCTTTTAACTAATTTAATTAATTTAGGTTAGTATTAATAATTTTTTCTTAATTAATTAAAATCAACTAGAATTAGGTTTTTTTCACATAAATTCTAGTTTTCAAAAACACCAAAAATATTAGGACTAGTTTTCTCTTCTGCTATTTATTTTTCTTGCATTTTTAAAATTCTAGAAAGGATGTATAGGTTGCAAGTTGTTTTCATGTAATAGCATAGGATTTTACTTTCCGCACCTCCTATTATGTATCTGCCCCAAAGCCATGTAATAGCGTATGACCCTTTATATTTCTGCAATTTACTTTCCGCACCTATTAAACTGCTAGTAACTAGGCGTGTATGGCAAGATAAAATCAACATAGATCACTAATCACAAGATAAATATCTAAAAACAATACACTCTTCTCACACATGCACCCCCTAGGGTATCCTCTCTCGTTGCCTTATGAAAACGGTCAAGTCCCTCGAACGTAGGGGTATCTTAGCACGGTTGCCTACGAAGTATCATCTTAGTTTCTTTGACTTAAAAGATCATAGTCCCTCGATGTTGCCTAACGAATACATGATCTTGTCCCTCGGTTGTTGCCTACAAAAATTGATGATCGTCCCTACGAATGTGTTAGGATATCCCTACAAGTTGCCTTCTATGACCATCCGATGTCCCTTCGAATGTCCCTTTACATCCAACAAATAGGGTTACCTACCAACTAATGGTATGGATAGCTTTATTCTAAAGGAAATCAAAATAACACAGAACCGACCGTTCTTAGTAGGTAATAAGTCTCTTTTGCTTGCTCAAATTAAAACATTCTTTTTACACCTCACACTTTTCTCAAAAACCTTTTCCAAAACAAAACATTTCCAAACACTTCGTATACATTCCAGCGTGAATCATTACGAAGTCAAAGCGAAATGGCTTTTCAAAATTCTTTTCAAATACACACACACAAACAATTAAAGTGACCTAAAGCAATTAAGAGCCCGTAGATAACTACGGATGAAAAGGGGTGCTAACACCTTCCCTTTTCATAACCAACTCCCTTACTCAGAATGTAACGAAGGTTTTTTCCTGTTCTTTTCGCCTTCCCTTAATTGGATAAAAGAAAAGTCGGTGGCGACTCTTGCTATCCGTAACATTTACGATCAAACGCAAAACAAACAAGTCAGTTCTCCCACCGTGTTACAGAATTGGCGACTCTACTGGGGTAAATAAAGAGAGTTTACCTTAGGGTCTTTAGATCACTCAAAATTGTTTGACTTGTATGCTTTACTTTTAAGGGTTGCTTGGGTATTATACTTGTGGGGGATCCTATACCCGGGTCCAGGTTTCCTTAGGTAAGTAGCAATAAATCGTCGCGACCGTTAGGCGTATATCAAAACGGTCAACATGATGGCTACGTTATTGCGACACTTTGGATGTCCCGATGCTCCTCCTGCCTATTTGAGGAAAGTATTTGGCGTCTGCACGGTGTCATCAGCACTAACTCAACTTCTAGAACCCTAGTTGGTCCATCTTGGCCATTAGAAGGTATTGAGATAGTCGGCTTCGGTGTAGACTGAGGTTGGTTGATATTCGATGCTACGCTCATTAAGATTCAACTTTCGGGATGTTTCGGTAGACCACTTGGTAGTCGTATTGAAATAAAACCTACGAGAAAGATCAATGATATGAGATTCCTAGAACCCGGTTACTATTATAGGACAAGATGAACCCACTCAAACTTTGGTAGGGTAGACACCTATACCTCATGCAAGCCTTAAACCTAGGGCTATTATGTGATTTGCTTGTGCTTGCTACTTATTTTAAACATGACATCATGAAATCATAACATCACATCATCATATCATTTCTAACTATTTCAAGGACCTAGGAATTTATCTTTGCTCTATTTTATAAGGAATTATGGCTTCCAGGAAGACTATCCCAATCAACTTGATGGGTATACCTTCTCAACTCAAAGAATTGGTTTAAAAAATTCCTGATCACGCTCAGTTCATCAAAAGACATGGTTATTTGCTTGACTTGGTTACAACCGGCTTTGAAGAAGATATGATGCACGTCGTATTCCAGTTGTTTGATCTGAAACATCACTACTTTATATTCCCAGATTATCAGTTGGTGCCTACATTGGAAGAGTTCTCTAAGCTACTTGGGATACCTATCCTTGATAAGATACCATTCAGCGGTTCGAAAAAAGCTCCGAAATTTGAAGACATCGCATCAGCGTTACATCTAAAGTGATAGGACATTGAAGCTAATTGGGAAACAAGAAGCGGAGTTAAGGGTTTGCTTGCCAAGTTTCTAATAAAGAAAGCTCGAATTCCTAAAAGCTATGAGTTTCCATGCATTCGAAGACATTTTGGCCTTGCTAATCTATGGCTTGGTGCTATTTCCTAATCCAGATCAGTTCATAGACGTGAACGCCACCAAGATATTCCTCACTCGTAATCTTGTGCCTACCTTACTTGGGGATATTCTGCATTCTCTCCACACTCGTACTATAAAAGACAAGGAACTCTCATGTGTTGCATACTGTTACTTTCCAGGTGGTTTATTTCGCACCTTCCTCAATCAATAATGAAGAACGAGCAAAGGTTGAAGTGGTCTCAAAGGATGATGTCACTATCTCACTCGGATATCCGTTGGTGTCTTTTATCTCAAAAGGATTTCACTTTCATTGAGCGTTGTAAGGAATTCCCGAATGTACCACTCCATGTCATAAGGGGAGGTATCACTTACAACCCTTCTCTATCTCTACGTCAGTTTGGTTATGCTCGAAGAGATGGTCCTCAAGATATGCTTCTCCAAGACATTGTGTTTGACTACAACAGCGATCTTCAAAACTACCGCCGAAGATTTGTACACGCTTGGGGCATGGTAAAGAAGACGGATATCAAGAATTTGGGACACAAAAATTTCATTCCTTGGGAACCTTACCTCAACTGGGTGCGAGCTCGAGCTCAAAACCTCATGATGACGTTTACACCTATGCCGCCAGTGATTATGGAACTTGTTGCTATAGGTGACGAATCCTACACCGTTCTCCATCCAAACATGCCTACTGATCTTGAAGACTTGAAGAGATCCTAGATTCAGCTTAAAGTAGAAAGGGATATGTTCGAAGCCTAGTGTTATGCAAGCGAGAATAAAGTATTAGAGTTGACGAAGCTACTTCACGAGGAGCAAAACATCAACACCTAATTCAACACAAAGAGGAAGCGCCCATTGGAGACCTGAAGCTCTAGGAATTTATTCTTTATTTGTTTAAACTTTCTTTTGTACTCGCTAAAAAATAAACTAATAAAAAGTTTGTTCGTGTTTGTTTAACTAATTTAAATTCCTAAGGTCCTTGAAAACATTGCATTGCATAACATTGCATGGCATAACATTTCATATCAGGTACGTTGAAGACCGGTTTTCTTATTCTCTAGCTATTTATTTCAGCAGAAAATGGCTCTTGAACAGACTGTCAAAGATCTCCAAGCTCAGAATGCTCAATTCCAAGAGATGTTCACCAACTTGGTCCAAGGCTAGAAGGACCTGAAGAAGCGCATTACTAGAAAGAAGAAGACCATCGGTATTCTCAACATGGGAAGAAATCACAAGGGTCCAGCTAGGGTGGTCAGTCGGTTTGAAATCTCAGACAAGAGCGGTGAAACCGAGGAAAGTGTCAAGAACAATGAAAGAAGCCATCGTGGGTCTGAAAACGAAGATGAAGACTATGTGAACGAGAAATATCCTCCTGACAACGACAAGTACAAACAACTTGAAGACCGTCTGAATGCTTTGGAAAATCTGAAAATGTCTGGGATGAAGTTTGATGATCTGAGCCTTGTCCCTGGTGTGGTAATCCCCCGCAAGTTCAAAGTTCCTACCTTTGCCAAGTACGATGGCATCTTTTGCCCGAAGTTAAACCTGAAGTCTTATATTCAGAAGATCCATCCTCATATTGAAGACAGGAAGTTATGGATCCACTTCTTTCAAGAGAGTTTATCCAGAACAGAGTTGGAATGGTACTATCAGCTAGAGAATACTCATATTCACACCTGGAGTGACTTAGCAGATGGTTTCTACAAGCAGTACCAATACAATGTCGAATTAGCACCCACCCGCATGCAGCTACAGAACATGTCTATGGGTCGTGATGAGAAGTTCAAAGAATATGCTCAGAAATAGAGAGATCAAGCAGGTAGAGTTCAACCACCCTTGTCCAATAGGGAGTTGGTTGATATGTTCATGGGAACATAGACATGCCCATTCTTCAATCATCTGATTGGAAACTCTTCGGTCAGATTCACCGAGTTGATATTGACAGGCAAGCGCGTCGAAGTTGGAATCAAGAGTGGGAAAATACAAATAGAATCATCTTCAAATGTTGCGAAGAGATATTTTGGTGGTAAGAAAGAAGCCAATGCTGTGTATGGTCAAAAAAGCTATGACAAAGCTGATCGTACTCAATCTGTGGGGGCGGTCGTGATCTCCAATCCTACACCAGTGCAACCTCAACGAGACAACGCGCGTAGCCAGAACGCGCCACGAAGACAGTTTACGAAGATCAACATGCCGTTGTCACAAGCATTGCAACACATGTTAAAAGCAGAGCTGATTACTTTGAGGGACCCTCCTCAACACGTCAACACTTCCTCTCCGAAGTACAATTCTAATTCAAGATGTGCATACCACTCCAACAGCCCAGGGCACGACACCAACAACTGTTGGGCTCTAAAGAATAAGATTCAAGACATGATTGAAGCAAGAGAAATTGAATTCGACCCTCATGTCGAAACTCCAAATGTGATCAACGCACCAATGCCTGACCATGGTAAAAGTTCCAATGCTATTGACGAAGATTCCTATGTTTATGATGTGAATAAGCTGACTATTCCTCTGATGACTGTCAAGAAAGATTTGCTGCAAGCCGGTGTATTTCCAGGATGCCCTGATGACTATTGTTGGTGTGCATATGAATCTGACGGATGTGCTTGGTTAAAAAGGCGTATTCAACGCATGATGGACAACCGAGAAGTGTTTTTTCTGAAACCTCCCTCTGTGGAGAATCTGTGTGAAGACATTTCTAAGAATCTGAAGATTGAAGATGTAAGCGAAGCCATACCAGAAGTCTGGGATACCTTGGGGCAGCCAAGTGGAAAGTTTGATTTCATGGTTAAGTATATCGCTCCTGAAAGCTACAAAATTCCAATCGAAGACATCAAGGAACCCAGATAGGGAAACAATTTCCCAGAAGACTATGCTGATGTGAACACAATAAGGATCACCTCTGCAGATCCTGCGCCTAGAGTGGCACCCCTCATTATTACCTCTCCCAGACCAGTTCCATGTTCCTCTGACAAAGCTATACCTTGGAACTAAGGAGCTGAAGTTTATTATCATGGCGTCAAACAAGAACCTTTGACCATTGAAGACATTACAATTGAAGTTACCAATCCTGACATCGGCAACATCACCGGATCAATCAAGGTAACTCGAACCGGAAGCGTATTTTCTCCAGAGATCTCTCCTCCAAAAGACACTGCTCGAATTCCTGCTATCAAACCAGTTCCCGAAGCTAGAGGGAATGAACCAGTAACTCATCCTGCATAGACAAAAGTACCAAAGGAAGTTGCTAAGGACACCTCCAAGCAAGAAATGGAGGAAATTCTAAAGATCATCAAGAAGAGCGACTACAACTTCGTGGAACAGTTAGGACAAACTCCGTCCAAGATATCCATGCTAGCTCATGCTAAAGCCTTAGTAAAGTTTCTGAAGAACGCTCACGTACCACAAGACACTACTGCTGATCAATTCGAAGGTTATATCGCTAGCCTGACTGTCAATAATGGTTTAGGTTTCTCTGATGTTGATTTAACTCCTGCCGGAAGGAAACACAACAAAGCCTTGTGTAACACCCCTTCTAATTTTCCCGCGAATTATATAATTAATTAGAGTTTAACATAACGAAAGGGCGTCACAATTTAAAATTAAATAATAAAACACCATAACAGTAGTCATGCTTTTACTGAAAACCTCATTAAATAATTCAAAACCAATGATTATGTTTTACACAGCGGAAAAGACATAAAAATCCGGAATAAATTCAAATCATAAGCGTTCCAAACATAAACCAAACAAAACAAGTTCAATTCAATAATTCCAAAACAATCGTTCCCCAGTGCTACAACTACCAGACCATAACACTGACACTCAGACAAACTTAATGGCACAGCTCAAGGTTATCCTCACCAGCTCCTAAGCGGCTAATCCTTCAATCTGAAATCATCAATGTAAGGGTGAGATTTCATCAACAATTAAAATGCATTATACGTTTCTTTAAAACAATAAAACAATTAATACATTATTTCAGCCTCATTAGTATATTAAGATTCTAGTTCACAACACAAATCACACAACTCAATAATGCGCATAATAACAATCAATGCAATTACAACACTGGAAATCATCCTAACATGTTATAATTACATATGCAATGCAGACCCAATGCATGTGGTACCAAAACGTGAACCAAGTCACCAACATCGATTCGTCCACAATCACCCCGGACAAGAATCCAGCCTCACCATCCACAATCACTCGGGTACGGTTATTGGCAATACGAGCCAAATTCCACACAATGGGAATTAACTCCACCAGAATGCATATGCATGCATGTTGCACCCCAAAATTTACCCTCCTGATTTAGGCTTATGTTTCATCATAAACATCATATTGCATTGCATTCATATCTCATGATAGGATCCAAGCTCTTTGGCTTCTCAAGATCTCTACAAGCTAAGGAGGTTGATTGTGTTAGCATGCCCTCCTGAGGGAATCTAAAGTTGCCATATCTATGGATCTTTCAAGTCACAATGGTGTATTAAGCCTCAAGACATTCCATTTGTATCATTGATCCCTCAGGAATTGAAGTTTTGAAGAGAATTGGTGGGAAATTAATTTGTGGCACTCATCTGATGAAATTAGGGTTTTGGTCCTCTATAGAGTTTAAAGCTTGGATGAGTCATTTTCTTGGAGAATTACCTTCTTATTATCATTTGAGTTATTATGGTTCAAAGGATTGCTCAACACATTCAGAAGATTTGAGGTTTTGAAGCTTGATTGGTTACCTCCTAACACATGGAGCAAAATTAGGGTTTTGAGTAAAATCAGGATTCCTTCAGATTTTTCACTCAAACTTGGTTTCACTTGTCTCTATATGTTGTTGGACATCTATGAGTGAAATATTGAGGCTCAATTTTGAGTGGAAGCAAGTCCATTGATCACAAGGGGCAAAATGGTCATTTTGGTCAAAATCAGTCAAAGTCAGGAGTTGACCAAGTGAACTATTGGTCAACCATCAATTCAAATATCACCTTTTCATTTTTCATGACCAAATTCATCATTGAATCAAGAAAGTTGGAGAAATTGGAGTTAACTTGTTCTTGAAGTTATTTGAAGTTTGAAATTTTTTCTAAGTGTCCACCCTATGGAACTTTGACACATCATAACTTTCTCAATTTTTATCCAATGGTTACATACCATATATTTCTGGAAAGCTTGGAAAAAATCCTACAAGATTGCCAATGTGTAACATTTCTCAAAAATGCACCATTTGAGAGATATTTGAGTTAGAAGTTTCATGCACAAGATTTGACCAAGGCTGGGCAAGCTTGCATTTTTCTGGGCATCTCTTTGAGGAATTTTCACAAATAGGTGGTGGGCATAATGTTGAAGCCTATATCTTTTGATTTAAATGGAATATTTGAAAACCACTTCGTGCATTTTGAAGTATGCCATGAGAGCTTTAAATGGAACTTTGAATCATGTGATTTGGTTCAAAATTGATCAAGATACAAGGCTCACAAGTTGGGGTCATGAAGCTGAAACCATGCATGGCCATGCAAGCCAGAATGCACGCGCGTGCCTTGATTGCTGCCTTTGCTTGTGCATAACTTTGAAGGATCATATCTCACTCACTTTTGCTCCATTTTTGGTGAACCAAAGCTTGTTTTGATCCTCATGCTGGGAACTATTGATGTGTATCAAGAGGCCAAGGAATGCACGAGCCATTTGTGATAAATTTGAGGGAGAAAAAGGTGATACAAAGCTGATTTTTGGATAGTATGTTTTTGTGCATTTTTCCAAGTTATTTTACAAGTTTGTTCCAAGCAAGTATGCCAGGGCTCAAAGCAAGCAAGTCAGCACACCTTCTTTGCCATAAAAAGCTAAACACTTTTGAGCATATTTTGCTCACACACCTTTCATGCATTTTTTGATTTTTTTTATTATTTTGGAAAGTTTGAGGATTCCATCACGTGATAGGAGTTTCCACTAATGATCCAGCTCATCAAAACGCATGGAAGCAAGCAAGAATGAGCACAAAACGCAAGCTATATCCAAGATGCCATTTTTATGAGTTTTTGCACTAATGGATTTCTTGAGCAAAAGGACTGATGTACCCTCCATTTTTTCACACACATTATAAGTAAGAAGTCACATTTGAGCCAAGGAGCTTCCTCTCTCTCGTTTACCAGATCCACTTTTTGCTCTGCATTTTCGTTTTTCTCATACTTGGAATCAGCTGCAAAATCGTGTTGGCAGAGGATTTTCTTCATCATTATCACTTCATTGAAGATATAAGAGCAAGAGTGTGGTGTTTTCTCTTCAAATCCAGAGGCATATTTGGATTTATTTTCCAAATCAAGAGGTAAGATTCAAACTTCAAATCTGAATTTCTAGCTTGCATTTGATGATTTGTATGCGTGGTTAGCTGGCCAAACACTAGGTTTGATGTATAATTTCAGCTGTTTGTGAAGCATATTTCATAGCATGAAGTTCTGAAAATCCAGATTTTTGATGATTTTCTCACCCAGATTTCTTGATGTGGGATGGATCATTTGATGTTTTACAAGTTGTGTGTTGTAGCTTGCCATGTGATCTTTATTTTGAGCTTTGAATCATTTAATTTGGTTGAGAATTGAGTGAGATACGATTGCTTGAAGTTGCCTACATGAAACTGGAAAAAACGCGTGTATTAGGGCTTGCTAGAGGTTGAAAATGATGTGTTGGCTCGATCTGATTGGTCCATGCATTTTTTTTGAGTTTTCATTTTATTATTTCATAACTAGCATTTTGCATCATTTAATTTTGCATTCAAAAATCATCCAAAAATTCCAAAAAACATACCATAGGCTCAAAATGATTTTAAATATTTTGTGGAATTTTTTCCAATTTTTTAAAAATGTTTTGACCATTTAAATAAATTCTGACTTTAATTAATTGCATTTCAATTGAAAAATTCCTAAAAAATACTTTCCATTGTTGAAAAATTACATAAAAAATATTTTTAATCTTTCAGAGGATTAATTTTGAGTTTATGAATTTTATTTGATAATTTTTGCATTTTTGCATAATTAAATAAATTCATGCATTTTATTGCATTCCATGCATATTGAAATCATTAAAAAATACTTCCATGCATACAAAAAATATATAAAAAATATTTTGATCCTTTTAAATCATGTCTCATGCATTTTTGAATTTTATTTCAGAATTCTTGCATTTTGTCCATTTTTTAACAATTTCATGCATTATATTGCATTTCATGCATATTTACATCTTTTAAAAATACTTTCATGCATATAAAAAATGAATAAAAAAATATTCTAGCTCATTTAAATCATACTTCATGTATTTCTGATTTTATTTTGTAATTTTGTCATTTTTATGATTAAGTCAATTTTTGCATCAAATACATGATTTGCATTATCCATTTTGCATTTTATTTGTTTTTTTTTACCATTTTCCTTAAAAATAAAAAATGCCAAAAGTATTTTTAATCATGTTTAGGATGTTGAGTCACTATTTCCCATTTTTATAGATTTTTATTTCTGACTTTTACATTTTATATTAATTTTTCTTGTTATTTGGTCATATGAGGATGAATATTGATAGTATTGACTTTTTGAATTTTGTTTTGACCATTCCATGGATTTTCAACTTGGGCAAGGATATGTCCCGACTTGTAAGGGATTTGAGCCCGTTATTTCATTTTTACTTGGATTTTATCTTCCATTTTCCTATTTTTGTGGAATTTCAAAAGTGAATATACCTTTGCCTAGTTTAATTGGGTTCAACTTCAATTGTGAAGCTTGTGGACTTGATTTAAGGCCAAGCATAGGGTATGTAATGATCATTTGAGTGCTCTAGTGATATGTGACATGTTTTCATTCATTGAAAATCCCATGTTAGTCATTAAGTTCCTACCTTGAGCACAAAGTTTTCATGGTTCTTAAAACCCTAGATTGTTGATGCATTGGCTCTTAGACCCTTCTCTTGTATAGCTTGTGTTTCTAATGATGTTTAGGGAATGATAACCTCAAGGATAGTATTCTAATACTTGAGACATTTGACCGCAGGATCATCTTGATCCCTTTAGTTTAAAAGTTTGACCTTTGCTTTATTTGTTGCATCTTTGTATATGGTTTGTAAGGTGAGGAATGCATTCATGCAATTCTTTAAGGATCTACTTCTCACTCTCTTACTCCATCCTTATAGCATATTTAGGGACTTGATTCCAGTATGATTGATTCATTTAAGCCCCTAATTTGCTCAAGCACATGCAACTTTTGTTGATTAGAATGTTACCAACTTGTGCTTATGGTTCTACCACTTGTATTGTATGCATCATGCATGGTTCTAGCAATCTAATATCAATTGGATCTTTGAGTTTTACTTCTGACCTTGTACATTATGTAATCAATAACCCAATGCTCTTTTATTCGTTGACTTGCATTTAATTGTAATGTCATCATGACGACCTAGAAGAGCTAGATTTTCTCTTTCTTCTTCTATTGTTGGTTGAAACATACCTTGAGGGATTAAAGGTTCGTGAGTTTTGAGGCATGTCACTTCAATTGACATTACCTTAAGCTTATGACAAGCATCTTTTAAGGGTTCTATCATCACCCCATGACATACAAGACATCTTTCCCTTCCTACAAATCTTAATCAATGATATTTGATCTATGATAGGCGGTATCTTGCTTTGGATGATTTTGTTCATTAAATAGGTGATTTTTTTGTGTATGGAAGCTTCATATTCTACATTTGGTTGCTCATGAATCATATCTTGAGTTAAACTTATGACACAAGTCACACATGGTTTTAATTTTCCAATTAAAACCACTTTGTTTAAATCTTTCTTAAGTGTAATGTTTAACTAGCTTAGATGTTTTCAAACCTTAATCCCATGAACTTGTGTGTGTGAGCTTTTTATTTTGTTTGAATTGATTTTGTTTATAGTTTACTTAGGTCTTAAGCTACTGACCTTGTGTGTTACATTACATTATTTTCTTGCCTCTTCATCATGATTAACCCATTAGCTAGTATGCATGTTTCCAATTAATTTTAGGGTTTAGAATCATCCCTTTCCACTCTTAACCTTTGCATTGTGAGTAATTGTAGAGTATGATTTATTAATTTATTTGTGTTCATATGAGCATCATGATTACATCCTCATCATCCACCTCACTTGTCCACAACACTTGACACAAACATTTTAGGACACATTCATCTAAACACATTCACCACACACTTCTAGAGGCATGTTTAAACTTTTCCTAGTTGCTTTTGTTTGTGCATTGTAAATAATAAACATGCATATGATGATCATGAATCCTTACCATGCTAGCTACTTCCATCCATGTCCCCTCATGCTATGAGTTTCATCCTTTTGCATTCGTGCATCAATCATGCTTCATTCCATCCTTAGTTGCATTCTAGGTTATGTTTTTAACTAGTTCTCATGTAGATGTTGTATGTGTACAATTTGAAGTATCTCATGACTTGATAATGTGTAATTTGGATTTATTTCCATCATATATCATATCTGATCCCAACACCATTTGACACTTAGCACATTTATGCACAAGCACACACACACATGCATGCACATGTCCACTCGCACTCGCATGAATCGAATGCACTTCTCTTGAGTGTTTTGCTTTTGAATTCTTTGAATGCATGTTTAAGTCATTTTGTTGATGAAATGACATGTTTGATACTATAACTTGTGTATTTTGATATTTCTTAACTCATTCCTCTTCATCTTTGCCTTCCCATGGCTTCTTTTAGATTGTAAACACCTCTTAGGTTAACCATTCCAACTAGTTTTCTTACCCATGTTGTAATTGCATCTTCATGACATTTCTTTTGTGTTTTGATTATTGATTCATTCATGTGATGTTGGTACTGTAATCTCTTTATCTTGACACCTTCTTTTCATGTAATAAACCTTACACACTTAGATGCACTTCACTACACGCGTTTGTTGCATGTTTGCGCACTTTTGATAGATTTTGGCTCTTGAATCTTTGTGGTTTATTTTGCATGATGTAAATGAGCATCAAAATGATTGGCTACTGACTTGTATGTCATTTAATTCTTTAATTGTCTATTAACTTCATCTAAGTCCATCGCCTCGCACAACTAGCTCTTTGCATGCTTTTATGATTAGTTTCGACCTAGTTTGTGCATTAACTCGTTTGTAGGTATTTGTAATGATGTTTGATGTTTGTTAAAGTTTTGTATAACTTTGTAAATGGATGTTGTGTCTACTGACCTCACTTCACATGACACTTTTCATGAGCATAATGCATTCGAATTTCGTTGCATTTTTTTTCTTTCTTCTTCTTCTTTCTTTTTTAGCACTTGTTAGTGCTTAGCTTGTGTGCTTTTGCCAAAGCACTTTACGTGATTCTACCCCTCTTCTCACTTGGTTTCCCAACCAAGATGATTGATTTTATAGATTCCCCTTAGGTTTTGCTCGATTAAGTTAGTTTTCGAGTTTAGACATTAAGTTAAGCATCCATGCATGATAATACTAGGTAGAATCCTCCCCTTGTTTATACCCTTAACCTAGGATCAACTTTGTATGATAATATTAGGATTTAGAAATAGGTTAGTTTCCCCTAGCCATTTTACCTTTATCCTTTTGCATCCTTAAAACTAAAATCTTGTTTTGTCAAGTGCATTAAAACACTTTAGTAATCTGAAACTTTTTCCAAAGTAAAAGCTAAACCAATTAGTTTTAGGATGTTTCGTCGTCCTATTTGATGTTGATGTTTCGTCATCCTGTTGCTAATGTTTTGTCATCCTGTTGCTGATGTTTCGTCATCATGGAGGTGTTTCGTCATCGTTTGTTGTTTTGTCTACTACTCTAAAAAACACAACCCAACCAAAACATGTGAGCCAAACTACGGCGCTCTGACTTTCCCATTGCACGAGGGAATACGTAGGCATCCTGTCGCGGGGCTAGATCGAGCAACCTTTGTAAATATTTTCCTTCTTTTCCCCGTGTTTTCTTTTTCCTTCATTTATTTTCTTCATTCCTTTATTATTCTTTTCCTTTTTTCATGCATTGTACCGTATACAAATATAGTTAGACCTTTACACCCATTAGATAGAAAATAAAAGCGGATACCGTAGAGTACTACGGACGTGTGGGGTGCTAATCCCTTTTCCTCACGTAACAGACTTCCTTACCTGATCTCTCGGTCGCAAGACCGTGATTTCTTCGTTTCAAGTTTACTCGATGTTTACCTTTCCCTCTTGGCGGGATAAAAAACGTTCGATGGCGACTTCATTGATATATAGTTATATCATTTGATTTTCGGCCAGGTGTTTCAATCCACATCCAAAAGCATGCCACATTCGATTAACGGAATACAACTTTACTGGGGATCGTCTAGAACTCTTGCTGGTCCGATTAGAAGTCGATCCTAGCTTTTGTTTTCTTTTCTTTTGGGTGTTTTATTTTTTTTGTTTGTTGCTTTATAGCTTGTTTTTTATTATCTGTATATATATACTTGTACATGTTTGCATGCATCTGCATCTGGCTATATTATTCTGTCGGTTGTTGTGCCTTTGTTTTTTGGTGGGTGGGAGTTACAAGAGGTAAAAGGCCCACTACCGACCGATGACATATAGGATGAGCGGATGTTCATGTCGAATCCGCATCCCGTGATGCGTGTGAGGAGGCATGAAGTACCAAACTTCGGATGAGGTTCGATTGATGGTACTTTAGCTACATCCTTTGTGTAGTGCGAAGTGCTCGATAAAGAACCATCGACTACATTTATCATTAGGTACCAGTTGTGTCTAGTATTACCGTGAGGTTGGGTTGGGGCAGTGCGGATGTTGACTTATGTTACTTGGGTTCTTTGGTTATTGGTTACATTACTATGGTTTACTTCACCGACAAAGCGGTGTTGAAATGGAGCTTGGGTCCTATTGCATTCATGAAACATTTACAAACGCATCCATTTTTTTTAACATGCATGTTTTATCATTTCGGGATTACTAATCTACGAGTCGGGTTATTGGTTAGCGCTAAAGATGGATACTAAAAGACTAATCACGGGCGTCATCCGATTACAAGTTTCCTGCTCCGACTCTTGAGAGTTTGATTTTGTTGGCCGGAGGTCCCCTTAGGGTTGTTGTTGAGTTGAGAGACTATGGAAGGATTACATCATATTTGAAGTACCCTCTTAGTGAATACCGGAAGATGGTCTTAAAGCTTTGTTCAATTCTATAGTGAGTTGAGATGCTTTGTGTTTCAAGATTATCTGTTGCTACCTACCTTGGAAGAATATTCTGATCTTTTAGACATTCTTGTGCTTCATCAAGTGCCTTTTCACATTGCCATGGGAAAACCTACTGATGATCAGATTGCTGCTGCCTTGTTCTTAGAGAAGTTGGTGATTTCAGCTAATGCCGCGAAAAAGGGAGCGGTGAAAGGTTTGCATTTGGTATTTCTATTGAGAGAAGCTAATGCTAAAGCTGCGAAGTTTGATTGGAGAGGTTTCAATGCCATCTTGGCTTGTTGTATTTATGGTATGGTCTTGTTCCCAAATGAGCCCAAATTCATTGATGAGAGTGTTGTCTCCTTGTTCATTGAGAAAAATCCCGTTCCTACCTTCTTGGGAGATTTGTATCATTCCATTCATTCAAAGAGTTACAAAGGAAAGGGTGGTTTGGTCCATTGTTGCGCTCCACTTTTGTACCAATGGTTCCAAAGTTGCCTCCCTCATGCCGGTGCTTTTGTGGATACTCAGCATACTATGCGGTGGGTGCCTCGCTTGATGGCTCTCACATCTCAGGATATCAGTTGGTATAGGCACGTTGTGACTAAGACGGATAGAGAAAGTATAATTGTCCGTTGTGGGGAGTTCCCTAATGTACCTCTCATAGGTATTCGCGATGGCGTCAACTATAATCCATTCCTTGCTTTAAGACAATTGGGATATGCTCTGATAGGCCCTCCTAATGAAGAATGTGTGCGAGAGACTTTGTGCTTTGACATGCCAGACGTTACCGGATCTTTGGAGAGAGCTGTTCAAGCTTGGAAGAGAATTCACATTGAAGGAGGGGAGTTCTTTGGCAGAAAGATCCTATAGCTTATGCATCATTTGTTCGGTGGATTGAAGAAAAACAAAGATCGACAGTGGCCTTCTATTAGGGTTGCACCTATCCATCCTCGAGTTGCTATCGTTCAAGATGTTGTGCCGGGGAGATTACGGCGGTGCGGCTGAACCGCCGATAGAAGAAAAAGAGACTCTGAATGTGAGATGTTTGGTTGCTACCCAAGAGAAGAATCAGTTGGCTCACAGGCTCAAGAAGTTCGAGAGGAGACATCGATCTTTGCAAGAAAGATCTAGGTCAGAAGAGGGATGATACCATTGACAGTTACGTGAGGGCTATATTAGAGATTGAGAAGAAAGCAAAGATTCAAGGTTGAGTTGGAGAAGAAACATAAAGCGAAGGTCGAGGCCTAGAAAGAAAGATTCTAAAGGAAGCTACTCAGAGAGCAGCATTTGAAGATCAGCTCAGACAGAAGGATGTTCAGCTATCCTTGGCCATAGAAGAAATTGGGCAGCTCAAGGTTCGGTTGAATTAGTCTGAGGGCTTTCCTATGTCGATTTTTAGTCTTGTTATTTCCTCTTATGTTTCAAAAGAAATTACCATCGAGCTTGTTGATGGGTTTCAATTCCTTTACATTTTATTGTCAGAATCTTTATTATCTTGGTTTGTATTATTGTTGAGATATTTTGAGAAACTATTTGTACCTTTGTTTACGCAATTTTAATGGGATTTGATTCAATTGGTGTTCATCACTTCCTCTCATCTTTGTTGTCCAAAAACTTGGCTACAGTGTTAGAATCCTAGAAATATATAAACATGCCATTGCATGCATTGCATATATGTTCATGCATATACATACCTCATGCATAACGAGGTTTACGGTTGGTGTTCTTATTACTTTATCTTTATTACGAGAGGAGATTCAAGGCGAAAAGTCCCGCTTCTCTACCGAAGTAATTTTTGAAGCGGATGGAGCAAGTGCAGGAGAGCTTTGAGTTAAGGATCCAGATGGCTACCAGATGACTCAGTTCATGGAAGCAATCACAATTCAAACCATGAGACAAGATTAGTTGTTTGCTCAAGTCAACAATCAAGTTAAATAGGGGTGATGCTAAGAATCAAGGGCTATTTCTTGATATTTACATTGGCGAGGATAATGTGAAAGACCAGCTTTCGTGAATCTTCCGGACCTCAAGGCAACCCTTTTGATCTTCGTTGTGCTAATCGGGGTAGTTTCCCCACCTCAGGCTCTTAGCTCATGGGGAATCGCGAGTAATCAATTGTTGTGAGAGGTCGGGGAGCGTGATCATGATTTTGAAGAAGATGGTTTTGTGCATTCGACCGGATTTCCCAATTGAAGGCGGGGAGGTATCTCCGAGTTGGAGAACGTCAGAAGGTTGTTGAGGGTGAGCGTCTTTGGCATGGATGCCAATGATCTTGGTTTAGTATCGGGGTGAGGTTCCCCAAGTTCAAGCCTCGGTGTTTGAGAAATAAAATGGCTCGTCTTGTCAGTGACTCATGCCACCGCTTACGGGAGATGTCGATTCATACTCATGATCGGGGTGTTGATTCACTATTTCCAGGATAGCTTGACTGGTGCACCCCTGGAATGGTATATGAAGCTAGAAAGGGCCCAAATTCGCTGTTGGAATGACTTGGTTCGTGATTTTGTTAGGCATTATAATTACAACGGGGATCTAGCGCCTAATCATACTCGGTTGCAAAGTTTGGCACAAGTGCAGGTGAATCTTTTAAGGAATATCTTGTGAAATGGCGCGAGTTAGCTGCAAGAGTTCAACCTCCTCTGTTGGAGAGAGAACTAATTGACATGTTCATGAATACTCTACAAGGGCCTTTCGAAGATCGTATGATCGAGGCTACATCTGCAGGTTTTGCTGAATTGGTAATGGTAGGAGAAAGGATAGGGCCGGAATGGCCAAGAAGAATTCGGGTTAGTGGTTGGGATCTTCCTCGAATGGAAGTAAAAAGCCGTTTGTTTCCCACCCAAGAAGAGGGAAATAAGCTATGCTCATACCTATGAGGAAAGTAGAAGACCATATCCAGCAGGATCAATGTTGTGTTTATTCCATGATTGCTCCTCAACAACAACAACCACAACAAGCTAGACAATAGAATGTTCGAGACAAAACAATAACTATCGACAAAGGCAACCAAGGAAATTTGATCATTGCCCATGAGCTATGCCCAAGCCTACAACATACCTTGATTTGAGTTGGTTAGTCGAGACAGATGCCTATTAATCTGATCGTGGCCAACTAATTATGATGCAAATGTAAGATGTAATTCCATTACGGTGGTGTGGGTCATTCAATTGAGAATTATTACGCTACGAAGTGTAAGATTTAGGATTTGCTTGATTCGAAGCTATTGGTTTGAAGTGTAGTGGGACCCAATGTTATTGACATCTATGCCATTGCATGATGACTTTAATGCCATTATTGGGGATGGCGAATGGTTGGATCGGTTATGGATGTTAATCATATGACTACTTCTCTTCCTTATGTCAAGAGGAATCAAGTGACAATGGTATTTTCCGGGATGTGATCCGTTTGTTGCAAGTGTGGAGCGGCCAAAAGGTTGCGATGACACGAAGGCGTGTATTGAGGAATTGATAAATGATGGTTCTCGGTTTTGTAGAGCCAAAGTACAAAAGGTGACTCAATGAGATGTTTGATGGTTTCTATTCCGTTTACTCAAGAATAATTCACGCTTCTTTATCAAGCCGTTACCAGTGATTACTTTTCTTGGTCTTGTCTTGGTATGATAGTGAGAAGGCGATTCCTTGGCATTATGGTGTTGATGTATATTATCATGGGGTTAAACAAAACTACGGTCGATCGAGAACAACTTTGTGAAAGATAATGATGTGGATGTCGAATAACTTTTTCGGTGAAGACGTTTGATGAGAAGTGGAAGGGTGTTAAGTCCCCAAATCTTGAGTAAAGCGGATGCTTTACCTAAGGCTAAAGGCAAACAAGTGATGGTTGATGGTCAAGAATGCGGCGGACTAATGCCTAACCCTCTTGTTGTACTGATGTGTCTTCGACTCAGTGAGGTTGAAGAGTTGATGGGATTGATAAGAAGGAGTGACTATAATATTGTTGAGCGATTACATCATACTCCATCTAAGATGTCTATGCTATCTTTGTTGATCTATTGAGGCTCATAGGGCAGCTACGATGAAGCTGTTGAAGAATGCTTTTGTTCCCAATTAGATTAGGTCAATTTGAAGCAGTATATGCTAGTATATCGGTAGGAAATGGGAAGGTTTCTGATTTTGATCTTCCACCTAAGGGTCGTAATCATAACAAAGCCCGCACATCTCTATGGAGTGTAAGGCACAACCTTATCAAGGGTTTTGGTGGATCTGGGTCATCGTTGAATGTATTACCCAAGAGGCACTCATGAAGATTGATTATCTTTGGTTTGGAGCCGCGTTGCGATGATCTTGTTGTGAAGGCATTTGATGGATCGAAGAGGTGCGTGTTTGGAGAGATTGATTTACCGATCAAGGTGGGCGAAGATATTTACCTCCACTTTCTATGTGATGGACATTAATCCACTTGTTGTCTCTTGGGACGTCCTTGGATCCATAAGGTTGGTCGATCTTCCACCCTTCACCGAAACTTAAGTATCCTTGATGGAAGATAATTCTTGTTTGTGGCGAGGAGGAGTATATTGTAAGCCACTTGGCTTCTTTCCGATATGTGGAAATTGAGGAGAAATACACTAGACTCCGTTCAAGCTTTTGAGGCCGGATGATCAAGACTCCGGCATTGAGGTTAAGAAGAAAGTTGAGACCTCTCGACTTCATTGAAAGATGCTCGAGCCACAGCAGGGTTGGTGCATACGAAGGTTGGGGCAGCGTTGTGGATGTTACCGTTTAACCGGTTTGGTTTGGGATTTGATCCCATTTTGCAGAACGATTCTCAAAGCTCCTAATTATCTACCCACATCAAGTTTACAAGTGCCGGCATTAAAAGGAAGATCAAGTCAATGCAATTGATGATGAAGGCGATGTGTTTAACATAGAAGATTGGATTCGTCCATGCATCTCGAAGTTGAAGAATTAGACATTTGTGGACACCATTCAAGTTACAACTTGAGGTAATTTTCTTGTTTTCTTTATCATTCCATAATTCCTACGCTCGCCCAAGTGAATCATTGTAAGGCCACCATGTTTCATATTGTAGTTTTATCATGAAATAAGGGCGTTTTATTCAAACTTTTGTTATTTTCACTTTCACTTTTACCATTTATTTGTTTTCTAAAAGAAAATGTAGCAATGTTTTTATTCTTCACACCTTGTCATTAAAACAAAAATTGATCATGCGAGATACATGTCCACACGGATACCAATGATCACAATTACGCTGTGCTCATTATGACTTGACAATCCGATTCACCAAGCGGAGGAGTGATGAAGTGAACTCCTGCGAGTTGGCTAGATTGCTAGGCGAGAAGAGAAGAGTTATTGAGCATGAAGAGCCTGGGTTGGTTAACTTGGGTGCGGATGAAGCGAAGAAAGTCGAATAGGGGCCGATTTGGAAGCAAGTGTGAAGGAAAGGCTGTAGATATGCTCAGTATGTTGATGTGTTCGCATGGTCTTATGAGGATATGAAAGGTTTGGACACGGATATTGTGGTACACAAGCTGCCCCTAGGAAGATTGTCCTCGATTAGCGAAACTTGAAGAACTCATCGAGATGTCTAAGAAGATCAAAGAGGAGGTTCAGAAACAATTAGATGCCGGTTTTCTGAAGGTTGTCTCGTATCCATCGTGGGTTGCAAATATTGTGCCGGTGCCTAAGAAAGATGGTAAGGTCCGGATGTGTGTCGATTATAGGGATACGAACAAAGCCCTAAAGATGATTTTCCGCTTCCCCACATTGATATTCTGGTTGATAATACTGCTCAAGCCAAGGTCTTCTCTTTCATGGATGGTTTTTCTGGCTCTAATAAAATTAAGATGGCACCTGATGATATGGAAAAGACTACTTTCATCACACCTTGGGGAACTTTTTGTTACAAGGTCATGCCTTTCGGTGTGAAGAATGTAGGGGCAACGTATCAGCGTGCAATGGTCACTCTCTTTCATGACATGATGCATAGAGAGGTTGAAGTTTATATTGATGATATGATTGCGAAGTCTCAAACAGAGGAAGAGCATTTGGTTGATTTGTAGAAATTGTTTGAAAGATTAAGGAAGTTCAGGCTAAGGTTGAATCCGAATAAGTGCACCTTTGGGGTGAGGTCAGGGAAGTTGTTGGGCTTCATTGTGAGTGAGAAAGGTATTGAAGTTGATCCTGCCAAAGTGAAGGCGATACAAGAGATTCTTGAGCCAAGGACGGAGAAGGAAGTTCGTGGTTTCTTGGGGAGATTGAATTATATCTCCAGGTTCTTATCTCATCTTACCGCCACTTGTGAGCCCTTGTTCAAGTTGTTGAAGAAGAATCAAGCGATTGTTTGGAATGATGATTGTCGGATGGCATTTGCAGAATCAAGAGATATTTACAAAGCCTCGATACTTGTACCTCGGTTGAGAAAGCCAGCGATCATGTGTCGGATTGGAAAATTCCATGGGTTGTGTGCTTGGCGGAATGATGAGATCGGAAAGAAAGAACAAGCCATCTATTATTTGAGTAAGAAGTTCATTGAGTGTGAGTCAAGGTATTCTTTGCTCGAGAAGGCGTGTTGTGCACTAGCATGGGCTGCTAAGCGTTTGAGGCGATACATGTTGACACATACCACTTATTTGATTTCTAAAATGGATCCCATTAAGTTCATATTTGAAAATCCACTCTTCACGGTCGAGTTGCCGTTGGCGAGATGATTTTGACGAATATGATATCCGGTATACTACCGAGCAATCAAGGGTAGTGTCCTTGCGATTATCTTGCTCACCAACTGTGGATGACTATCAACCGTGAAGTTTGAATTCCCAAGCGAAGACATCTTGTACATTAGAGACTACAACATTCCGGTCGGAGGAAGGGCACGAGCGGGTCACGGTGGGCGATGGTGTTTGATGGATCGTCAAATGCAATGGGTAATGGTGTAGGAGCTGTATCACCTCCCCAAGGGTTTCCATATTCCTTTCACGGCCGGATTTGTTTTGTTGCACCAACAACGTGGCGGTATGAAGCTTGTATTTATGGAATTGAGCGGCAATTGACTTGTGTATCAAGTTTTTGAAGGTTTTCGGGGATTCTAATCTCGTTATTAGCCAAATTAACGGTGATTGGGAAACTCGTCATCAAAACTTGATTCCTTATCACGAGCATGTGATGAAGTTGATCCCTTATTTTGAAGAGATCACATTTGAGCATTACTCCAGAGAGGAGAATCATCTAGCAGATGCATTGGCTACTTTATCATCCATGTTCAGGGTAATGTGGACTAATGAGGCGCCTTCGATCACTATTAGAAGGCTAGATGAGCCAACTTTTTGTTTTGAAGCGGAAGTAGAATTGGATGGTAATCCTTGGTTTTATGATGTTAAGAGATACTTAGAGATTCAAAAGTATCTAGAAGAAGCGTCCATCACAAATAAGAAGTTCTTAAGGAGGTTCGATGCACAGTTCTTCCTCAGCAATGGTGTTTTATACAAGAGAAATCAAGATGGCATGTTGCTCAGATGTGTGGATAAGAATGAAGCGTCAAAGATCATCGAAGAGATGCATGAAGGTGCTTTTGGGACCCATTCCAGTGGTCACACCATGGCCAAGAAGATATTGAGGGTTGGCTATTATTGGTCCACTATGGAAACAGACTGCTATAATCATGTCAGGGTTTGCTACAAGTGTCAAATGTATCTTGATAAAGTGCATGTTCCTCTGTTCTCACGAATGTTTTGACATCACCGTGGCCCTTTGCAATGTGGGGCATTGATATTATTGGGAAGATTGAGCCGACTGCTTCTAATGGCCATCGTTTCATCTTGGTTTCTATAGACTATTTCACCAAATGGGTTGAAGCTGCTTCTTTTGCTAATGTCACTAAGCAGGTTGTGGCTCGTTTCATCAAGCACAATATCATTTTCTACTATGGGGTCCCTGAGAAAATCATCACTGATAATGGATCCAACCTCAATAACAAGACGATGAAGGAGCTTTGTGAGGCTTTCAAGATCAAACATCATAACTCCTCTCCGTATCGCCCGAAGATGAACGGTGTTGTCGAGGCTGCAAATAAGAACATTAAGAAGATTGTGCAGAAGATGGTGGTAACCTTCAAGGATTGGCATGAGATGTTGCCTTTCGCTTTGCATGGATACCGTACCTCAGCGCACACATCGACAAGGGCAACCCCGTTCTCCCTGGTGTATGGAATGGAAGCAATATTGCCTGTGGAGGTTGAAATTCCTTCTTTGAGAATTATGAAAGAGGTGAGCTCGGCAATTTGAGTGGGTGAAGAATCGGTTAGATTAGTTAAACTTCATTGACGAGCATGGCGGTGTGTGTCATGGCCAAGTGTATCGAGAGGATGAGAAAAGCTTACGACAAGAGGGTGCTGTCATACCCCAAAATTTGCCCTCCATCTTCTCAAGATATCTCATATATCTCATACTCAAAGAGTTGATCAGACAAAACTCTCTCCTAGACAATCAACCCAAACTAGGGTTTGGCAATTCTCGACTTGGATGGACTTCCAACATCTCCAATGTCCTTCATGCCTCCTCATATGCTTCAAAGATTCTCCATGTCAAGTTTCAAGCCTCACAAGTCAAGTTTCCTCAGACAATTGCTCAGATGGTTGAAAATCAATTGTATTGGACAAAAGTCAGCTATGGTCAACATAGGTCAAACTTCATAATTTTTGTCAACATCCTCATTTTGAAGTTACATTCATCATTTGATCAAGGGTTGATCATGATTCATCAAGAAAACTCAAGATTTGCTCAAAAGACAAACTTTCTAAATTAGGGTTTCTAGGTGAAAAGTCAACTGAACTTTGACTGATCATAACTTTCTCATACTTTCTCAAAATTTTTTCCACCACCTCTTGTTTTGAAGGAAATTCAATTCTCTACAACTTCATGTCTCACAAGAATGTCCAAAATGCTTCATTTGAGAGGTATGGCTCAAAACTTTACAGGTCCTTTTCAAAGTCAACAAAAAGTCAACATTTGTTTTGAAGATATATTGAGCATGGAAACTGCAATTGAGATGAGACAAAAAGGTTGGTTAGAGGACTCTTAGAGCTTTCCAAAAAGTTCAAGAACACTCAAAAATGGGAAAATTGAGCAAGATACACCATTCACAAGTTGGGCAATTTTGAAAGAGTGCACAAGAGATGCTTCTAAAAATCAAAATTTTTGCAAATGGGCTTACTTTTCTTCATCCAAACTTGTTCCTTATGCAATTAGGAATATCCAAGCCCAATGCGAATTTTTATTTTATTTTTCTATTTAATTTGGAATTTATTCATTTAAATACAAATTAAATTCAAAATAAAGTATAAAATCAAAATTAAATGCAAATTTGATTTTCTCTCTTCCTTGAGATCCAAGTAACTCAATAAAGCCACAAATTTGAAATTTGGATTGATATGGCAAGACTTGATTGAAAATTGATCAAAAATGAAAATTTGATTTTGTACAAAATCAAATTTGATTTACGATGATTAGTGATTGATTCTTCCTCAAATTAACTCCAAATCCTTCTACTATATATACCTGACTCTTACCACACGAATTAGGGTGAGAATTTGGTGGAGAACCCTATTGCAACTCAAAAACCGTGGGTTACAAGCTACTAGCAACCTTGTTTTGCTTGATTCAACCGATTCTAAGCCATCCAATAGCTTCACGGGTCCATTGATTCATTCAGACCCTTACAGATCAAGAATCCATCAAGAACCACGAAATCAAACTCACGGTTTTGACACTTTTTCTTGAAATCGATTTCTGTTTTTCATGCATTATTAACATGTTTCATTGTTGTTTTTGTGATCAGTGATGAGTTTGCAAGCGATCTGGGCTATTTGATTGCATTTCTATAGCCTGAAACGTAATATGCCATAACTAGGGTTCCTGAGCTCGATTTAGGGCTTTGCTTAATTGGAAAAATTGGACCATGAGACTGTTACCATTGCGTTCGGAATTATGTCTGGAATCGAACCATGGTCTTAGATGTTATTTATATTATGTATGCTTGATTTTTGAATTCGCCAGGGTCGTAGCGTCGAACAATGGCCGCCTTTAATTTTAAAAATTCAAAGCGAAAGAGATGAAGTTTGGCGCGAGATACATGGCGGGAGATGACACTTGTTCTTCCTTCACCGCTCGGTTTCAAAGCGGCGCTCAGCTCGTTGGCAAGGCAACGTGTTTTCCACCAAGGGGTCATCAGTTCGAATCCCAGCCTTGGCATGCTATTTTACAAGTTTGCAATGTTTTCATATTTTTCATATTTTCATATTTTAATATTTTTGCATCATTTTAATTCTTTTCATAATTTTTATTCATGCATTAAAAATCATCAAAATATTTTTTCCTTTTGCATTTATTTTCATAAAATACTTATTTAATTTATAAAATTAAAAAATATAATTTTGCATGCATATTTTATTTTATTCATAATTTAGCATTTTAATCAATTTTAATTAGTTTTTAATTATTAAAATGCATCCAAAAAATCCCAAAAAATTACTTTAGCATATTTATGTTATTTCCAGCATGTCATATTTTTCTCATTCAAAAATTTGCATTTTTACTAACATTTTTCTCTTATTCGATTTCTCTCGTATTTTAGATTTCTCATCCTTTTCGAGTTATCTCGTTCGGACGAATTTTTTTTTTATCGTTTCTTTTTTTTTTCCAATAATGTAACTGCTCATGGGATGTAATAGTTAATTGGGGCTTTTATTTTCCGCAAGTTTAAATTATGTATCTGCCCCGAAGCCATGTAATAGCGTAGGACATTTATCTTTCCATCTTTACATTCGCATTTTAATTTCCGCACCCTATAAATGCTAGTAATTAGGCGTGTATGGCAAGACTAAAATTGAACATAGCTCACTCTAATCTTCAAGATATAATATACGAAACAACACACTCTTTCACACATGCACCTTAGGGTAATTCTCTCGTTGCCTTACAATTCAAATATGGTCATGTCCTCGAGCGTAGGGTATTCTAGCACCGTTGCCTTCAAACAAATCATCATAGTCCCTTCGATACAAAGATCATAGACCCGCGATGTCGCCTCCGAATACATGATCTTGACCCTCGATTGTGCCTACGAAAATGATGATAGTCCCTTGAATGTGCTAGGATACTTCCTACAAGTTGCTTTCTATGACCATCGATGTCCCTTGAATGTCCCTCTTACATCCAACGAATAGGGTTACCTACCAACTAATGGTATGGATAGCGTTATTCTAAAGGCGTAAAATAACAAAGCGACCATTACGGGTAGGTAATAAGACTTTTAGTTGCTTGCTCAATCAAAATACTTTTCACACCACACACTTTTGTCAAAGTTCAAACTCTTTTCAAAGCGAAACATTTCCGAACACTTTGTATACATTCCTATATGAATCATTACAAAGTCAAAGCGAAATGCCTTTTCAAAACATTTTGTCAAACACCGAAAGCATAATTTTAAAGTGATCTAAGAGCAACTAAGAGCCGTAGATAACTACGGATGGAAAAGTGCTAATACCTTCCCTTTTCATAACCTTCTCCCTTACTCGAGAATCTAACAAGGTCTTTTACGTACTTTTACCTTCCCTTAATTGGATAAAAGAAAAGTCGGTGGCGACTCTTGCTATCCACATTTGCGATACAAAAATCCACAAAGTCAGTTCACGTGTTCTGAGCGCGACTCTGAGAGACACCCAAAAAGAGAATGCCTTAAGTTTCTAGATCACATTCTTGCTTCATTTGACTTGCTTGCTTTACTTTTAAGGGTTGCTTGGGTATTATATTTGTGGGGATCCTACACCCGGATCCGGTTTCCTTTAGGTAAGTAGCAATAAATCGTCGCGACCGTTAGGCGTATATCAAAGCGGTCAACATGATGGCTACGTTAGTGTGACACTTTGGATGTCTGATACTCTTGATTTCCAAGTTGAGGATAGTATTTGGCTTCGCTTGGTGTCATCAAGTGTAACACGGTGAACGACTTTGTGGATTTTGTATCGCCAAATGCGGATAGCAAGGTCGCCACCGACTTTTATTTTTATCAATTAAGGGAAAGTGAAAAAGACCACGTTTAGATTACGAGTACGGGAGAAGGTTATGAAAGGTATTAGCACCCTTTCCATCCGTAGTTTATCTACAGGCTCTTAGTTGCTCTAGATCACTTTAAAATTTTGCTTTACGTGTGTTTGACAAAAATGTTTTGAAAAGGCATTTCGCTTTGACTTTATAATGACTCATGTAGGTGTATACAAAGTGTTCGAAATGCTTCGTTTGAAAGAGTTTGAACTTTGAAAAAGTGTGTGTGTGAATAGCATTGGTTTAGAGCAAGCAACTAAAGACTTATTACCCACTCGAATTGGTCATTTCTTCTACGTTCCTTTAGAATAAGCGTAGCCGTACCATTAGTTAGTAGGTAGCTCCATTCGTTGGATGTAAGCGGGACATTCGAAGGACGTCGGATGGTCATAAGGCAACTTGTAGGAAGTATCTAGCACATTCGAAGGACTATCATCATTTCGTAGGCGACATTCGGTCAAGATCATGTATTCGGAGGCGACATCGTGGTGATCTTTGTGAAGAGGACTATGATGATTTGTTTGAAAACAGCGGTGCTAGAATACCTCTACGTTCGGGACATGACCATTTGAATTCGTGAGTAGCGAGAGAGAATTACCCTAAGGGTGCATGTGTGAAAGTGTGTTGATTTCAGATATTTTATCTTGCAAATTAGTGGGCTAAATCCATTATTATCTTGCCATACGCCTAGTTACTAGCAATTGATAAGTGCGGAAAGTAAAATGCGAACGTAAAGATCGAAAGGTAAATCGCTATATTACAAGGCTTTGGGGCAGACATAATTTAAAATGCGGAAAATAAAACCTAATTTTAAACTATTACATCCCATATCTGATTACATTATTGAAAAAAAAATGAAAGCATGAAAGCGTCGAGCGGATCAACACAGTAAATGAGAAATCGGAAAATACGAGATGAATCGAATAAGAAAAAATGTTGAAAAATGCAAATTTTATATGAGAAAAATTATTACATGCGGCAATAATATAATATGCTAAAATAAATTTTGGGATTTTTGGATGCAATTTAATAATTAAAATGAATTTACAATGATTTAAATGCAAAATTATGAATAAAAATAAATATGCATGCAAAATGTATTTTAATTTATTAAATTAAATAAAGATTTCAGAAAACAAATGAAAGGAAAATAATTTTTGACAATTTTTAATGCATAAATAAAAATATGAAATTAATTAAAACAATGCAAAAATATTAGAAAATTAGAAAATATGAAAATAGTCAAGTTTGAGAAAAGGAAAGAGATTGGTCTTGCCGGACTTGAACACGAGACCTTTGAGAGAATCTCCATCATCCAGCCTTAACCACTGCGCCATGTTGCACTTGGTGTTTGGAAAATTGGAATTAATTGAATAAGGCGTTTACGTGTCATGGATTTGTAATTCAACGCGATCGGCATGTGGCCTGTCACTTACGAAGCGAATCGGAACAAACCAAGCGCCACGCGAAGCTACGGATTCGGCATCGGTCGACCTGGAGCTAGCTCGGTCGTCTTCTCCGTACCAAGCCAAACCTGCAAAATACATAAATTCGAGTAGGTTAAGGCTACCCCTAAATCGAAGGTGCGAATCAATGGTGGTCTTAGTTTCCTTTGAATCGGCACTGCAATTAGAATCTGAAGCTAACGATTTGAAAAACCCTAGTAATGGCATTATCGATTCGCGTTCAAAACCAAACGATTGCCGGATCAAACCTAGGCATCTTATGAGCATGATAACACATTAGAACCATTTAAAACAAGCGGGATAGTAAAATGCAAAAATCAAGAAAATTGAATATGTATGTATGTGTATGCATCGATTACGGATGGTTTGATCAATGTCAATAGTGCATTCATACTCAAACTTACTCAAAGCACGATGGAATGATGTTTGAAGGCTGAAAGTGGCTGGATTTTGAAATTAATTTCTCAAGTTTCTTGAAAATTTTGACAAAATAAGGGTTTGGCTTGAGCTAGGGTTTGATCCTTGTGGTGGTGCATTGCTTGGTATTTATAGAAAAGTTTGGATGGCAAAGGGTGAAAAAGATTGATCCATCAATGTGCAAATATTTTCCATTAAAATAAATCAAATCTTTGAAAAATTTGATTTTCTCATGAATCTGAGCTAGCCGCAATTTGGTATGAATCATGGGCTTTCTTGGACTTTAAGGAAGATATAAATCAATCCTTTTGAAAAAATACTTAATTTTCATATTTTATATAATTTATTTTTGAATTAAATGTTCTAAAATTAAAAATAAATTAATAAAATAGAAAATTACCATAATAACATTTATGGGTCAAGAATAATGTCATGAACAAGTTTGGATCAAAAGATTTTAGGCCCATTTGGAAAATTTTGCATTTGACCAAAATGTCCTTTTGTGCAATTGTCCAAAATTGCCCAACTTGAATAGTGTATCTTGCTCAATTTTCCACATTTTTAGTGTTCTTGGACTTTTGGAAAGCTCTAAGAGTCCTCTAACCAACCTTTTGGTCTCATCTCAATTGGAGTTACCATGCTCAATATATCTTCAAAACAAAAGTTGACTTTTGTTGACTTTGAAAATGACTTTAATGTTTTGAGCTATACCTCTCAAATGAAGCATTTTTGGACATTCTTGTGAGACATGAAGTTGTAGAAATTGAATTTCCTTCAAAACAAGAGGTGGTGGAAAATTTACGAGAAAGTATGAAGAAGTTATGATCGATCAAAGTTTGGTTGACTTTTCAACTGAAACCTAATTTAGAAAGTTTGACTTTTGAGCAAATCTTGAGTTTTCTTGATGAATCATGATCAACCCTTGATCAAATTATGAATGTAACTTCAAAATGAGTATGTTGACCAAAAATCATGAAGTTTGGTGTATGTTGACCACAGTTGACTTTTGTCCAATCTGATTGATTTTCAACCATCGAGCAATTATGCGAAACTTGACTTGTGAGGCTTGAAACTTGACATGGAGAATCTTTGAAGCATATGAGGCATGATGAACATTGGAGATGTTGGAAGTCCATCTGGATCGAGAATCACCAAACCCTAGTTTGGGTTGATTGTCTAGGAGAGTTTGTCGATCGACGAGGAATCCTTGAGTATGGATGTATGGAATGTCTTGAGAAGATGGAGGGCAAATTTTGGGGTATGATGTGCCTGTTCAATCTTCTTGTCTTGGAGGTTAGATTGACACGCTTGTCTTCGTGACACAGGTAGAAGATGATTGAACACTCAGTACACTGAAACATGTTGGTGACGATCGGGAGAATGGGCTTGGATGCCATTTGGAGAAGTTGGGCGTGGGTGTGCGTCGGAATCGAGATTATTGATAGGAGGATTCTGGAAAGTGAGCGTGCGCTAGGCTCGTAGATGTTTCGGAAAGGAGAGATGGGCTTAAGATGCCATCCGAGGGAGTCGTCGTTAGACTTCGTATTCATTTTGGAATGAAGTTATTGGTTTGCATTGATTTTAACCATATATGCGGCATTACGAAAGTGAAGCACTGTTGACAAATAGTCGGAGATGGGCTTAAGATGCCATCAAGGCAAGCGGAGTCGTCGCTAGACTCGTAGTCGCTGTTGATAATAAGGGATCAGAATAAATCTTCGTGCTGATTACTCTGAGGGAGGTTGTAGTTGGCAAAATGGGGATATCTTCCCTGTTGTGCATTGGGTGTTGATCCATTGCCTGTTATCGGAGGATAACCAGAGGCGGTCTTTCGGATAGTTTTCCCGTCGATTCGGGCTTAATCTGGACGATCGTCGGAGGACAACCAAGGCGGTCTTCGAGATAGTTTTCCGTCGATTCGGGGCTTAATCCTGGACCTGTTTGCGTCAGAAGTGACTGTTACCTGTTTTGGAGAAAACAAGAGAAACTTTGATAGAATATTTGTTAGTTTTATGCAAAGTATGATGCATGACAGTGTATATGAATGACGTATGCATGAATTATGACTTTATGAGGAATGTATGAATGATAGCTGTTGTGGTATTTCAAAACAAATCCATCTTGAAGAAGATGCGGATGTTACATTTGAGGATTTCTGACTCCTGCTTGGGGAATTGAGTAGGTGAGATCCAGCTTTTGAAGGAGAAGAAAGATACCTGGATTCCTCGATGCACTATCGACCAAGTCTTGGGCCTAGATATTGTTGAGGAAGGTAGAGATGAGAGGCTCGTTGTTGGAGATCTCATATATAGACCATCTTGAGGAGAATCGGGGCGATCCGTTGGGGACCTTGTATGTCATCCGCTAAGGAAATTTAGGAGGCGTTCTCTTGGGGATTACGAGTGTAGATCATTGGAAAGCATTTGATAGTTCTTAGGGAGACGGGTTGGTCGGGGAACCCGTTGTAATCTTTGGGTGGGGGATGGAGATGTAGTTTCCTCGATTGCACTATCGACCAAGTTTAGATCGGATCTTGCTTGGGAAAAGGAAAAGGAGAGATATCCATTGGGGATAAATACCTTATTTGGGGTGAGGTGTTCTTGCTTGGAGACCGATGTAACATTGCTTAGTTGAGTGGAATTCTTTGCTCGTGGATTCCCTTTTGCTCTGCTTTGAGAAGTTGTGTTGTGAGTGACACCTTTGTGGGATCATGCTACGTGGGGAATGTTTGGTGACTTTCATCGTCATCTCAATTCACAGACTGTGATTACTTTTATGTTCACTTTTCGTATGTTTGCCAAGAGATTTTTATTGTCAAATCGTGTAATCATTCAAAGCAAGCGTTGGACTTTATGCAAACCACAAAGTGAAAATTTGTAAAGAGAAGAACTTGTATTTATTTGAAATGTGGCGTATGGCCAAGTGGTTTGTACACTAGAAAGGTAAAAGCTATCTTGAAACAATCTCGTTAAGTTCCAACTATGCTAGTACTCATATATTTCAACTATCTCATCTCCTTGTGGATGAAAGTGAGTGAATTGATCTCTTCCATTTGAATCTTGAAGGTGATAGTAGTGCGGAAGTAGGTGACTGGAAGAGACATAGTAAATGCGCTTGAATCCTAACTTTTGCCTAGACCGCCCTTCGGGTTTAGGTCTACGGATACCCTTTTTGCCCAAGCCGCCTTTCGGGTTTTCAACTTGCGGTGTACATTTTTGTATATTCCTTAACTTTTGCCCGAACCCTTTTGGTTCGCGGGATGCCCTATATTTTGCCTAGGCGATCGACCTAGCGGGTCTCTTTTATCGTAGTATTTTTGACTATGTCTGCGTTCACGGTGTGGGAAGTCTTCACCATCCATGGTGCTAAGTATCATAGCTCCGCGGAAAATCATGTCTTGACTACAAATGGTCCCTCATGGGTGGGAGTCCATTTCCCACAGGATCACCTTGTGGAAGAATGATGCGCTTGACTACTAGATCACCGACTTGGTAAACTCGGTGCTTGACCTTCTTGTTAAATGCTACGATCATTCGTTTACGATAAATCATCCATGGCGGATGGGCAGTCGTTCTCATCAATCAAGTTAATCTGGTCAAGGCGAGCAGACGTCTTCGCCTAACTCTTCCTCTTGGAGGACTACGGTTGAGGGTATCGAACCTCGATGGGTAGGGCGGCTTCCATACCGTATCTGAGAGAGAAGGGGTTGCCCTGTTGATGTTTGTCTTTGTAGTGCGATAACCATGAAGAGCAAATGGTAACATCTCATGCCAATCCTTGTAAGTCACTTGTCATTTTACGTATAATCTTCTTAATGTTCTTATTGGCGGCTTCCCTTGCGCCATTCATCTTAGGTCGATAAGGAGAAGAGTTGTGATGCTTGATCTTGAGCTGCGTGCGAGAGTTCGGTGATCATTTTGTTGTTGAGATTAGAGCCGTTATCTGATAATCCTTTCGGGAGTGCCATACCGACGAGATAAGGTTATGTTTGATGAATCGAGCCACAACATTCTTAGTAACGATCGACGGTATACCACTTGGTGAAATAGTCAATTGCCACAAGGATGAAGCGATGTCCATTGGAAGCGTGGGCTTGATTTCTCGATCATGTCAATGCCCACATTGCAAAGGCCAAGGAGAAGTTAAAGCGTTCGAGTCTTGGAGTGCGTGCACTTTGTCGGCATATATCGGCATTTGTGACAAGATCGGCGTAGCGGTGACAATCGACTTCCATGGTGGACCAATAGTAACTTTGTTCTCAAAATCTTCTTAGCCATCGTATGTCCATTGGAATGAGTACCAAATGCGCCTTCGTGTAACTCTTCCATGATACGTATTCTTTGTTTCTAATCTACGGTAGATAAGCACAAGTCGTGGTTGCGCTTGTATAGGATGTCGTTGCTAAGGAAGAATTTGGAAGCGAATCTTCTCATGAACTTCTTATCATTAACAGATGCCCCTGCGGGATACTCCTGAGTCTCAAGATACCTCTTCACGTCATAGTACCAAGGTTTCTCTTACGTGTCAAGCTCATAACAATATCTTGGTTCGTCGAACTTCTCAATGATGATGCGGGGAGCCTCGTTGTCCCATCGACCTTGAACATAGATGACATAGTAGCTAGCAACGATTGATTCTCTTCTCGTGGAATATGATCAAAAGTAATCTCTTGTGAGGATCAAACTCGAACATGCTCTCGTCTGAATGAGATTTGGATGCTTCGTATCTCCTCGGCTTTTATCGTGATCACTAAAGTGAGTCTCCATACACTGAAGAATTTGATTCTTAAATCAATAGCGACCTTGATACCCATGATGCACGCTTCATATTCGGCCATGTTGTTCGTGCAACTAAAACATAATCTGGCGGTGAAAGCGTATGTCCGCTTTAGGGGATGTAATGATGGCGCCAATGCCATTGCCAAGTCGCGTTTGAGGCTCCGTCAAAAACCATGGTCCATCGGGATCCTTGTTCGGGTCCTTAAATGCGGTCACAGTTCTTCACAATCGGTAACTAGTAAAACATCTTCATTTGGAAATTGAACTGCATGGTGATAGTCATCTACGGCTTGATGAGCCAAATGATCGGCTACCACTTCCTTTGATCGCTTTAAAGAAGTGTCTTGGATGTCATATTCGGTCAGGATCATTTGCCATCTTGCTATTCTTCGGAGAGAGCTGGTTTCTCAAAGATGTATTTTATCGGATCCATCTTGAAATCAACAAGGTAGTATGGGTCAACATATCTTTGTCTTAGTCGTGACAGCCGAGCCAAAGCATTGCAAGTTTTCTCATTTGTGAGTATCTTGTTTCACGATCGGTAAACTTTTGCTAAGGTAGTATATTGCATGCTCTTTTCGACCGGACTCGTCATGTTGCCCAACACACCCCATTGAGTTCTCTAATCTTGTCAAGTACATGATAAGAGGTCTTCCTTGACGGCATCGGGATAGGAGGATTCGTTAGGTACTCCTTGATTTTGTCAAAAGCGATCGGTCGTCATTCATTCCACTACTTGATCTTTCTTTAGTAACTTGAAGATTGGCTCACAAGTAGCAGTTAAGTGTGCAATGAATCTGGCAATGTAGTTCAATCGGCCCAAGAAACCTCTGACTTCCTTCTCGGTGCGGGGAGCTGGCATCTCTTGAATAGCTTTAACCTTGGCGGGGTCAACCTCAATACCTTTATGGACAACAAACCCTAGAGTTTTCGGATCGACTCCAAAGGTGCACTTGTTGGGATTAGGTCTCAATCTGTACTTCTTCAATCATCAAATAGTTTGCAAATGATCAAGATGTTCTTCTTGAGTTTGTGATCGAGCTATCATGTAAATCGGCGTAGACCTCTATCTCGTGATGAATCATGTCATGGAATAATGTCACCATGCACGCGATAAGTGGCGCTGCGTTCTTCGATCGAGCAGCATAACCTTGTAGCGAAAGTGCCCATTGTGTAACAGTAGTCTTCTCCATGTCTTGAGAGCCATTTTGATCGATTATAGCAAGAAACCATCCATAAGGAGAAAACCTTATCTTTGGCGATGTTGTCAACGAACATCAATATGAGGAAGTGGAAATCATCTTTCGGACTTGCTTTGTTCGGATCTACGTAATCCACACACATTCGTACCTTGCCATCCTTCTTAGATACGGGTACCACATTGCAACCCAGGGATAAGAGGTAACACTAAGAAACGCATTGAGCGCTTCATAACTTGGCTTTGATTTTCTCGACATCTCGGGGACGCATCGTGAACTTTACATTTCTTTGGGAGAAAACCTTCTTTTATCGGCAATCGGTGTACGACAATATCAATGTCAAAACGGCATGTCTTCGTATGACCAAGCAAAAACCTCAATATAGTCTCGTAGCATCTGAACCAACCTTTCTTTAACCATTCTCAAGACCCGCTCCTATCTTGATCTCTTTTACATCTTCGTCGGTTACCCAATTCACAACCTCACTTGCTCTTCATGTGGCTGTATAACTCGCTCTTCTTCTTGCTTGATCGACAAGTTCTCCACGGAACTTCACAATCTTCCTCACTTCGTCTTGACTGGTAGATCGGATTATCGAAGTCATATTTAGCAATAGCATAGCATTATTAACGAGATTCGGAGTGATTACTGCGTGTATCACGTGGGTGTGTGTAGAAACACATAGCTTTTGAAGGGGTGATAAAGTAAAAGAAAACAAACAATTGAATGCAAAAGTCAGCAATTTATTGAATGAAAGCGCAAACAATAGATAATAACCCTCAAAGCGAGCCATGATGCCGGGAAGGCACTAGGCTTTCAAAGTTTATTGTTCAAACATAAAAAACTGAAAAGCAAAACAAAACAAAAGCAATTACTCGACTAAAGGAGATTGGTATGACATCTTTAGTCTTCCAATTCTTGAGTCCTTTATGCAGGTTGGGAAGATCCACTAGCGATGTCGAAGTCGTTGTCGTCGTCTTCTATAGCATGGATTCCACTTTGGTGATCCGGAAAGGAATTGGCGGCACGTTCGCGGCGTATCATCTTCGACCCTTGATGGTGAAGCCTAAACCAGTCTTGTCAAATTTGAAAGGAAGATCGGGGTGACCCCAAATAGTACTACTTTCTTCAACGTGACTTGAGCATCTTTCGTGAGGCCATCCTAGGCGGGACTTGTGTAACCGGGAGTGGCGGGAGAGTCAGCAGGCACGACTACGGGCATTGTTTCAAAAGCTTGTGAAGTCTCGAAGAATTCTCCTTCCATCTCAAGGTATCGGAATGATTTGTAGATGGTGACCATATACTCTTTTTCACCACATGTGACAACCTTCCCTTTCACGGGTATTTGGTTTACGATGCAAGGTAGAGGTAACGGCCTTGAATGTATCAAGAGCGTCTAGGCAAGAATAAGCTAGGCGGATGTCCATGACAAAAGTAGAGTCAAAAGTGCAGGAACCGACTTTATGAGAATGAGCTCTCAATCTGTTCATAGAACCATCAAAAGCTCTCACAATAATGTCCTTGGGTCTCGGAACCCCGACATCAAGTCGATCAAGCGATCTTGGAAGGATATTGAGGCGAGGCCGGTATCCACTAAAACATGAGACAATGTAGTGCCCTTGCATTCAACAGAGATGTGCAAGGCTTTGTTGTGTTCTTTCGGAAGGAATTAAATCGACATCGAGAGAAGCCTAGGCCGTTGTTGGCGGCCAGGCTAGCAATACAAACTTCAAACGGTCGGTGGTAGTGTCTTGCGGCACATGAGCATTCTTGAAACTTCACTAAGGCATTAGCATGAGCCTCGAGTACAAGAGCGAGCAAGCATGGAGATTTTGGATGGTCATCCTAACTATTCCACAACATTGTAGTCACTCTTCTTGATAATCTTGAATTTCCTCCATTTCTTGTTTGGAGGTATCTTGATAACTTCCTTTGGTACTACGTTGAGAAGGATGAGTCCACAGTTCTTTCCCTCTAGCTTGGGAATGGATTGAATAGTGGAATGCGGTGGAGTCATGGTGTCTTTTGGAGGAGATATTACGGAGAAAACCCTTGGATTACGGTCACCTTACTAGATCCGGTGATGTTGTCAATGTGGGAATGGTAGCTTCAATTGTAAGATCTTCAATGGTCGAGAGGTCTTGCTTGCGCCATGATAGTAAACATCGACTCCATAATTCCAAGGAATAGCTTTGTTAGAGGAATATGGGCGGCCTTGGAAGTGATAATGAGAGGTGCCACTCTAGGCACAGGATCAGCGAGAGGAAATCCTTATTGTGTTAACATCGGCATAATCTTACGAAATCGTCACCCCATCCGGTCGCCTTAACATCTTCAATAGGAATCTTGTAACTCTCGAGAACGTGTACTTCACCATGTAATCATACTTTCCACTTGGGCCCCAAGGTATCCCACGGATAGTGCAGTTTCGTTTGCATTGTCAATCTTCAACTTAGACATTTACGCACGTGGTTTGAGAAATAGTATCTCACGGTTATCCATCATGCCTTGAACACGTCTTCTCAACCAAGCACAACCATCGGTAGCGGATGGGCACCAGCACATTCTCTGGCATCACAGGTTGACACCGGCTTGCAACAAATTCTTCTTAGATCATCGGAGGGATGGTCAAGTCATCTATGTTGAAAACATAAGTATCGTCTCCCGCACATTGGAACCCTTGTCATGATTAGGCATAGGCGCGTTGATCACATTGGTCTCGCGGGAGGATCAAACTCAATCTTAGATTCATCATATCTTGAATCTTGTTCTTGAGCCAACAATCATCGATTACTATGTCCTAGGCTATTGGAATGGTAAGCACACTTAGCATTAGGATTGTATCTCGGGAGGAAGTATTGACACTCGAGGAGGATCCCTCACGTGTCAGCTACTTTCAACATGTGTTGCAAGGCTTGCGACAAAGGCATGTTGATCTTAAGTAAGCTGTCTTCGTGGCGTTAGTTACGCGTGTTGTCTCGTTGAGGTTGTCTTGATGTAGGATTGGAAATCACAAGCGCCCCACAGTTGTAGCGGTCGGTCTTGGCTCGGCTTTTCGACCATACACAACATTAATTTCTTTCTTACCACCAAGATCTTTTCGCTGACGTTTGAAGATGTCTCTATGAATCTTTCCACTCTTGATACCACTTCAATACGCTGCTGTTAAAATCAACTCGGTGAATCCGGTGAAGAGTTTCAATCGGATGATTAAAGAATGGGCTGTCGGTGTTCCCATAAACATATCAACCAACTCCCTATTGGACAAGGGTGGTGAACTCTGCTAGATCTCTCCACTTACGAGCATACTCTTTGAACTTCTCGTCGACCCATAGACATGCTTTGTAGTTGCATGCGGTGGGTGTCAATTGACATTGTACTCATGCATGAAAGCATCAGCCAAGTCACTCCGGTACGGATCGGTCATTCTGGTGATAGTACCACTCTAAGCGAGTTCGGACAAACTCTCTTGAAAATAGTGCATCCTGACTTTCATCATCGATGTGGGGATTGATCTTACGGACATAGGACTTCAAATGCGAGTTTAGGGCAAGACATGCCATCATATTTGGCAAAAGTAGGAACTTTGAACTTGGGAGGAATCACAACACCGAGGACAAGACTCGGATCATCAAAATTCAGCCGGACATCTTGGTTTTCCACGGCATTGAGCGGTCTTCAAGTTGCTTGTACTTGTCATCCTCATCAGTATTGGCCATCATCATAGTTCTTCTCAAGCTCGGCTGTTGCCTTCACCATTACCCTTGTTACTTTGTTCGGTCTTGACACTTCCTTGAGAGCTATCAGTGACCCTCTTAGGACCACTTTTGTAGCGTCTGCCCATGTTGAGGAGACCAACAACCTTCTTCTTTCGTTGATGAGCTTCTTGAGATCTTCTGGCCTTGGACCAAGTGGTGAACATCTCTGAAATTGAGCATTCGAGCTTGAAGATCTTTGTGATTTGTTCAAGAGCCATTACTAAAATAAATAGCGAGCAAATGAGAAAACCAATCTTCAATGTACTGTGATGCAATGTTATGCTATGCTATCACGATGTCTATCACGAATGCAATGCAATGTTTTCAAGGACCTTAGAGATTTAAATTTGTTAAACAAGCAATGAGCAAACATTTATTAGTACTCTTCTTATTATTCTTTTTCTTTTTAAGTACAAGAGATAGTTCAAAACAATAAAAGAAAACATAAACATCCTAAAGCTCTAAGTCTCCATAGGCGCTTCCTCTTGGTGCCGAGGTGGCGTTGATGCTTCGCTCCTCGTGAAGTAGCTTGGTCAACTCTAGCACTTTCTTCTCACTTGCATAGCAGATTCAAAGTATCCTCTCTTCTTTAATTTGAATCGGGATCTCTTCAAGTCTTCAAAATCGGTAGGCATGTCGGGATAGAGAGCGGTATAGGTCGTCACCTATAGCAGAGTTCCATAATTCTTGGTAAAGCAGTGAATGGCATCATGAGGTTTTGAGCTCGAGCTCGCACCCATTTGAGGTAAGGTTCCCAAGGAATGGAGTTTTGGTGCCCCAAAGTCTTGGTATCGATCTTCTTTACCATGCCCCAGTGTATGAACCTTGATGGTAATGCGGAGATCGTGGTTGTAGTCGAACACGATATCTTGGAGAAGCATATCATGTGGACCATCTCTTGAGCAAAACCAAGCGTAGAGCTAAGGAAGGGTTGTAAGTAATACCTCCCTTATACCAAGGAGTGGTACATTAGGAATTCTCCACAGCTCAATGAATGTGAAGTCCTTTTGAGAGAAAGGCTCCAGCGGATATCGAATGAGAGAGTGACATCAACCTTTGAGACCATCTCGACCTTTGTTCATTCTTCAAAAGCTGATGGAGGAAGGTGCGAAATAAACCACACGGAAAGTAGCGGTATACAACACATGAGAGTTCCTTGTCTCTTAGTAGTGCAGCGTGGAGAGATGCGGGATGTCTCCAAGTAAAGTAGGCACAAGATTGCGGTGAGAAACAACTTGATGGCGTTGACATCTATGAATTGATCCGAGTTAGAAATAGAACCAAACCATAGATTAGCAAGGCCACAATGTCTTCAAAGGCATGGAAACTCATAACTTTGAGGAATTCTCGGGCTTTCTTAATTAGAACTTGGAAAGTAAACCCTTAACTCCACTTCTAGTTTCCCAATTGGCTTCAATATACGGCGCTTTAGGTGTAAGGGTGATGCAATGTCTTACGTAGGAACCTTTTCTAGACCGTGAATGGCATTTGGTCAAGAATGGGTATCCCAAGTAACAGAGAACTCTTCAAGGTAGGAACCAGCGATAATCTGGGAATGTAAAGCAATGGTGTTTCGGATCGAAGAGCGGAATAGGACATGCATTATATCTTCTTCAAAGCGGAGATAACCAAATCAAGTAGATAACCATGTCTTTTGATAATGAGCATGGTGGGAATTTACGAAACCAATTCTTTGGTGAGAAGGTATACCCATGAATTTGATTCGGATAGTCTTTCTAAACCATAATCCTACAAAGCAGGCATAGATAAATCCTAGGTCCTTGAAATAGTTAGAAATGATATGCAATGCGAATGATGTCATGTTTAGCACACACAACAATTCACATAATGAGCCTAGGGTTAAGGCTTGCATGAGGTATAGGTGATTACCCACCAAAAGTTTGAGTTTGTTCATCTGTCCTATAATAGTAACTGGGTTCTAGGAATCTCACATCATTGATCTTTCTCGTGGCGCTTATTTCAATCGACTACCAAGTGGTCGACCGAAAATGTCCCAAAAGTCGATCTCAATGGCGTAGCATCGGTATCAACCAACCTTAGTGCACCAAAGCGGCCATCTCACTACCTTCTAATGGCCAAGATGGGTCAATTAAGGTTCTAAAGTTTAGTTAGCGCTTGATGACACCACGAAGCCAAATACTATCTTCAACTTGGGAATGAAGAGTATCGGGACAACAAAGTGTCACGCTAACGTAGCCATCATGTTGACCGTTTTGATATCGTCTAGCGGTCGCGACGATTTATTGCTACTTACCTAAAGGAAACCGGATCCGGTGTAGGATCCCCAACAATATGATACCCAAGCAACCCTTAAAGATAAAGCAAGCAAGTCAAACAAAAAGCAATAAAGGTGATCTAAAAATCCCTAAGGCATTCTCTCTTTAGGGTCTAATCCCAATGATCGCCGATTACGTAACACGGTGAGCTGACTTTGTGGATTTTGTATCGCAAATGTGCGGATAGCAAGAGTCGCCACCGACTTTTATTTTTATCAATTAAGGGAAGGTAAAAGTACGAAAAAAGACCTTCGTTTAGATTACGAGTGGGAGAAGGTTATGAAAAGGGAAGGTATTAGCACCCTTTCCATCCGTAGTTATTCTCGGGCTCTTAGTTGCTAGATCACTTTAAAATTTTGCTTTACGTGTGTTTGACAAAAATGTTTTGAAAAGGCATTTCGCTTTGACTTTATAATGACTCATGGAGTGTATACAAAGTGTTAAAATGCTTCGTTTTGAAAAGAGTTTGAACTTTGAAAAAGTGTGTGGTGTGAATAGCATTTGGTTTAGAGCAAGCAACTAAAGACTTATTACCCACTCGGAATTGGTCATTTCGTACTTCTACGTTCCTTTAGAATAGCGCTAGCCGTACCATTAGTTAGTAGGTAGCTCCATTCGTTGGATGTAAGCGGGACATTCGAAGGGACGTCGGATGGTCATAGAAGGCAACTTGTAGGTATCCTAGCACATTCGAAGGACTATCATCATTTTAAGGCGACATTCGGGTCAAGATCATGTATTCGGAGGCGACATCGTGGGTCTTATGATCTTTGTATCGAAGGGACTATGATGATTTGTTTGAAAACAGCGGTGCTAGAATACCTCTACGTTCGAGGACATGACCATTTGAATTCGTAAAGGTAGAGAAATTACCTAAGGGGTGCATGTGTGAAAAGAAGTGTGTTGATTTCAGATATTTTATCTTGCAAATTAGTGGGCTAAATCCATTATTATCTTGCCATACACGCCTAGTTACTAGCAATTGATAGGGTGCGGAAAGTAAAATGCGGAACGTAAAGATGCGGAAAGGTAAATCCTACGCTATTACAAGGCTTTGGGGCAGATACATAATTTAAAATGCGGAAAATAAAACCCTAATTTTAAACTATTACATCCCATATACAGTTACATTATTGAAAAAAAAATATGAAAGCGGTAAAGAAAGCGCAAAGGCGGATCAACACAGTAAATGAGCGAATCGGAAAATACGAGATGAATCGAATAAGAGAAAAATGTTAGAAAAATGCAAATTTTTATATGAGAAAATTATTACATGCTGGCAATAATATAAATATGCTAAAATAAATTTTTGGGATTTTTTGGATTTTTTGGATGCAATTTAATAATTAAAAATGATTTTACAATGATTTAAATGCAAAATTATGAATAAAAATAAATATGCATGCAAAATTGTATTTTTTAATTTATTAAATTAAATAAAGATTTTCAGAAAACAAATGTGAAAGGAAAATAATTTTTGACAATTTTTTAATGCATAAATAAAAATATGAAATTAATTAAAACAATGCAAAAATATTAGAAAATTAGAAAATATGAAAATAGTGCAAGTATGAGAAAAAGGAAAAGAGATTGGTCTTTCGAGGACTTGAACACAGACCTTTGAGAGAATCTCCATCATCAACCTTATGCTTAAATGCGCCATGTTGCACTGGTGTTTGGAAAACTAGAATTAATTGAATAAGAGCGTTTCGTGTCATGGATTTGTAATTCAACGCGATCGACATGTGGGCCATCGCACGAAGGAGCGAATCGAGAACAAACCAAGCGCCCGCAAACTCAGCGGGATTCGGCATCGGTCAACGGAAGACTAGCTCGGTCGTCTTCTCGACGAGCAAAAGCATAAACACGCAAAATACATAAATTGACGAGGATTAAGGCTACCCCCTAAATCGGGTCTGCAGAATCAATGGTGGTCTTAGTTTCCTTTGAATCGGCTGCAATTAGAATCTGAAGCTAACAGTTTGAAAAACCCTAGTAATGGCATTATCGATTACGGCGTTCAAAACCGAAACGATTGCCGGATCAAACCCTAGGCATCTTATGAGCATGATATGACATTAGAACCATTTAAAACAAGCGGGATAGTAAAATGCAAAAATCAAGAAAAATTGAATATGTATGTATGTGTATGCATCGATTACGGATGGTTTGATCAATGTCAATAGTGCATTCTTACTCAAACTTACTCTACGAGCACGATGGAATGATGTTTGAAATGAAAGTATTTGGATTTTGAAATTCAATTTCTCAAGTTTCTTGAAAAATTTTGACAAAATAAGGGTTTGGCTTGAGCTAGGGTTTAAATCCTTGTGGTGTTGCATTGCTTGGTATTTATAGAAAGTTTGGATGGCAAAGGAGTGAAAAAGATTGATCCATCAATGTGCAAATATTTTCCATTAAAAATAAATCAAATCTTTGAAAAAATTTGATTTTCTCATGAATCAAAGGCTAGCACAATTTGGTATGAATCATGGGCTTTCTTGGACTTTAAGGAAGATATAAATCAATCCTTTTGAAAAAATACTTAATTTTCATATTTTATATAATTTATTTTTGAATTAAATGTTCTAAAATTCAAAAATAAATTAATAAAATAGAAAATTACCATAATAACATTTATGGGTCAAGAATAATGTCATGAACAAGTTTGGATCAAAAGATTTTAGGCCCATTTGGAAAATTTTGCATTTTGACCAAAATGTCCTTTTGTGCAATTGTCCAAAATTGCCCAACTTGAATAGTGTATCTTGCTCAATTTTCCACATTTTTAGTGTTCTTGGACTTTTGGAAAGCTCTAAGAGTCCTCTAACCAACCTTTTGGTCTCATCTCAATTGGAGTTACCATGCTCAATATATCTTCAAAACAAAAGTTGACTTTTGTTGACTTTGAAAATGACACTGTAATGTTTTGAGCTATACCTCTCAAATGAAGCATTTTTGGACATTCTTGTGAGACATGAAGTTGTAGAGAATTGAATTTACTTCAAAACAAGAGGTGGTGGAAAATTTAGAAAGTATGAAGAAGTTATGATCGATCAAAGTTTGGTTGACTTTTCACCGAAAACCCTAATTTAGAAAGTTTGACTTTTGAGCAAATCTTGAGTTTTCTTGATGAATCATGATCAACCCTTGATCAAATTATGAATGTAACTTCAAAATGAGTATGTTGACCAAAATCATGAAGTTTGTTGTATGTTGACCACGATTGACTTTTTCAATCAATTGATTTTCAACCATCGAGCAATTATGCGAGGAAACTTGACTTGTGAGGCTTGAAACTTGACATGGAGAATCTTTGAAGCATATGCGGAGGCATGATGAACATTGGAGATGTTGGAAGTCCATCTGGATCTGAGAATCACCAAACCCTAGTTTGGGTTGATTGTCTAGGAGAGGGTTTGTCTGATCAACCTTTGAGGAATCCTTGAGTATGGATGTATGGAATGTCTTGAGAAGATGGAGGGCAAATTTTGGGGTATGACATCAAGCACTAACTAAACTTTTAGAACCTTAATTGACCCATCTTGGCCATTAGAAGGTAGTGAGATGGCCGGCTTTGGTGTAGACCGAGGTTGGTTGATACTCGATGCTACGCTCATTGAGATAAGACTTTTGGGATATTTTCGATCGACCACTTGGTAGTCGTATTGAAATAAACGCCTACAAGAAAGATCAATGATATGAGATTCCTAGAACCCGGTTACTATTATAGGACAGGATGAACCAACTCAAACTTTTGGTGGGGTAATCACCTATACCTCATGCAAGCCTTAACCTTAGGCTCATTGTGTGAATTGTTTGTGTGTGCCAAACATGACATCATGACATCATCTGCATTGCATATCATTTCTAACTATTTCAAGGACCTAGGGATTTATCTTTGTTCTGTTTTGTAGGGTATTATGGCTTCTAGAAAGACTATCCGAATCAACTTCATGGGTATACCTTCTCGACTCAAAGAATTGGTTTGAAAATTCCGACCATGCTCGAGTTCATCAAAAGACATGGTTATCTACTTGACTTGGTTATCTCGGTTTTGAAGAAGATATGATGCATGTCCTATTCCGGTTCTTTGATCCGAAACACCATTGCTTTACATTCCAGTTATCGGTTGGTTCCTACTTTGGAAGAGTTCTCTAAGTTACTTGGGTACCTATTCTTGACCAAATGCCATTCACCGGTTTGGAAAAGGTTCCTAAATGCGAAGACATCCATCGCCTTACATCTAAGCTCGAGACATTGAAGCCAATTGGGAAACAAGAAGCGGAGTTAAGGGTTTACTTTCAAGTTCTTAATTAAGAAGCGAATTTCTCAAAGTTATGAGTTTCCATGCATTTGAAGATATTGTGGCCTTGCTAATTTATGGTTTGGTTCTATTTCCTAACTCGGATCAATTCATAGATGTCAACGCCATCAAGTTGTTCCTTACCCGCAATCCTGTGCCTACCTTACTTGGAGATATCCTACATTCTCTCCATACTCGTACTACTAAGAGGCAAGGAACTCTCATGTGTTGTATACGTTACTTTCGGTGGTTTATTTCGCACCTTCCTCCATCGGTTTTGAAAAAGCGAACAAAGGTTGAGATGGTCTCAAAGGTTAATGTCACTCTCTCGTTCAGATATCCGTTGGAATCTTTTCTCTAAAGGACTTCACATTTATTGAGCGTTGTGGAGAATTCCCTAATGTACCGCTACTTGGTATAAGGGAGTATTACCACAACCCTTCTTTAGCTCTCGTCGGTTGGTTTTGCTCGAAGAGATGGCCCGCATGATATGCTTCTCCAAGATATTGTGTTCGACTACAATCACGATCTCGAGTTCCAAGCGAAGGTTTATACGCTTGGGGCATGGTAAAGAAGGCGATGATACCAAGACTTTGGGGCACGAGAACTCCATTCCTTGGGAACCTTACCTCAAATGGGTGAGAGCTCGAGCTCAAAACCTCATGATGCCATTCACGCTTTGTTTACCGTAATTATGGAACTGTTGCTATGGGTGACTAGTCCTATCTTGTTCTCCATCGACATGCCTCACGATTTTGAAGACTTGAAGAGGTCTGGATTCACTCAAGGAAGAGGGATACCTTTGAAGCTCGTGCTATGCAAGTGAGAAGAAAGTGCTAGAGTTGACCAAGTTACTTCACGAGGAAGCATCGCCTACCTCGGCACCAGAGGAAGCGCCATGGGAGACTTAGAGCTTTCGTTTTTATGCTTTTCTTGTTCTTGTCTTGAACTATCTTTTGTACTTAAAAGAAAAGAATAATAAAAGAGTACTAATAAATGTTTGTTCATTGCTTGTTTAACAAATTTAAATCTCTAAGGTCCTTGAAAACATTGCATTCGCATAAACATTGCATATCATAGCATAATTGCATCACGGTACATTGGAGATTGGTTTTCTTATTTGCTAGCTATTTATTTTAGCGAAATGGCTCTTGAGCAGATCATCAAAGATCTTCAAGCTCGAATGCTCGGTTTGAGATGTTCACCGGCTTGGTCCAGGCCAAGAAGATCGAAGAAGCTCATCAACAGAAAGAAGGTTGTTGGTCTTCTCAACATGGGAGGGCGCTACAAAGGAGGTCCTAGAGTGGTTAGTCGAATTGAGCTCTCTGAAGGAAGTGTCAAGAAGGAGGATGAGCAAAGTGACAAAGGTGATGGTGAAAGTAGCCAACATGAGCCTGAAAAAGTCTATGATGATGAAGATGACAAGTACAAACAACTTGAAGACCGTTTGAATGCTGTGGAAAACCTGAAAATGTCAGGACTAAATTTTGATGATCTAAGTCTTGTTCACAGTGTTGTGATTCCTCCCAATTCAAAGTTCTACTTTTGCCAAGTATGATGGCATGTCTTGCCCTAATGCATTTGAAGTCCTATGTTCGAAAGATCGTCCCACGATGAAAGTTGTGGATGCACTATTTTCAAGAGAGTTTGTCGAACCCGGTTGGAATGGTACTATCGGCTAGAAACGCCGTATCCGTACTTGGGTGACTTAGGTGATGCTTTCTGAGACAGTATGAGTACAATCTTGAATTGACACCCACTGCATTTAACCACAAAGTATGTCTATGGGTCGTGATGAGAAGTTCAAGGAGTATGCTCGAAGTGGAGAGATCTAGCGAGTTCGACCACCCTTGTCCAATAGGGAGTTGGTTGATATGTTTATGGGAACAGGCCCCGTTCTTCAATCATCGATTGGAAACTCTTGAGGATTCATAGGCGATATTGTGACGAGCATATTGAAGGTGGTATCAAGGTGGAAAGATTCATGTAGAATCATCTTCAATCTTTGAAGAGATCTTTTGGTGGTAAGAAAGAAACTAATCTTGTGTGGTCGGAAAAGCCGAGCCAAGACCGACCGCTCAATCTGTAGGGCGGTTGTGATCTCGATCCTACATCGGCCTGACCTCGGTAGAGACAGCGTAACGAGCAGCGCCGAAGAGTTCTGAAGATCAACATGCCATTATCATGGCTTTGCAACACATGTTGAAAGCGGTGATTGAGGATCCTCCTCGGTGTCAATACTTCCTCTCAGGATACAATCCTAATGCTAAGTGTGCTTACCATTCCAATAGCCAGGATATAGTCTTGATGATTGTTGGGCTCTGGAGAACAAGATTCAAGATATGATTGAAGCTAAGCGATTGAGTTTGATCCTCTGTTGAGACTCGAATGTGATCAGCGCCTATGCTAACCATGACAAGAGTTCCAATCTTTGTTGGTGAAGATACTTATGTTTTAACATAGATGACTTGACCATTCCTCGATGACTATTAAGAAGAATTTGCTACAAGGCGGTGTCAATCCGGGATGCCAGAGTCGTTGGTGCCCATCCGCTTTTGATGGTTGTGCTTGGTTGAGAAGGCGTGTCCGATTGCATGATGAATAACCGCGAGATACTATTTACGAAACCACATGCGGCGTGTGAAGAAATGTCTAAATTGAAGATTGACAATGCGATGAAACAACACCATCGTGTGGGATACCTTGGGGCAGCCAAGTGGAAAGTATGATTACATGGTGAAGTACTTGTTCTTGAGAGCTACAAGATTCCTATTGAAGATGTTAAGGTAGCCGGATGGGGTGACGATTTCCGGAAGACTATCTTGATGTTAACACCATAAGGATTTCATCTGATCCTGTGCCTAGGTGGCACCTCTCATTATTACTTCTCCAGGCGGTTCCATATTCCTCTACAAGGCTATCCCTTGGAACTATGGGTGATGTTTACTATCATGGCGTCAAGCAAGACCCTCGACCATTGAAGATCTTACAATTGAAGCTACCATCCTACATTGACAACATCAGGGATCAAGTAAGGTGACGAACGAAGGGTATTCTCTCAATCTCTCCTCCAAAGACACATGACTCCGGCTCGCATTCCGCTATTCAACCCATTCCCAAGATAGAGGAAAGAACGGTGACTCATCACCTCGACGGAGTACCAAAGGAAGTTCTTGAAGACACCTTTAAATAAGAAATGGAGAAATGCGAAGATCATCAAGAAGAGTGACTACAATGTTGTGGAGCAGTTGGGACAGACTCCGTCCAAGATCTCCACTTGCTCTGCTCTTGTGCTCTGAGGCTCATACTAATGCCTTGGTGAAGTTTACGAAGAATGCTCACGTCTAGAACCTACTACTTGACGGTTTGAAGTTTGTATTGCTAGCTGGCTGCCAACAACGGCCTAAGCTTCTCGATCTTGATTTGACTCTGCGGAAGGAAACACAACAAAGCCTTGCATCTGTTGAATGCAAGGCGTTACATTATCTCATGTTTTGGTGGATCTGGTTACGCTTTGAACATCCTACGAAGGCGATTTTGATCGACTTGATGTTGAAGGGTTGGTCACGAAACCCGTGACATTATTGTGAGCTTTTGATGGTTCTAGCGAACAATACTTGGAGAGCTCATTACCTGTTAAAGTCGATTCCGGACTTTTGATTCCACTTTCTTTGTCATGGACATCCGTCCGCTTACTCTTGCCTACTTGGGCCCCTTGTATACATGGGGCGGTACATTACCTCTACCCAGTTGAGTACCCGGTGAAAGGAAGGTTGTTCACGGTATGTGGTGAAGAAGAGTATATAGTCGGTCATCTCGGTCATTCCGATACCTCGAAATGGAAGGTGAATTCTTGAGACTCCTGTCAAGCTTTTGAAACAATACCCAGTCATGCATTGACTCTCTGTCATCTGAAGTTACACAAGTTCCGTGAGGATGGCCTCAGAAAGATGCTCAGTGCTTGTTGAACAAGGAGGTAGTCTTGTTTGGGGTCACTCCCGATCTTCCTTTCAAATCCGACAAAGGCGGTTTAGGCTTCACCATCAAGGTCGGAAGATGATCGCATGACGTGCCGACCAACTTCCTTTCGCATCGGCCAGTGGAATCCATGCTATAGAAGGCGGCGACTTCGACATCGCAAGTGGATCTTCTCAACTCGGATCATGGGCTCGGCAATTGGAAGGCTGAAGGCGTCATACCAATCTCCTTTATCCGAGTAATTGCTCTTGTTTTGTTTTGCTTTTCGTATTTTATGTTTGAACAATAAACTCTAAAGCCTAGTGCCTTGCGGGGCATCATGGCTCGTTTGCGAGGTTATTATCTGTCGTTTGCGTATTTTCATTCAATAAATTCGTTGGACTTTTGCATTCAATTGTTTGTTTTCTTTCTTTACTTTATCACCCCTCAAAAGCTATGTGTTTCTTACACACACGTGATACTGCTGCGAATCATTCGAATCTAGTTAATAACACTATGCTATTACTAAATATGACTTGATAATCCGATCTACCAAGCGAGGCGAAAGTGAGGAAGATTGTGAAGTGCCGGAGAACTTGCGGGGCTACTGATGAAGAAGCGAGTTATCTGACCACGAAGAGCAATTGAGATTGTGAATTTAGGTACTAGCGAAGATAGAAAAGAGATCAAGATAGGAGGCGGTCTTGAGCAGTGTTAAAGAAAGGTTGAGTACGGATGCTACGAGACTACATTGAGGTTTTGCTTGGTCATACGAAGACATGCTGGTTTGAACATGGATATTGTGGTACACGATTGCCAACAAAGAAGGTTTTCTCGGTGAAGCAGAAGGTTAAATCGCATCGTCTGAGATGTCGGAGAAAATCAAAGCGAAGTTATAAACGGTTCAGCATGGCTACCTAGCTGTTACTTCCTATCCATGATGGGTTGCAAATGTGGTGCCGTACCTAAGAAGGATGGAAAAGTTCGAATGTGTGTGGATTATAGAGATCGAACAAAGCGAGTCAGAAGGCGATTTTCCACTTCCTCATATTGATGTTACGGTGACAACACGCTCGGCATAAGGTTTTCTCCTTCATGGATGGTTTCTCGGTTACAATCAAATCAAAATGGCTCCGAAGACATGGAAGACTACTTCGTTACGGTGGGGCACTACGCTACAAGGTTATCCGTTCGATTTGAAGAGCAGGCGCCACTATCGGTGCTATGGTGACACTATTTCATGACATGATCCATCACGAGATAGAGGTCTCGTCGGCGACATGATAGCTCGATCCTGGTGAAGAAGAACATCTTGATCATTTCGACTGTTTGTGATTGAGACTCGATCTAACAAGTGCACTTTTGAGTCGGATCAGGAAAACTCTTAGGGTTCGTTGTCGATGGTAAAGGTATTGAAGTTGACCCGCCAAGGTTAAAGCCATTCGGAGATGCGGCACCCACGAGAAAGAAGTCGAGAGGTTTCTTGGGCGATTGAACTACATTGCGATTCATTGCACATCTAGCGCTACTTGAGCCAATCTTCAAGTTACTAAAGAAAGATCAAGTAGTGGAATGGAATGAAGATTGCGGATCGCTTTGACAAAATCAAGGAGTACCTCTGAATCCTCTATCCATGCCGCGAAGGAAGACCTCTTATCATGTACTTGGCGGTGTTAAAGAATTCAATGGGGTGTGTGTTGGGGCAACATGGCGAGTCCGGTCGAAAAGAGCATGCAATATACTACCTTAGCAAAAGTTTACCGTGTGAAACAAGATACTCACGGCTCGAGAAAACTTGCAACTTTAACTTGGGCTGCTCGCCGACTAAGGCGGTATATGTTGACTCACACTACCTTGTTGATTTCTAAGATGGATCCGATAAAATACATATTTGAAACCAGCTCTCTCGGGAAGAAAGCAAGATGGCAAATGATCGACCGAATCGACATCAATACACTTCTCGAAAGCGATCAAAGGGTGTAGTAGCCGATCATTTGGCTCATCAAGCCGTAGATGACTATCGGTCTATGGGTTCAATTTCGGATAAAGATGTTTTACTAGTCACAGTTGAAGAACCGAGGCCGGACGAAGGACTGAACAAGGATCGATGGACCATGGTTTTGATGGAGCCTCAAGCGCTTGGCAATGGCATTGGCGCCATTATTACATCCCTATGACGGACATCGCCTTTCACCGGATTATGTTTGATTGCACAATAACATGGCGAATCTGGCGTGCATCATGGGTATCAAAGCGCTATTGACTTAAGAATCAAGTTCTTACAGTGTATGGAGACTCGACTTTAGTGATCGGTCAGTTAAGGCGAGTGGGATATGAAGCATCCGAACCTCATTCGTATCGAGGCATGTTTTGAGTTTGATCCCTACTTGAAGATTACTTTCAATTACATTCCACGAGAAGAGAATCGGTTGGCGGACGCATTAACTACTATGTCATCTATGTTCAAGTCGGATGGGACAACGAGGCTCCCGGATCATCATTGAGAAGTTTGTGAACGGTATTGTTATGAGCTTGATGGAAGAGAAACCTTGGTACTATGGCGTGAAAAGGTATCTTGAGACTTAGGAATATCCAGCGAGGCATCCGTCAATGATAAAGTTCATGAGAAGATTTGCATCAAATTCTTCCTCGACATGACATCTTATACAAAGCAACCACGACTTGTGCTTACTCATTGTGGATCGAGCGACAATACGTATCATGGAAGAGTTACGAGGCGCATTTGGTACCCACTCCGGTGGACACACCATAACTAAGAAGATTTTGAGAGCAGGTTACTATTGGTCCACCATGGAAGGCGATTGTCACCTTCGCTCGATCTTGTCACAAGTGCGGTTATCGACAAAGTGCACGTACCTCGGTACCTCGAATGTTCTAACAGCTCCTTGGCCTTTTGCGATGTGGGGCATTGACATGATCGAAGAAAGCCTGACTTCCAGCGGACATCGTTTCGTCCTTGTGGCAATTGATTATTTCACCAAATGGATAGAAGCGACCTCGTTCGCATCTGTTACCAAGAATGTTGTGGCTCGATTCATCAAGCATAATCTTATCTGTCGATATGGCACTCCCAAAAGGATTATCACAGATAATGGCTCTAATATCAACAACAAGATGATCACCGAACTCTGCCTTGATTCAACATCAAACATCACAATTCTTCCCTTATCGGCCTAAGATGAATGGCGTATGGAAGCCACCAACAAGAACATTAAGAAGATTATCTGAAAGATGACGGTGACTTACAAAGATTGGCATGAGATGTTACCATTTGCTCTTCATGGCTATCGCTTTTCACGAACATCAGCGAGGGCAACCCCTTCTCTCTTGTATATGGTATGGGCAGTCCTACCTATCGAGGTTCGAGATACCCTCGACGAGTCCTCCGGGCCTTGAGTTAGAGTGAAGCGATTGGGTCCAACTCGCCTTGACCAGATTAATTTGATTGATGAGTAACGACTCGCGTCCATACGCCATGGACGGATCTATCGAGCGAATGATCGAGCATTTAACAAGAAGGTCAAGCACGAGTCTACCGTCGTGATCTAGTAGTCAGCGCATCATTCTTCCACAAGGTGATCCGAGGGCAAATGGACTCCCACCTCGAGGGACCGTTTGTAGTCAAGGCAGTGTTTTGGCGGAGCTATGATACTTAGCACCATGGATGGTGAAGACTTCCCACACCACAGCGAGCGAGACATAGTCAAAAATACTACATAAAGAGACCGCTAGGTCGGTGACCTAGGCAAAAATAAGGGCATCTGGCGAACCAAAGGGTTCGGGCAAAGTTAAGGATATACAAAACATGTACTCCGGCAAGTCGAAAACACGAAAAGGCGGCTTGGGCAAAAAGTATCGGTGGTGAAAACCGAAAGGCGGTCTAGGCAAAGTTAGGGATTTAAGCGTATGACTATGTCTCTTCGGTCACACTTCAGGACTACTATCGACATTCAAGATTCAAATGGCGAAGATCGTCTACTCACTTTCTCTTGACAAGAGAGATGAGATAGTTGAAATATATGAGTACTAGCATGGTTGGAACTTAACGAGATTCTTTCCATAGCTTTTTACCTTTCTTGTGTACAAACTACTTGGCCATCGCCACATTTCAAATGAATACAAGTTCTTTCTCTTTACATTTTCCACTATTGTCGTTTGCAATAAGTCAACGTTTGCTTTGAATGATTATATGCATTTGACAATAAGAATCTATTCCAAACATGCGAAAGGTGGACATAAAAAGTAATTACTGAGGCTTGAGAATTGGGATGGCGAAAGTCACCAATGCCTTTCCCATGAGCGAGGATCCCCACAGTGTCACTCACAACAAACCTTCCCAGTAGTATCGTTAGTCCCGAGCAGTGATTCCACTCAGTGAGCAATGTTACATCGGTCTCAGCGGTAACACTTCATCCCGGCCAAGGTATTTATCATCGTGAATATCTCTCAACAATTCCCCTTTTCTCCGGTATCGGACTTGAGACTTGGTCGGATAGTGCGGAGAAAATCTACATCTTCTATTCCCTAGTCGGAGATTCCAGCGCCCTAACCGGTCTCCAGCAACCATCAAGCGCTCTCGGTGAGATCTACACTCAAAATCCCAGTGAAGCGATTCCTAATTTTTCCAACAGGATCTACATACAAGATCCCCAGCAGTTGCCTCCCGGACTCTCCCGGCCGGGTCTATGTATGAGATCTCCAACAGCAGTTTCTCGATCTCTACCTTCCTCGACAATATCTAGGCCCAAGACTTGGTGGATAATGCATCGGAGGGATCAAAGTTCTTTTCTTCTCAGGATCTCCATCCCCAAACAGAAGTCAGGAATCCTCAAGCAGAACATCCGCATCTTCTTCAAGATAGATATGTTTTGAAATACCACAACATCTATCATTCATACATTACTCATAAAGTCATAATTTGTGCCTATGTCATTCATATACATTGTCATGCATCATACTTTGCATAAGACTAACAATATTCTATCAAAGTTTCTCTTGTTTTCTCCAAAGCAGTGGAAATCACTTAGCATAGCGGTCGGGATTAAGCCCGAATCTCGTGGGAAAACTATCGAAAGACCGCCTGGTTGTCCTCCGACGGTGGTCGAGTTAAGCCCCAAATCTCGTGGAAAACTATCGAGCGACCGCCCTCGTTGTCCTCCGACAAGCGGATCCGAGATAATACGAAGCGGACGGAAACCTATCCGAGCGATCACAAGTTATCCTCCGATATGACGGTGGATCAACACCGATGCTAGCAGGAAGATATCCACATTTGCCAACTACTACCTCCTCGAGGCAAGCGAAGATTTATTACGAATCCTTCTTATTATCAACAACAACTACAGTGCGGCGTCGACTTGGTTGCCTTGGATGGCATCTTAAGCCCATCTCCGACTACTTGTCAACATTCTCCACTTTCGAATCTGCATATTTGGTTAAAAACCAATACAAACCAATAATTTCATTCAAAGATGAGCACGAAGTCTAACATCGACTCCTCGGATGGCATCTTAAGCCCGTCTCCTTTCGTTCCACTATCAAGAACATCTCTGAGCCTAGCGTCGGGTCTCCCGCATCGACCTTTCGGATGGCATCTCAAGCCCATCTCCGGCGATTCTCCTCCTATCAACAACCTCGAGTCTAGCGTATGACTCATCCCCAGTGAAGTCTGCCTTCTCCAAATGGCATCATAAGCCTATTCCGCATCATCCACCAGAGTGCAAATTTTCGGGTGTACTCGGTGTTCAATCATCTTCTACCTTGGGTCACGAAGGCACGCATGCCAATCTAACCCTTCGATACAAGAAGATTGGGCAGGGGCAGCTGTCATACCCAAAATTTTCCCTCCATCTTCTCAAGATATCTCATACATCCATACTCGAAGATTCCTCGAGTTGATCGGACAAAACTCTCTCCTAGACAATCAACCCAAACTAGGGTTTGGCAATTCTCAACAGATGGACTTCCAACATCTCAATGTCCTTCATGCCTCCTCATATGCTTCAAATATTCTCCATGTCAAGTTTCAAGCCTCACAAGTCAAGTTTCCTCGGACAATTGCTCGGATGGTTGAAAATCGGTTGTATTGGACAAAAGTCAAGCTATGGTCAACATACGGTCAAACTTCATAATTTTGGTCAACATCCTCATTTTGAAGTTACATTCATCATTTGATCAAGGGTTGATCATGATTCATCAAGAAAACTCAAGATTTGCTCAAAGTCAAACTTTCTAAATTAGGGTTTCTAGGTGAAAAGTCAACTGAACTTTGGTGATCATAACTTTCTCATACTTTCTCGAAATTTTTCCACCACCTCTTGTTTTGAAGGAAATTCAATTCTCTACAACTTCATGTCTCACAAGAATGTCCAAAAATGCTTCATTTGAGAGGTATGGCTCAAAACATTCTGGTCCTTTTCAAAGTCAACAAAAGTCAACATTTTGTTTTGAGGATATATTGAGCATGGAAACTCCAATTGAGATGAGACCAAAAGGTTGGTTAGAGGACTCTTAGAGCTTTCCAAAAGTCAAGAACACTCAAAAACAAGGAAAATTGAGCAAGATACACCATTCACAAGTTGGGCAATTTTGAAAGAGTGCACAAAGAGATGCTTCTAAAAATCAAAAGTTTTGCAAATGGGATTACTTTTCTTCATCCAAACTTGTTCCTTATACAATTAGGAATATCCAAGCCCAATGCCACGAATTTTATTTTATTTTTCTATTTAATTTGGAATTTATTCATTTAAATACAAATTAAATTCAAAAATAAAGTATAAAATCAAAATTAAATGCAAAATTGATTTTTCTCTCTTCCTTGAGATCCAAGTAACTCAATAAAGCCAGCAAATTTCGAAATTTGGATTGATATGGCAAGACTTGATTGAAAATTGATCAAAAAATGAAAATTTGATTTTGTACAAAAATCAAATTTGATTTGCGATGATTAGTGATTGATTCTTCCTCAAATTAACTCCAAATCCTTCTACTATATATACACAACTCTTACCACACGAATTAGGGTAGAGAATTTGGCTGGAGAAACCCTTATTGCAACTCAAAAAACCGTGGGTTACAAGCTACTAGCAACCTTGTTTTTGCTTCGATTCAACCGATTCTAAGCCATCCAATAGCTTCCTGGAGGTCCATTGATTCATTCCAGACCCTTACAGATCAAGAATCCATCAAGAACCACGAAATCAAACTCACGGTTTTGACACTTTTTCTTGAAATCGATTTCTGTTTTTCATGCATTATTAACATGTTTCATTGTTGTTTTTGTGATCAGTGATGAGTTTGCAAGCGATCTGGGCTATTTGATTGCATTTCTATAGCCTGAAACGTAATATGCCATAACTAGGGTTCCTGAGCTCGATTTAGGGCTTTGCTTAATTGGAAAAATTGGACCATGAGACTGTTACCATTGCGTTCGGAATTATGTCTGGAATCGAACCATGGTCTTAGATGTTATTTATATTATGTATGCTTGATTTTTGAATTCGCCAGGGTCGTAGCGTCGAACAATGGCCGACGCTGAATTTTTAAAAATTCAAAACGAAAGAGATGAAGTTTGGCGCGAGATCTGTATGGCCAGGAGATGACACTTGTTCTTCCTTCACTCGCTCCGGTTTTCAAACAGTAACACGCTCCAGCTCAGTTGGCAAGGCACCGCGTTTTCCACCCAGGGGTCATCAGTTCGAATCCCAGCCTTGGCATGCTATTTTACAAGTTTGCAATGTTTTCATATTTTTCATATTTTAATATTTTTGCATCATTTTAATTCTTTTCATAATTTTTATTCATGCATTAAAAATCATCAAAATATTTTTTCCTTTTGCATTTATTTTCATAAAATACTTATTTAATTTATAAAATTAAAAAATATAATTTTGCATGCATATTTTATTTTATTCATAATTTAGCATTTTAATCAATTTTAATTAGTTTTTAATTATTAAAATGCATCCAAAAAATCCCAAAAAAATTACTTTAGCATATTTATGTTATTTCCAGCATGTCATATTTTTCTCATTCAAAAATATGCATTTTTACTAACATTTTTCTCTTATTCGATTTCTCTCGTATTTTCCGATTTCTCATCCTTTTACAGGTTATCTCGTTCGGACGATTTTTTTTTATCGTTTCTTTTTTTTCCAATAATGTAACTGCTCATGGGATGTAATAGTTAATTAGGGCTTTTATTTTCCGCAAGTTTAAATTATGTATCTGCCCTGAAGCCATGTAATAGCGTAGGACATTTATCTTTCCGCATCTTTACATTCCGCATTTTAATTTCCGCACCCTATAAACTGTTAGTAATTAGGCGTGTATGGCAAGACTAAAATTGAACATAGCTCACTCTAATCTCCAAGATATAATATACGAAACACACTCTTTCACATACCCTTAGGGTAATTCTCTCTCGTTGCCTTACAATTCAAATATGGTCATGTCCCTCGAGCGTAGAGGTATTCTAGCACCGTTGCCTTCAAACAAATCATCATAGTCCCTTCGATACAAGATCATAGACCCACGATGTCGCCTCCGAATACATGATCTTGACCCTCGATTGTTGCCTCTAAAAATGATGATAGTCCTTGAATGTGCTAGGATACTTCCTACAAGTTGCTTTCTATGACCATCGATGTCCTTGAATGTCCCTCTTACATCCAGAATAGGGTTACCTACCAACTAATGGTATGGATAGCGCTATTCTAAAGGAATAAAATAACACAGCGACCATTACGAGTAGGTAATAAGACTTTTAGTTGGTTGCTCAATCAAAATACTTTTCACACCACACACTTTTTGTCAAAGTTCAAACTCTTTTCAAAATGAAACATTTCCGAACACTTTGTATACATTCCTACATGAATCATTACAAAGTCAAAGCGAAATGCCTTTTCAAAACATTTTGTTAAACACCAGAGCATAATTTTAAAGTGATCTAAGAGCAACTAAGAGCCGTAGATAACTACGGATGGAAAGGGTGCTAATACCTTCCCTTTTCATAACCTTCTCCCTTACTCGAGAATCTAACGAAGGTCTTTTTACTTTTACCTTCCCTTAATTGGATAAAAGAAAAGTCGGTGGCGACTCTTGCTATCCGCACATTTGCGATACAAAAATCTACAAAGTCAGTTCACCGTGTTACAGGTGCGTCCTCAGTTCTATCAAGCAGGTGATCTGGTCCTTAAAAGGACAATTCTTCCTCAAGGCGACCCTAGGGGCAAGTGGACTCTGACTTATGAAGGACCTTTTGTGGTCAAGAAGGTTTTCTCTGGTGGGGAAATGATGCTCACGACTATCGACGGTGAAGATTTCCCGCTCCTGGTGAATGCTGATGTGTTGAAGAAGTTCTTCGCCTAGCTTGTTGGTTATATGAGTAGTAGCAGAATCATAGATCGTTGGTCATCTATTACCGCATTGCCACTTTTGTAGCGTTCTTTCATTTTTATTTTTTAGTTTAACTACGTTTGTAGGAGTTACGTCTTCTTGCAGTTTTTAATTGTTTAATAAAACGTCCAATATTTTCGGATAATGACTTGCATTTGAAAAACTTTTGATGGTTCTTGCTCAATAATGATAATTGAAAAGTGGATAGTACGGTTAGATCTGATGGTTCCCTTTTGTTGGGATGTTTGTACCACTTCCATGAGATTATTCATAAGCAGTGTATTTCAAGAGCCAATTCTGTCTGGCAAGCCATTTCTTAAGTCTTCATCTTAAGAAGTGTCATTCTTGTGTGGAAGAGAGAGGAGATTGAAAGTTCTCGACCGCAGCGCCTGGTTATTTCTCCTGTTCGTAGAAGGTGCCTTCATTCGCAGGCTTTGGATGTCCATTTGCAATGTCGCTCTGCATAATCTTCATAGTCTCTTTTGAAGAAAATCCCCTGTGAATGTCATCTTGGGGCACTCGACCGCTTGATTGAAGACGTTTTATCACCCAGAGATAGGGTTCGAGTTTGGATTGATCCGAAGACTGTTGTGTCAATGATAGATCAGAAGGGGAATCTTTTGTCCAAGAGTATTAAGACTGTAGAAAGTCGTCAAAATCGAGATGTCCAGACGGAGTCGAGTCTCCTCAACGATGGCAATCTCGAGTTTCTTTTATGGCATTTTCATTTGCACTTTGTTTGTTTGTTTAAACATTTCTATCATGTAAAAATTTGTTTATTTTTGAATAAAAATCTTAATGCATTGATTATGTTTGTCTTGAAGAAATCTTTGTTATCACTCATCCATTTGCTATCGCTCATAAAATGACTTGCTTGCATATTGATGCCAACTTCACCAAGTCTTTTGCTTAGGCAAATATTGGGGGGAGGATGGCGATACTAAAATTCCGATCTCTATGTTTGTATGCTTTTGATTAGAACCACTTAATGATGCACAAGCCTTGTTTCAATTCCCAAACACCGGAGATATAAGGGAGATAGACCCTCGTTAACCCCTTTGAGCCTTGAAGTAGGAGTTTCTTTTCTATTCAGAAAAAACCCTCATTTTTCTAACCTGGGGAAAGGTAGGGTTCAGTTAATTTGATCAAGCGTTCAGAAGTGCACAATTAGAGGATACAACAATGGTTATCCTCAAAAGGTGAGAAAGTCAAGCGCAGCGGTCAACCCTCGTCTATCAACATGGAATCCTTCAAGAACTCAGACAGTCACAGTCACCTCTAACAAATTGAAGATGGTGTAGGGATCACATGATTTGTTCTGAAAAAAAGAAAAGGAATGAAAAATGATGAATAAAAAAAAAAGAAGCCCGCTCAGTCGAACTTGGTAATAAGTCGCTTAGGCAAAAAGGAGGGCAAAGCCTTGAAAAAAGAGAGATTCTCAGTAAGAGAACAAAGTCGTGTGATCAGACACCAAAATTAAAGGTGAGTGGCTGTCGTGTCCGTAAACCTTGTGGGTTCCTCGGGCATGTCCAAGAAATGCTCAGCAGAAGCAGCCATACCATACTCCTTTGAGAGTAGAATGCTCGTATCAAGTTGACTGAATCTAGGATTGGAGAACATCACGAAGGGGGTGGGTGTAATGCGGTGTACTGACTTTGAGATTTTTGTATCGCAAATGTGCGGATAGCAAGAGTCGCCACCGACTTTTCTTTTATCCAATTAAGGGAAGGTTAAAAGTACAGAAAAAGACTTTCGTTAGATTCTGAGTAAGGGAGAAGGTTATGAAAAGGGAAGGTATTAGCACCCCTTTCCATCCGTAGTTATCTATGGGCTCTTAGTTGCTCTTATATCATTTTTTTTCAAAAGAAGTGCTTTCTGTGTGTTTGACAAAAATGTTTTGAAAAGGCATTTCGCTTTGACTTTGTAATGATTCATGTAGGAATGTATACAAAGTGTTCGGAAATGTTTCGTTTTGAAAAGAGTTCGAACTTTGACAAAAGTGTGTGGTGAAAAAAGTATTTGATTTGAGCAAGCAACTAAAAGTCTTATTACCTACTCAGAATTGATCGTTTTCATGTTATTTTACGTTCCTTTAGAATAGTGCTATCCATACCATTAGTTGGTAGGTAACCCTATTCGTTGGATGTAGAAGGGACATTCGAAGGGACATCAAATGGTCATAGAAGGCAACTTGTAGGAAGTATCCTAGCACATTCGAAGGGACTATCATCATTTTCTCGTAGGCGACAATCGAGGGTCAAGATCATGTATTCGTAGGCGACATCGTGGGTCTATAATCTTTGTATCGAAGGGACTATGATGATTTGTTTTGAAGGCAACGGTGCTAGAATACCTCTACGTTCAAGGGACATGACCATTTGTATTCGTAAAGGCAACGAGAGAGAATTACCCTAAGGGGTGCATGTGTGAAGAGAGTGTGTCAAATTCAGATATGTTATCTTGAAATTATGAGTGATCTATGTCCAATTTTATCTTGCCATACACGACTAATTACTTGCGGTTTATAGGGTGCGAGTAAATTGCGGAAAGTAAAGTCGGAAAGATAAAGTCCTCGTGTTCACGTTAAAGGTGGCGCTAGAGGATTGAATATGAATTGATTCTACGCTCGAAATGATTTACTCTTTTGATTTGTTTATAAAGATGCATGAGCATCAAGCTTTATTATTTTCAACACAAGAAAGATGATTTAATGATTATGAAAAGGGAAAGCATTAATACCCTTAATTGATTTTGATATTACGTAACGACTAAGCGCAAACTAGGCGACGCATTGGGGAGATTACGAGTAAGGGTGTTTGTTATAAAAAGGGAATAGATGGAGCACCTAAATATATATAGTTATCTATAGCTTTATATATGAATCGTTTGATATGTTTGTGTGTTTTAATTGCTATTTCTATGATTGGGAAAGTTTCTCCTTTGGGATTTTAAGAAGGATAGATTAGGTGGGATCCTAATGTTTATTATTATTGTGCTCAAAGATCGTGGATCTTACATACATATCTAGTGGGAATCGAGCATTTGTAGCTCGGATCTAAAGGGATCTATGGTTTGTTTGGTGCAGGGGAGAAATTTGCTCGGCAGGATGAGACCTTGTGCCTCGTATTCTCAAAAGGATGTTGAGAAAGTCAGAGCAATCGTAGTTCCCACTTATGCTAGTGGAAAGCAACGGGAGTTAGTAAGAGACAGACGAATGTCATCTTAATGAAAAATGTATCTAATCTATTTCATCACATACATTTTGAAAAGTTTGATTGATAAAGATCTTTCATCGTAAGCTATCGGTGTTTTGCTTGAGTATACAAGCGTTACCACTTACATGTTTAAGAAAGATGTTTGAAAAAAGTGATTGAATCTTTTAACTGTAAGCATTGGTGTTTTGCTTGAGTGTACAAGCGTTACCACTTACAATTAAGAGATGTTTTTGTTTGAAAAGAGTTTGAAAAGTTTTTGACTGTATGTGATGTAATAGATGAGATACTTCTTCCATAGAGATGATAGATATCTAAATCTAGGAGAAATTGATTGGATTAAGAGATGCTTTTAAAGCCCATGGGTCCTTGTATTGTAAGCCCAGAGGAGGCATTCGAGGGTCATCGAGGTCCTTGTATGAAGCTCGAGAGGAAGCTATAGGGTATGGTGGCTTTGTCTTTAAAAGGTTTCAGGAAACCATCCTTTTGGAATGAAGAGCAATTTCAGGAATTATACTCTCGGGTTCTATCCTAGCGTGGGTGATTCTTTGTATTGGAAGCCCAATAGGAGGCTGTTAAGAGATTTTATGGTCTCTTTCATTGTATGATGCCCAAGAAGGCTAAACTCAATGAGGAGTTCTTTTGAGCGAAGCCCGAGGAGGCGACTCAGCGAGTGTTGTCTTATATGAAGCCTAAGCGGAGGCTAAACTCGGATGAATGATTTTTCTTATATGAAGCCTAAGAGGAGGCTGAACTACGTGGGGAGTTATCTTGTATAAAGCCCAGCGGAGGCTACATGGGGAACCTATTGGTTAGACTAGTTGTTATGTTATAACTAGACAGTTGTATAAACAAGTGTGTGTGTGATATGTATTCACGAGGAGTTTATGAAGGAAATATAAACAATGCATGATGTTTATTTACAAGAGTTTATGAAGGAAATATAAACAAGTATACGTGAAAGCGAGCGTTTAAAGCAGTAACTTTATTATTTACAAGTTTGATGTGTACAAGGAAGTGAATATGTACGAGCGAGCTATATATATGAGACAAAGATGGATGTACATAGGAGGGTTGGGACTTACACCATAAGGGTGGCCCATTGGTTTAAAAGCAGTTTCACGGGGAATAATGCTCCTTTCAATACCAATGATATTCAGTTGTATACATACAGACGAAACAGAAACGAACGATCGAAGTTTATCTGTGAAAAGTATCGGTATTATGTACAGACAAAGATTTGTATGAATATAAAAAATAATTTGATATGTACAAGGAAAGTATGTATGTACATGAAAGAATGTTGGTTTGTATATACACAAGTGAGGTGAAAACAAACGATCGAAGTTTGTCTATACTTGAGTATAAAAAGTATCTGTATTATGTACAGATAAAAATTTATGTATCTGAAGAGTTTGATATGTACAAAGAAATAATTATGTACATAAAAGAATGTTTTGGGACTTACACGTGAGGAGGCCCATGATCGATTGAAATTTGAGAGAAAACGAATCGGTTTTATCGTTTAAATCGGATCGATCATGGTAAAAAGATGTAAGTTTGATGAAAAGTTTTGAAGAAATTATTTTGAAAGTGTTTTGAAATGTGAGGTTTACTCATGAGAAGTTTTGAAAAGAATCAGAAGTCAAAAGTTTGAAAAATTCACCTTTTAAAGTGGTTTTGAAAAGTGTCAAAAGTGTTCTCGGCTCGATTAAAATATAATCAGATGAAACTTTTTTCTGAAAATTTTTGCACTATCATAAAATAGATACATTTATTGACAAGTGTAAAAAAAATCACCTCAAAATGAGGAGTTTTGATTGGTTAAAAAAAATGTTAAAGTTTGTGAAAAAACATGAAGAAAATATGAAAAGTTTGAAAAAAATGGTCCATGTGAGGTTTGAACCCGGGACACATGGGTGGTATCGTGGTAGAGAGGACTACGGCGGTGGCAACCAATGGGACAAGAGCTTTTGTGTATTTGGATCAAAACACGTGTTAATAAAATATTGGAAAATTTAAATTTGAAAAAACTCAAGAACATTTGTTCTTCATCTTCATCAATTCTCGGTTGTAACACTTGTTTCTCAATGATTTTGAAAGTTATAAACATGAAAGTTGCTCGAAATTTAACAAGGAATATGATGATGGTTGTTAATTGCATTTATTTTTTCTAACGGTTGAATTTACGGAAAGCGTGAAGAACCCTAGAAATGAAAATCTAATTGAAATGATGTATGGTTGATGATTTTTCAAATTGTTTGAGGGTAAGGATCGTGATAGGTCACGAGAAAACAAATGGCCAAGAGTTTTTTCATTTAAATGCAAGGAATCATGAGATTGAAGTTTGAGTTCTCACCTGTTCAAGCTGAGATCGAAGATGGTGTTGGAGTGTTTCCAGAACTGGTTTTGTGATTGCTATAGCATCATCGGCCTATGTGGAAGGTGTGAGGATGGTCTGCACTCCTTGAATCAACCTGAATCGTGCTACCCAAGTCCACCTGCACAGTCTAAAAATGGAAGCTCGATTTCTGGAAAAAAGCTGTTACAGTTAGTTGTAATTGATCTGCATCATGTCTATGATGTTCATGGATGATGTTTGGATGCTTAGAACTCAAGTTACTTCAGCCTAGCCATGAATTCGAATCTTAAGGCAGTTTGTACAAGTTTGAAAATGGAAAAATGTAATTCTGATTTTCAGTGGTTTTTAGATTGATTTTAGGCTTCAAACCAATTACATGTGATACCTATAACATATTAGACACCAAATATTTCAAAGTTTCTTCACAAATTTTCAAAATGCAAGATTTCACAATTTGACATAAGTTACTTGATTTTCAAGAAAGTTTAGAGAAAGCATGTCCTTGCATGGCTTTGGTGTAGATTCAAATGGCCAACATGACCTCTATTTATGGGTCAAAGTTACGAAAAATTAGGCACAAGTACATGGCATTTGTAATTCAAAGTTGCCTTAAAGGGCAAGAAAGACATTTGCAAAGGAAAAGGAAGCTTCCTTTTTAACCATGTGTGATTTTTCAACTTGATCAATACTACAATTATTACCTCTAGCTGATATTTATCAGCCTAATCTTCAATTTGGCAAGGTGGCAAGTGTTCTAGATGAAGAAATCACAAAATGACCTATAATTTGAAGTTTTGAACTTTGAAAATCATGTTTATGGAGCCTTATGTTTCAATTTCAAAAGTATATCTAGACTCCATGGATTTGAGAGTTCTTGGACATTTTGGAAAGCTTGTTTCAAGAGCTACAACTTTCATGTTTTGAGTTTTTTCCAAATCAAAGTGGAACTATGTGAAAAAATGCCATGAAGTTTGGAAAAAATAAGAAATTTCAACACTTGAAAATTTTTCTAAGTGTTGGAACTTTTGACTTTTTGTTGACTTTTCCAAATTCTTTGATTTTTTATGATCATGATGGATCATTTGAAGTATTTTGATGATGGAAAAAGTTTTGTTTTGAAAAATTTGACCAAAAGTCAAAGTTTGACTTTTACATGCAGATGAATTTTCATCAGATGTTTACGAAATTGGTGATGAAGTCAGAACTTGTGATGTTTTGAATCCAGAAATTAGGTCAAGATGTTGTATCTAAGATATAATGACCAATCTCTATCCAAAAAATCATTCAATGCTCAAAAAGTCAGAGAATACTCAAGCTCGATCAAAACCCTAATTGGTCGATCCTTGATTGATCAATGAGAAAAATTGGATATCTGATGATCAGAGGTTGATGATTTGATCAAGATAGATCAAATGAAGTGAGTAAAACTCAAACCCTAGTTGGTTGCCTCTTGAATCAGATGAAAATCGATGAAACCCTAATTTTGACACGTGAATGCTACACCGATTAATCTTTACGAGCTGTTAGTGATGCAATGATGCAAATGTAAGGTGGTATATTAGGTCAAAAATTGGGGTATGATGATCCCTATTTAAGTTTCTTTAACACGAAGATGAAGATGAATATCTTTGTTTTGATAGGTGTAAAGAGACTTAAATATTAGAATCTAAATTTTGGACCTAAGATACCAAAAGATGCGAGTGATGCAAAATGATTGTAAAAGTTTCACCGGATGATGTCAAAGAAATGACATGGTGGGGAAAATTTGTGAGGATGACTCGATCTGTTTAAGAAAGAGGATCCTATTGGGGAAACAAACAATATGTCTCATTTGGGAAAAGAGATTCACAAAACATGTGAATATACATTTTGCTTTGAAACAAAGAGGTTACCTACATCGACCTTGTGACAATGTTTAAGGTGAGTAAAGATGATATTACCAATTATCAGCCTTGTGATAGTTCATGGTAATGAATTCTGAAGATATTACCAATTATCAGTGAAGTGATAACTATAACAAGGTAAATCTTTGAGAAAATTTACTGAATATTCAGCCTTGTGAATAACAGACAAATGATGGAAACAGATCTCAAACGAGTTTTGAAGATATTACCAATTATCAGCAAAGTGATAATTATAACAAGGTAAATCTTTGAAAAGTTTTCTGAGTATTCAGCCTTGTGAATAACAGACAATGAAAGAAACAGATCTCAAATGAGTTTTGAAGATATTACCAATTATCAACAAAGTGATAACTATAACAAGGTAAATCTTTGAAAAGTTTTCTGAGTATTCAGCCTTGTGAATAACAGACAATGAAAGAAACAGAACTCAAATGAGTTTCTACTTTTTCGGATACAATCTTGCCAAGGATCTCTCTTTTGAGAAGACGCGGCATTTTGATTGGAAGACACAGGTTTTTCTTTTAAACAGAAAGACAACTGCTGGGGAATTTCTCGTACGGTCGTGATTTGACCTTGTTGAGAAGAACAAACTTTCATGACAAGTTTTGGAATGAAAAGAAAAATAAGCGGTTCAAATGATGAGGCTATTGCTTATTGCTTTGTTGATTATGGACAGGGTTCTATCCAGGAACGAACTGGAAAGAAAAAGTCAATCAAGACATTGTTCCCAATGAGGAATGATCTCAGCTGGGGAACAGGAGAGGAAAAAAAGAAAGAAAGATGTATTTCTCTGCTTTGGGATAATCTACTGGGGATATGATCAAACCTACATGAATAAGTTTGATTTAAACCAGTGATATGGAAGCAAACATTTTGAGGAATGCAAAAATGCATAAATGATGCTATTATGTATGAATGTCATGTGCATGCTGACAATACTTGACAATACAATAAAGAGGTATTTGGGAAAAGGACCACGTCACAGTTCAAAAAAATACTCAACAATATCCGAAGCAATGGTGTAGACGTTGCTGATGAAGGATCTGAGTTGCATGCTTTAGACTTTCGGAGAAAGGCATTTTATTGGCAACTTTGCTGGGAATTCTTTTTTGGATAAGAATACTGTCCTTTGATGATTTCTGCTGAGGAGAAGACTTCTTGTAGCAGTCATTCTATCCTTCGGAGATTGAAACACTCATGGAGGCTTGAAGTTCTTTACGTATTCGAGTTCAAAGAAAATTTTGCTTTTATTTCAAAATTTGAAGTAAAAATTCATTTAAAACCGTTTTAGTTTCAAAAGTGATTTTCACAATAAAAGCGTTATTTTGCAAAATAGAATAAAGCAAGAATTGCAAACAAAAGCCAAGGCACAAATTTATTGATAGAATGGTAATCGACCAAAGGCGTGATTCCATGAGCTATTTACAAAAGTTGGAAATGATAATTTATTGGGAAAAGGATACATTGAAAGCAAATAACTATTATCCTAACAACTTTGAATTCCAATTGTGCTTGTTGCTTGAAGAGTTGATTGAAGATCCGTTGATGGAAGATTCTTGATTGATAATCGGACTAATTACGATTACTTTGTCATTTTGTATCCTTATTTTTGCCTAGATTGCCTTTTCAAGTTTTCAATCTATCGGGATAATTTTGTTTATTGTCTCTAATTTTTGCTGGACCGCCCGGGTTTTAGTCCATCGAGGCGCTCTTTTTGCCTAAGCCGCCCTTTTGGGTTTCGACTTACCGATTCTTTTATTTGTTTTTAGACAAAGTATTTCTTGGTGCATCGCAATCACGGGATCACGGAGTTCATCACCGTCCATGGTTGTGAGAGTCATGCACCGCTTGAGAAAAGCTTCTTTTGATGTATGGACCTTCGTAATTAGGAATCCATTTGCCCCTAGAATCGGTTGAAAAGCGGAATCTTTTTAAGCGCAGTTCTCGGATTCACAAGGTCGGACCTTTTTGTCGAGCTTTCTTCATTCTTCTTTGATACAATTGTCGTGACACGAGTAGTCGGTAGCTTTTCTTCAATTAAGTTCATTTGGTCGTATCGCTTTGACACCATTCGACCTCGAGATAGCTTTGTTTCCATGAGAACTCTCATTGGCGGATTTCAACTTCTACGAGAACCTTTGCTTCCATGCCGTATACTAGAGAAAAGGAGTTGCCCTGTTGAAGTGCGTATGGAAGTCGATACCCATGCGAGCAAATGGCGACATTAGTGCCATTCTTTGTAGGTGATGACCATTTTACGGGCGATCTTTTGATGTTCTTGTTGGCGGCTTGACGCGTTCATCTTTGGCGGTAGGAGATGAGTTATGATGCTCAATCTTGAATTCCTCACAGTTCTTTCATCATTTTGTTGTTCAAGTTCGATCCATTATGCGTAATGATCTTGCTTGGAACTCCATATCGGCAAATGAGGTTGTTCTTGATGAACCTCACAACCACTTGTCTTGTAACGTTGGCGTAGGATCTTGCTTGACCCATTTGGTGAAGTAATCAATAGCCACTAGAATGAAGCGATGTCCGTTGGGCGCTTTTGGATTCGATCATCCGATCATGTCAATGCCCATGGAGAAAGGCCACGGAGAGAGAGCGTTGAGTAGAGTTGGCGGCACGTGGATCTTATCTGCGTAGATCGGCACTTGTGACATCTCTTGGCGTGTTCTGACAATCGATTCCATCTTTATCCAATAGTATCCTGCTCTCAAGATTTTCTGGACATTGCATGCCCATTTGAATGAGTTCAAAGGACCCTTCATGCACTTCATGGATGATTGTATACCTTCTTGTGTCGTATCGGCGAGAACCATGTGTTCGCGTTAAAGGTGACAGCTAGAGGATGCGACAGCAGTTCGGATTCTCGCTCAGCGATTAAATCTTTTGATTTGTTTATAAAAATGCATGAGCATCAAGCTTTATTATTTTCAACACAAGAAAGATGATTTAATGATTATGAAAAAGGGAAAGTGAAATACTCTCAATTGATATTGGTATGCGTAACGACTAGCGCAAACTAGGCGTAACGCATTGGGAGATACGAGTAAGGGGATTGTTATATAAAGGAATAGATGGAGCACCTAAATATATGTAGTTATCTGACTTTATATATGAATATGTTTGATATGTTTGTGTGTTTTAATTGCTATTTCTATGATTGGGAAAGTTTCTCCTTTGGATTTTAAGAAGCGATAGATTATGTGGGATTCTAGTGTTTATTATTATTGTGCTCATAAAGATCATGGATCTTACGCATACATATCCTAGTGGGAATCGGAGCATTTGTAGCTCGGATCTCGGGGATCTATGGTTTGTTTGGTGCGAGGGAGAAAGAAATTTGCTCGGCAAGGATGAGACCTTGTGCCTCGTATTCTCAAAGGATGTTGAGAAAGTCGGAGCAATCGTAGTTCTCACTTATACTAGTGGAAAGCAGCGGGATGTTAGTAAGAGGCAGACAAATGTCATCTTAATGAAAATGTATCTAATCTATTTCATCACATACATTTTTGAAAAGTTGTTTGATTGATAAAATCTTTCATCGTAAGTATTAGGTGTTCGCTTGAGTGTACAAGCGTTACCACTTACATGTTTAAGAAAGATGTTTGAAAAAGATGATTGAATCTTTTAACTGTAAGTATTGGGTGTTTTGCTTGAGTGTACAAGCGTTACCACTTACAATTAAGAAAGATGTTTGAAAAAGATGATTGAATCTTTTAACTGTAAGTATTGGGTGTTTTGCTTGAGTGTACAAGCGTTACCACTTACAATTAAGAGATGTTTTTTTTTTGTTTGAAAATAGTTTGAAAAGTTTTGAAAAGTTTTTGACTGTATGTGACGTGATAGATGAGATACTTCTTCCATAGAGATGATAAATGTCTAAATCTCGAGGAGAAATTGATTTGATTAAAGGGATGCTTTTAAGAAGCCTGTGGGTCCTTGTATTGTTAGCCGAGGAGGCATTAGAGGTCATCGAGGTCCTTGTATGAAGCTCAAGAGGAAGCTATAGGGTATGGCTAGCTTTGGCTTGAAAGGATTTCAGAGAAACCATCCTTTTTGAATAAGAGCAATTTCAGGAAATTTTACTCTGGGAATTTGAAAGTGATTTCACGAAACCATCCTTCGGGGTTCTATCTTAAGCGGGTGATTCTTTGTATTGGAAGCCCAATAGGAGGCTGTTAAGAGATTTCCTATCTCTTTCATTGTATGATGCCGAGAAGGCTAAACTCAATGAGGAGTTCTTTTGAGCGAAGCCCAAGAGGAGGTGACTCAGCGAGTGTTTGTCTTATATGAAGCCTAAGCGGAGGCTAACTCGTGGGAGAGTTTCTTTGTACAAAGCCAAGACTAAGCTCATTGGAGATAAAATATCTTGTATGAAGCCCAGCGGAGGCTGATCCATCTTGAGGATGGATTGTCTTGTATAAAGCCCAAGCGGAGGCTAAACTCAGTGGGATGAGTTATCTTGTATGAAGCCAGCGGAGGCTAACCCATATTGGAGATGAGTTGTCTTGTATGAAGCCCAGCGGAGGCTAACTCATGTTGGGAGCCTATTGATTAGACTAATTGTTATGTTAATAAGCGAGCAGTTATATAAACAAGTGTGTGTTAGATATGTATTCACGAGTTTATGAAGGAAATATAAACAATGCATGATGTTTATTCTGAGATTCATGAAATATAAACAAGTATACGTGAAGCGAGCGTTTAAAAGCAGCGCAACTTGATTATTTACAAGTTTGAATTGTGTACGAGAAGTGAATATGTACGAGCAGTATTTATGTCTGAGACAAGGTGGATGTACATAGGAGGTTGGGACTTACAACATAAGAGAAGCCCATTGATTTGAAAGCAGTTTCACGAGGGAATAATGCTCCTTTCAATATCAATGGTATTCGGTGTATATCTGAGATAAACGGATGATCGAAGTTTATACGTGTTGGAGTATTTGTAAAAATATACGTGTTATGTATAGATGGAAGTTTTGTATGAAAAGTATTTGATATGTACAGAAAATATGTACATAAAAGACTATTTTGTTTGAGTATACACAAGTGATGTGAAAAACAAGCGATCGAAGTTTATGCATACTTGAGTATAAAAGAAATATCATATTATGTACGGATGAAACTTTAAAAGTATTTGACAAAAGTTTGATATGTACAAAGAAATATTATGTACATAAAAGAATGTTATGGGACTTACACGTGATGGAGGCCATTGGTCAAAAAAATTTTACTCGGAAGAATTCTTTCTTTAGAACCAATGGATTTGGCGTATAGACAAGCGAATGACGAAGAGAAATTTGTTTACGTTTGAATATTAACAATGATGATTTGAGTATGTACAAGTAAAATTAAATATGTACATAAAGTTGGGACTTACACCATAAGGGGCCCATGATCGATCGAGAAATTCGAGAGAGCGAAATCGATTTATCGTTTTAAATCGGATCGATCATGGTAAAAGATGCAAGTTTGATGAAATGTTTTAAAAAATGATTTTGAAATGTTTTGAAATGTGAGGTTCATTTATGAAAAGTTTTGAAAAAAAATCGGAAGTCGAAAACTTGAAAAAATTCACCTTAAAAGGAGGTTTGAAAAGTGTTCAGAACGTCGTTTTCGGCTCGATTAAAATTTAATCAGATGAAAGTTTTTTTCTGAAAATTTTTGCACTATCACAAAATAGATGTATTTATTGACAAGTGTCCAAAAAATCATCTCAAAATGAGAAGTTTTGATTGGTCAAATTTTTTTTTGAAAGTTTGATAAAAAAACATGAAAAAATTTGGAAAGTTTGTAAAAAGAATGGTCCTGATGGGTGTTGAACCCATGACCATGAGGTGGGACGCGTGGCAAGAAGACTTAAAGGCAAGCAGACAACCACTGGGCCAAATGCGCTGGGATGTTTAGTGGACTAACACACGCGTTGATGTAAGATTGGATAATTTGAATATTTTGAAAATGAAGAACATCAAGAACACGCGCGTATTTCTGGGTTTATGGTTTGATTTTGATTCTTTGATCAAGCTACCATCCTCGTTTCTTAATGAAATTTAATGATGTAAACATCAAAGTTGCTCGATTTTCATCACGAACATGATGGTGCTTGTTAATTTCATTTATATTTAGCCTATCATGTTTTGCTTTACGGAAAGCGAAGAACCCTAAAAGCGAAATCAAATTAAATTACGTGTAGTTGATGATTGTTTGATTTTTGAGGGTTAATGGTGGATTATATGTGCGAAAAGGATCGGCCAAGAGCTTTTTTCAATTGGTGCAAGGAATATGGATATCACAGTTCATATGCATACCTGGAAAAGTGAGAATCGAAATTGATGCTAGAGTGTTTCCAGTTGCTGTTTCTTGATCATTTGAGCTTCATCGGCATGTATGGAAGCTGTGATGATAGCCTGCTTGCCTTGAATCCTTTCCAATCAATCTAGCCAAGTCCGCTGATTAATTCAAAGTGAAACTCGAAAATGGGGTTAATGGATTTACAGGTTGTTGTTCTTGATCTGGATCAACTCCATGATGTATATGGATCGTGTTTGGGTGATCAGAACTCAAAGGAATCAAGCCTAGCTTCAGTTTCGAATTCCATGGCAGTTTTGGAAGCTTATGTGCATAGAATGCAAAATCTGTTTTCCAACTTGATTAGTGTTAATTTTATGTTTCATACAGGTTACATATTGATTATAAAACATGTTAGACACCAAAACTTTTCATAGTTTTCAAAGATTTCAAAATTTGCAATGTTTCTCAAAATAACATGAATTGCTTGATTTTCAAGAAAGTAGAGAGAAAGCATGTACTTGTGAAGCTTTGGTGTGAATTTGAACTTGAAATGTGACCAATTTATAGGCAAATAGGTTCTGAAATGTTAGGCAAGAAGGACATGGAAATTGGTGATTCAAAGAAAGCTTAAGGGGCAAGAAAGTCTTTTGTAAAGCAAAAGGAAGGTTCCTTTTTTCACCATGTGTGAAATTATCCAACTTGATCCAATCTTTCAATTATCACTTCTCACTGATGTTTATCAGTTTGATGACTCAATTTGGCAAGGTGGCAAGTGGTCTAAATGAGAAAAACACAAAATGACCTATAATTTGAAGTTTTGAATCTTTGAAAATCAAGTTTCATGGAGCCTTATGTTTCAATTTCAAAAGTGTATCTAGACTCCATGGATTTGAGAGTTCTTGGACATTTTGGAAAGAGTTTTCCATGATCTACAACTTTCATGTTTTGAGTTTTTTCAAATTCAAATTGGAACTAGGTGAACAAATGGCTTGAAGTTTGAAAAAAATAAGAAATTTCAACACTTAGAAAAATTTCTAAGTATGAAAACTTTTGACTTTTTGTTGACTTTTTTCAAATTCTTGATTTTTTATGATCATGATGGATCATTTGAAGTATTTTGATGATGGAAAAAGTTTTGTTTTGAAAAATTTGACCAAAAGTCAAAGTTTGACTTTTCTGTGCAGATGAATTTTCATCAGACGTTTCAGAAATTGACTGATGAAGTCTGTGAACTTTTGTGATGTTTTGAATCCAGAAATTAGGTCAACATGTTGTATCTAAGATATAATGACCAATCTCTATCCAAAAAAGTCATTTCTTGCTCAAAAAGTCAGAGGAAACTCATGCCCGATCAAAACCCTAATTGGTCGATCCTTGATTGATCTGTGAGAAAATTTGATATCTGAGGATAAGAGGTTGATGATTTGAGCAAGATAGATCAAATAAGATGAGAAAATCTCAAACCCTAATTGGTTAGCTCTTGAATCAGATGAAAATCTGATGAAACCCTAATTTTGACACATGAATGCTATACAGATTAATCTTTATGCAGGCATTGGTTGTGCAATGATGCAAATGTAAGATGGTATATTAGGTCAAAATTTGGGGTATGATAGATACCTATTTAAGTTTCTTTAAACTGAAAGATGAAGATGAATATCTTCGTTTTGATAGGTGTAAAGAGACTTAAATATCGAAATCTGTAAAATTTGGACCTAAGATACCAAAGATGCGGATGATGCAAAATGATTAAAAAGTTTCACCAAAGAATATCAAAGAAATGACACGATCGGGAAAATTTATGAGGATGACTCGATCTGTTTGAGAAAAGAGAATCTTATCATTGGAAACAAGCAATATGTCTCGCTAGGAAAGAATGATTCACGGAAAATGTGAACATCATTTCGTTTTGAAACAAAAGATTACCTTACATCGACTTTGTGACAATGTTTAAGGTAAGTGAAGATGATATTACCAATTATCGCCTGTGATAGTTTATGGTAATGAGTTTTGAAGATATTACCAATTATCGGTAGTGATAAGCTGTAACAAGGTAAATCTTGAGAAATGAGTTGTTGCGTATTCGACTTTGTGAATAACAGAGTGTTCTATCCGAGGAATGGCTGGAAAGAAAGAAGTTAATCAAAACATTGTTCCCAGAGGATAATCTCATTTGGCGAATATGATAGAGAAGAAAATGTATTTCTCTACTTGGGGACTTTCTTAGAAATGGACGACGTATCCTTTACATTTGGGAATACTCAGTTGGGAAAAAGAAAAAGTATCTTTTACATTAGGAGATATTCCTTTGAGAACAGACTTGTACTTGTATGAGTAAGTATGATTTATACCAGTGATTTGGAAGCAAACATTTTGAGAGATGCAAAAAATGCAATGAATGATGCTATTATGTATGAATGTCATGAATGTTATATGCATGCTAACAATACTTGACAAAGACACTAAAGAGATATTTGGGAAAAGGACCGCGTCACAGTTCGAACAAATACTTGGTGAAAATTGCAGCAATGGTGCAGATATTCACTAATGAAGATTTTGAGTTGCGAGGCTTTAAACTTTCGAGAAAAGGCATTTCATTAGCAACTCGGTTGGGGATTCTTCTTTGGAATAAGAATACCGTCCTTTGATGATTCTGTGAGGAGAAAGGCTATGGCGATTGCTTTATCCTTGAGATTGAAACACTCTTGGAAAAAGCTGTTGAAGTTTTTACGTGTTCATAGTTCAAAGGAAAATTTTGCTTTTGTTTCAAAATTTTGAAGTAAAATTCATTTAAAACATTTTGTTTCAAAAGTGATTTTCACAATAAAAGCGTTATTTTGCAAAAGCAGTAAGCGAGTTGCAAACAAAGGCCTGAGGCTCAAATTTATTGATAGAATGGTAACTTGACCAAATCGTGATTCCATGAACTATTTACAAAAGTTGGAAATGATAATGTATTGGGAAAAGGCTACATTGAAAGCAAATAACCACAACTATCCTAACAACTTTGAATTCCAACTATGCTTGTTGCTTGAAGAGTTGATTGAAGATCCGTTGATGGGAAATTCTTCATATGGACAAAATCTGGGTATTGCGATTACTTGGTCATTTTTTGTATCCTTGTTTTTGCCTAGATCGCCTTTTCGGGTTTTCAATCTATCGGGATAATTTACATTTATTGTCTCTAATTTTTACTGGATCGCCTTTTCGGTTTTCAATCCATAGAGGCGCTCTTTTTGCCTAAGCCGCCCTTTTCGGGTTTCGACTTACCGAGCTGTTCTTTTGTTTTTTAGACAAAGTATTTCTTGGTATGTCGGCATTCACGGATCGGGAGTTCATCACCGTCCATGGTCGTGAGTCATAGCACCTTGGAAAAGCTTCTTTTAACGATGTATGGGCCTTCGTAGTTAGGAGTCCATTTGCCCCTAGAATCTGTTTGAAAAGACAGAATCTTTTTAAGCACAAGGTCGCCTTCTCGGAATTCACGGGGTCGAACCTTTTTGTCGAAAGCTTTTTTCATTCTTCTTTGATAGAGTTGTGCGTGACATAGAGCGGTCAGGCGCTTTTCTTCAATTAAGTTCAGTTGGTCGTATCTGCTTTGACACCATTCGGCCTCAGATAGCTTGGTTTCCATGAGAACTCTCATTGATGGGATTTCAACTTCTACGGGGAGCACCGCTTCCATGCCGTATACTAGAGAAAAAGGAGTTGCCCCTGTTGAAGTGCGTACTGAAGTACGATATCCATGTAGAGCAAATGGTAGCATTTCGTGCCAGTCTTTGTAAGTGATGACCATTTTCTGGACGATCTTTTTGATGTTCTTGTTGGCGGCTTCAACGGCCGTTCATCTTTGGCGGTAAGGAGGCGAGTTATGGTGCTCAATCTTGAATTCCTCACACAGTTCTTTCATCATTTTGTTGTTCAAGTTAGACCCATTATCTGTAATGATCTTGCTTGGAACTCTATATCGGCAAATGAGGTTGTTCTTGATCAACCTCACAACCACTTGTCTTGTGGCGTTGGCGTAAGGCGTTGCTTGACCCATTTGGTGAAATAGTCAATGGCTACTAGAATGAAGCGATGTCCGTTGGGCGCTTTTGGTTCGATCATCGATCATGTCAATGCCCGCATGGAGAAAGGCCACGGAGGGAGAACATTGAGTAAGTCGGTGGCACATGGATCTTATCTGCGTAGATCGGCACTTGTGACATCTCTTGGCGTGTTCTGACAATCGATTCCATCGTTATCAATAGTATCCTGCTCTCAAGATTTTCTAGACATTGCATGCCCATTCGAATGGGTTCAAAGGACCCTTCATGCACCTCATGGATGATTGTGTCGCTTCATGTACCGACACATCGAGCAAAACCATGTCGAAGTTTCTTTTGTATAGAACATCTTCATTGAGGAAGAAATTCCTAGAAAGTCTCCTTAGAGTTTTCTTATCTTTGTACGATGCAGTGGGTACTCTCGTGTTTGAAGGAAGCGTTTAATGTCGTGGAACCACGGTTTATCATCAAACTTGAGTTGTAAAGACATATCGGGTCTTTCAAAGGCGTCGATTGATTACGGGCATATCGTTCCAATCGTTGACTTTGAACATGGAAGATAGAGTAGCCAGGCGTCGCCATTCGATTTTGATCTCGAGGGATATGATGCATTCTACTTTGTTGAAGAGTCAACAACCGTCTTGCATAATCTCGTAAGGAATTAGACCAAGATGATGAGTTTCATACTTGTCTTTGATTTGGTTGATCACAAGGTGAGTCTCCATATATGTCAAGGATCTTGATCCTCAAATCGATAGCTTCTTGATACCCATGATGCATGCTTCATATTACGCTATGTTGTTGGTGCAATCAAATAGCAATCGGCGGAAAGCAGGATATGAGAACCCTCGGGAGTGATGATGGCGCCCGATTCCATTTCCAAAAACATTAGCTGCTCCATCAAAGACTAGGCCCCATCCGGATTACGGATCGGTCCTTCTCCGTGTGGCGGTTCGTCACAATCTTTCATCTTTAAGTACATAACATCCTCGTCTGGGAAGTCAAATTTGAGAGATTGGTATTCGTTGGCGGTGATAAGCCAAGTGATCGTGAGAATGCTTCCTTTAGCGCTTTACGGGCGCGGTATTGGATGTCATATTGGATAGTAGCATTTTCCATCGAGCGATTCTCGGTTAAGGCGGGATTTTCAAGGCGTGCTTGATAGGATCCATTTGGATATTAACCAAGTCGTGTGATTAATCATGTATTGGCGGAGCGTTTTGAAGCCCACCAAAGCCATGACATGTTTTCTCGAGCATGGAGTAGCAGTTTCACGATCTGTGAATTTCTTACTCGGGTAGTAGATGGCATGCTCCTTCTTAGGTATCATCCTGTTGTCCAGTCTGCACCCATGGACTCTTCTAGTGCAGTAAGTGCGGATTAAGGTCTTCCTTCTCTTGGAGGGATCATTATTGGTTGTTACGCGGTGTTCCTTGATCTTGTCGAATGCTTTTGGCAACCTTACATCCACACCTTGATCTTTGCGGAGAAGCTTGAATATCGACCCGTGTGATCATCGAGAGATAAATCTGGAGATGTAATTCAAGCGTCAGAAATCCTCTTACTTGCTTTTCAGTATGTGGCGTAGGCATTTCTGAATAGCCTTGACTTTGTCGAGGTCAACTTCAATACCCTTTGGTGACGATGAAACCTAGGAGTTTTCGGATCTTACCCCAAAGGTGCATTTGTTAGGATTGGTGGATGAAATTTCCTTATCATTGAAACAACTTTAAGAGATATTCTATATGCTCTTCTTGATGTCGGACTTTGCTATCATGTAGTCTCGTAGACTTCAATCTCTTTGTGCATCATGTCGTGAAAGAGTAGTCATTTCCCTTTGGTAAGTCGCGCTGCATTCTTTAATCAAGCGGCATTACTTTGTAGCAAAGGTGCCCGCGTGAAGAAAGATGTCTTCTCCATGTCTTGGGGCCATTACGATCGATTATAACTTGAAACCATCCATGAAAGAAGAGACATTGAATTTGGCAGTGCTATCTACTAGCATGTCGATATGCGGAAGTGGAAAATCGTCTTTCGGACTTGCTTTATTCAGATCCCGGTAGTCAACACACATTCTGAACTTTCCATCTTTTTGGATAGGTACTATCTTTGGCTAGCCATTGAGGATACTCGGAGTGACAAGGAAACCCGGTGCTTTTGAACTTCTTTTCTGATTTTGTCAGCCATTTCAGGGTGAACTCTCCTCAGTTTCTGCTTAACTGGCGGACACTCTGGTCTTAACGACAAGTGATGCTCCACGATGTTGGTATCTAAACCCGGCATGTCCTGGTAGGACCAAGCAAACACATCAACATATTCTTTGAGGAGATCTATCAGTTTGCTCTTGACGCTGCTGTTGAGTGAAGCTCCAATATTGACTTCTTTTGTATCTTCCTCAGAACCCAAGTTAATTGCTTCTAGAGGTTCTTTGTGAGGCTGAATGATCCTTTCCTCGTGCTTTAGCAGTCTAGAAATTTCATCTGGGATCTCTTCTTCAATTTCTTCCTTGGTGACTTCACAGGGGATTTCAGAGTTGAGAAAGAGCGTAGAGTTATTGCTTTCAATGGATTTGTCCATCTGTTTAATCTGCATGTTTTGATTTTATTTTTCATTAAAATTTTTTTGTGAAAGTGTATGCAGATTGATTATTTTTGAAGAGAGGTTTTTTTCTCTTTTTTTTTATATTGTGTTGTTTTTTTTTTAGGATTATCATTTCCAGAAAAGGGTAACAATGAAAACAAACACAAAATGTGGAATCAAAACAACGCGTTTTATTTATGATTCACAATATGAACAGGGCCCTAAAATACAAACTCATTTGTCTTGGGCAAGACAAAGAGAAATTATTTAAAAGCTAAACCCTATAAAACATCTCTTCGCTTTGGGCGAAGTGAGAGTTCAAAGCAAAAAGCAAAGATAAACTACTTAGAGCTATGAACATTAGTCCTAACTAGCGGGTTTCCGGTGGTAGCGAAGTCCTTGGAAGTCGAGTACTCGGGTAATTTTACTTGGTTTAACCCTCGAGTAAACTTTGATTCTTTGGTGACGAGGCTTTGAAGACTACGGGCGATGGCCTTTGCCTTTTGTCTTGCTAAAGCGATCTTCTTGATTAACGGATCGGGAAGTATGAGATATAGCATTTGGACTTCTGTTGATCTACATGTGTTGAATCTTGGGGATGTTCCTTCGGTCTTGAGTGAAGAGACTTCGTTGTCGGCATTTCGCATCGTATCTGAGTCATACTCTTGATCTTGATGATCATGTTGATGTAGTGATAACCAGGATCTAGTTTGGTGAATTCCACAGAAGTGTTGAAGCAGAGATCTTCATTTGGGATCTCGATTTGCTGATTAGGTTGAGAAGACGAGTATTCCTCCTCTGGTTGACTAGGGTATTCAAAGTCATCACCCCGTCCATGGGTTGGATATCTTGATCCGGTTTTCGAGCTTTACGCGCGATGTATTTCACCATGTAGTCGTATTTACCACTTGGTTCTCCCAGGTATCCCAAAAACTGAGATGGCGGATTTTCATGTTCTTTGAGGACATGTCTTTGAATTGATCGGTCGGTGCATATGATTCCTCTTGAGACACATACTCAGGGCTATTCAAATAAGTGCTCGACTCTTCAGATTCAGATGGATCATCTTCATCCTCTTCAATGGTTACAACATTAACCTCTTGCGGAGCGGTTTAAGAAACCTCCACTATGAAATACTTCCTTGATCGGGAAGCGCTTTGTCTTTACGCTTTTCTTTGGAGAATCTGGTGTGAACCCATGTCAAACTTCGTTTCATTCTTAGCGGGTTTGATAACTTGTCCCCATCCTTGAGTATTGCCATCTTTCACCATTTGTCTTTGCTTCTTTACGAAGAGATAGATGATCATTTTAGTAGATTCATCTTCTAGCGGATTTATGGGAGATCACGGCGCTTCATGTCATTAGCGGTGATGAAGGAGAAGCTGGATAGATGACTTACAAGTAAAGCTTGTTCACCGTGATGGTCACCAACTTTCCATTCTTGTGAATTTTAATTTACGATGGAGAGTAGATTCTTTACATCGTGGATCCAAGGTCTTCCTAGTAAGCAATTGTATGCAGCTGGTACGTCCATGATTTGGAAGGTAATTTGGAAAGTGTGCGGGCCAATCGTCATCGGGAGATCAACTTCCCCAATAACTGACTTCCTTGATCCATCAAAAGCTCTTACTATGATGTCGTTGAACTTCATTGGCGTTCCTTTGTAAGCTAAACGAGCGAGCGTCGTTTTTGGCATTACGTTTAAAGATGAACCTGTATCCACCAATACATTGGATAGGGAATCGTGGCAAATCATCGAGATGTGCAAGGCCAAGTTGTGATCTTTCCTTCTTAGGAAGTTCTTCGTCACTAAAACTCGGATTATTGCGGTTTGTTATGTTGGAGCGATCCCTCCAATTGTGCATAGTCACATCGTGATCCACATAAGCTTCGGTCTAGTACTCTCATCAAAGCTTCTCGGTGAGCTTGAGTTGAGGAGTAAAGGCAGTGTTGAAATTTTTGAAGGAGTGCGCATCAATTGGTCTCGACTTGATATTCACTCTTCTTGATTAGTTTAATTATCTCGTCAAAGTCGAGTTGATGTTGGTTCCATCGGTAGAACCAATGTTTGTGCTTGGGTTAGCAATGGGAATCGTTGCGGATTCTCGGAGATATGCTAAGCGGGTTTTTAACAACAAAATTGCGGGCGATCTTGGTGCTAATGGAGCGTGTACTCGTCCACTTGGCGTTACTCGTCAGATTTACATTATATTGACATTAGGCTGGAAGTGTAGGCATGGGTTTCTCCTCCCATCCTCTATCAAGGTTACATTGTCTTGGTAAGGTGCCTGGTAGGCTGCGGAGCAGGACCGGTGGGTAAATCACCAAAATGTTGGAATGTTGGAACCATTATACGCGATCTCCACATGCTCGGGTATGTTGAAACAAGGGATCCTGGCGTTTACTTGGGACTTTCGAGTTGATATCGAGACTAAAGCTCATGCGAAAAGTGCCTATTGTATTTACGTCATGGTCGTCTCTATTTCTGTAAATTTGTAGGTCACCAATGTCTAACAAATGTTGAATATCTGCTCTTATGATGGGACATCCATGAATATTCTTGGAGCAGATATAGCAAGCTGCGTAATTGTGCTTAGTGAAGGTACTCATTTCTTGTATGCTTCATGGAGATGCAAAGTTTCCTTTGACTAAGTTTACATACGTGACAAGGTACTTATGCATATTCATTAGCATTAGATTCCTTGAGTGTCCTTGTGGTGGGAAGTGGATTGGCTTGCACATTCGGACTTGCGTTTCTGAAGGAAAGAAGATTAGTTTTCACTAATCTCTGTACCTCTGCTTCCAATGCTATGTAATGCTCAAGATCATGGCCTGGTGCCCCTTGGTGAAAAGGGCAAGATCGTCGACTTTGTACCACCATGGTAGTTTTCGGGGACGGAGGTGGTAACCTTATACATATTAGATTCCTTTCTATAAGCGCGGTAAAGTTACGTCATGGGAATTGGGTGTTGAGGTGACCCGGCGTCTGTTTTGGTTGTAAGCTACTTTGTTGTTGGGTTGTTGAGTTTGTTGATTTTGTTGAGTGCGGAGCAATTCACGGAGTTAATGTTGACGAGAGGGTGCTATGGCGGCTACTGCCGTTGTTGAATAGCGGTCTTGCGTGGTTTCCTCGGGATACCATTCCTACGTCATGCTCTTTTTCCTTGGGAAGCTGGTTCCAATTTTCTTGGTACTACTAGAAGATCCTACTTCCTTGGTTAGGCGTCTGTCCAGAACCCCTTCTTCTATCGCATTCCCATGCTTACCATTTCGTTGAAGTCTCCGGGAGGCGCTAGCGATCATTCGCTCATAGTAGAATGAGTTTAGAGTATTCAAGAACACCTTAGTCATCTCTTTCTCTTCAAGGCGGGTTGACTTGGGCGTGCAATTTCCCTCCATCGTTCGCATATTCCTTGAATGTCTCTCTTTCCTTTTGAGACATGGGCGGAGTTGATCCTATCGGAGCCATATCGAGTTGAATTTGTATTCTTTGGATAAAGGCTTTGCCTAGTCGTTGAATGTTTGGATATTCGTCTTGTCTAAACCCATATACCACTTGATGCGGCACGGTGAGGCTATCACGGAAGTAATGGATCAACAAGTGATGATCCTCATTGTGCGTAGACATTTTCACAGCATACATCGTGAGATGACTTTGCGGACAAAGTTTCCTTTGTACTTTTTCAAAGTCGGGGACTTTGAATTTTGCGGTATTTTTTACGAGGAACTAAGCACGGATCTGGGCGTTTTCCTAACAATTCTTTCCTCGAATCGTTTTTATCTCAAGCTGCATTTTGAGGAGTTGTTCACGGAGATTCTCCATTGAACCCACGGCGTTAGTGTTATTTCACAGGTGTGATGAACTTCTTTATGCGTGGTGGCGTGCACTTCTGTGAGTTCAACATGATCGGTTGAGAAACCGACATTGTTACTTGTGGAAAAGTTATTCCACGTTGTGGAGTGAGCGTGGCGTTTTCTTTGCCAAAGTAGGTATTTCAAGCGAGGTTGTTTGAGAAGTCGGTTGGCGAACTCCAATGCGAAGTTAAAGGAATTCCCGTGGATAGCCCTCGGCATCTTTGAAAGGTGAACTCTTGGTATGACGGTGAAACTAGAGTAGTAGTATCCTCTGAGTTCTTTGCTTGGTTTTTGCTCGATCTTTGCTTGTTGACTTTCTTGTGTGGCGAGTTGACCAAAGATGTGAGTCTCTCCACTTCTTCTTGTAGTGTAGTTACGTACTACGGAGTTCAACGTTTTCTTGCTCAAATTCTCCATTACTTTTCTTCTTTTGATATGGTATCGTGCGTTCGGGTTGGTGCAGGGCCAGATCGAGCTCTAAGGCAGCGACGACGACAATTTTCCTATACGGAAAAGTGCGGTTCAAAGCGTGAATGATTAGACTCTAGATGATAGACTTAAATGCAAAGTATGATGCATGAATATGATTGTAAAGAAAAGGAATTTCCAAAGAATTTATGCTAAAAGAGATATTTCTTGGAAAATATTTGGATGGAAAAACACAAATTTCATTGATTATTGGAAGAAGATTACAACAATTGTTTTTTTGTGGAGCATTGCTCATACAAATGATAAAATAAATGATAAAATTACAAACTAAATTGAACTAATTAAACGTCTTCGTCTGATGAAGATCCAAAGGCTTGATGCGACTTGACGAGTTTCCTTCCATAGTGAGCTTTTAGTTTGGCTTTCTCGGCTTTTAGCTTGCTAATGACTCTTTTCCACTTGTTGGGAGCGGGCTTGCTGGTTGTCATTTCCTCGAGCTTTCTTTTCCTTTCCTTGACGTATTTCTGGATTGCGTTATCCTTCTAGCGAATCTTCTCATCTTTCTCCATGAGCCATTCATCCTGGAAGTAGAGCGTCTTTCAATGATCTTTGACTTGCTTCTTGAGCTTCTCATTCTCAAGGTTAGTCTTAAGGAATTTGCTTTCCAAAGCTTCTTTCTCAAACCTTATCTTGGTCAAGGCTTCTTGGTATTCTCCACGACAGCGGGAAAATTTGTCGATTTGGGCGGTAGAACATGGGATCCTCGTAAGCGTAAGGCATTGAAATTCCTTCGCTCTTTTCTTTATCCAAAGTGTAGGTTTCCATGGCTACCAATTCTTTGCTTTCCTTTTCTTTCCTTCGGATGTGATGCCAAGCTTTGATCATCCTAGCCTTGATCCTTGGGAATCCTCTCCTTCATGGTAAGTAGCTTTCTCTGTAAAACCGGAAGGTTTACGAATTTGCGTATCGGTGACGTTTTGCTAGGAATGGGTTGTAGTTGATTCCCCTCGTACCAATGAGAGAATGCGTTGGCAAATTCTCCTGACTCTCAATGATTTCAATCTCATTGTTTGCCAAAGGTATACCATGGATATCGTCGTTTGTAAGAGACATGAGTCTTACGGACCAATGCCACTCGTCTTTGTTTCGCGGAAGATAGGATATTTAGGTAAATGTGAGGTAATCCATTTGAAAAGCAGTACACAACACACGATAGTTCCGTCTCATGGCGATTCCTATGATGAATAGAGGCGTATGTGTTACCAAGCGAGTGGGAGCAGGTTTCCAATCGAGAAAGATCCTTATGGCGTTAATATCAGCGAAATTTGGGACGTTGGAAACAACACCAATCCATAGAGTAAAGCTAAAATAGATTCAAAGGCTACCATACTACAAGAGGAGAATTTGAGAGCCTTCTCCATTAGGAACTTTGAAGTCGGTCCTAAGAGTTTTCCTCACGGTAGTTGGGTTTTGTCTATCTCGATTTCTTTAAATGAGTCATTGTTGCAATGACTTGTGACTTAGGAATGGCTTCAAACCATTGAAAGGTACTTTGTCAAATCTTGAGATACCTAAGATATCGCATACTCTTCCAAGTAGGCATCAGGCGATAATCGGGGAAAGTGGCGATGAAGCTGGATCGTAGAATTGAGCAAAGTTTTGAGAAGTCCTTCATCGGCGTTAGCGTTGGAAGAGTTAACTCTTTCAACTTTCCTCGTGGAATCCTAAAGCGTATCTTTTGGTGAATCTTCCTCGGCGTCCATCACTCTAACCTAAAATATTTTACAAAGAAAAAATCTCTAAATTCTTTGGAAATGGGAAGAAATGAAGTTTTTTTTTTTGAATGAATGCATGAATCACGGATCATGGTTAGTAGTTATACACACGGTCAGCGTTGAAGTCACGAGCATGAAGCCAGCGATAAGAATCAGCGTGGTTAAGTTCTATGGGCTTATTAAATGCATGAAGCGGGTTCTCTCGATATCTGGCTCAACACTCCCCTTAAAACATTATTGGATTTGTTGAATACTCGATGGTCAATAATATTTTCAAGAAAAACTACTTTGATCGTAGTATCGCATGACAATTACTCTAGGCTTACACCGAATAATCTACTTTCCATCCTAATGGCGGGATGGTTTATGTGTTCTGATCCACTTCTTAAGTTCCCAAATCTGACGTTTTCGCAATTACTTGCTAAACACAATACCCTCAAGACAACCTCCTTTGGCGAAATATTGACTTGAAAGCATTGAACGCTCACGTATTAATATCTCCACCTAGATCTTAAAATGTTTCTTAAATCCGGGTTAGGATTTCTTTCCATCAGTGAAATCGCGAAACACACAATAAAGAAAAAGCAGAGATATATGCAAAATATGAAAAGCTTATCCCCTTTCTTTTCTTTTGAAAACAAAAAAAGCTTGGTGCTCTCGAATGTAGCGTTTTCTTTTTGAAAATCAAAGTTCACTCTCCCATGAGTTGCCATTTTCTGTTCGCGTTAAAGGTGGCGTAGAGGATGTGAGCAGTTGATTCTCAGCTCGAAGCGATTTAAATCTTTTGATTTGTTTATAAAGATGCATGAGCATCGAGCTTTATTATTTTCAACACAAGAAAGATGATTTAATGATTATGAAAAGGGAAAATGAAATACCCTCAATTGATATTGGTATGCGTAACGACTAAGCGCAAACTAGGCGTGCGCATTGGGAGATACGAATAAGGATTGTTATATAAAGGGAATAGATGGAGCACCTAAATATGTAGTTATCTACTTTATATATGAATATGTTTGATATGTTTGTGTGTTTTAATTGCTATTTCTATGATTGGGAAAGTTTCTCCTTTGGATTTTAAAGCGATGAATTATGTGGGATTCTAGTGTTTATTATTATTGTGCTCGCAAAGCATGGATCTTCGCATACATATCCCAGTGGGAATTAGAGCATTTGTAGCTCGGATCTACGAGGATCTATGGTTTGTTTGGTGGGGAGAAAGAAATTTCTCGGCAGGATGAGACCTTGTGCTACGTATTCTCAAAGGATGTTGAGAAAGTCGAGCAATTGTGGTTCCCTTATGCTAGTGGAAAGCAACGGGATGTTAGTAAAGAGGCAGACAAATGTCATCTTAATGAAAAATGTATCTAATCTATTTCATCACATACATTTTGAAAAGTTGTTTGATTGATAAAATTCTTTCATCGTAAGTATTAGGTGTTACCTTGGTGTACAAGCGTTACCACTTACATGTTTAAGAAAGATGTTTGAAAAGATGATTTTTAGCTGTAAGTATTGGGTGTTTTGCTTGGTGTACAAGCGTTACCACTTAAGAAGATGTTTGAAAAAGTTGATTGAATCTTTTAGCTGTAAGTATTGGGTGTTTTGCTTGAGTGTACAAGCGTTACCACTTACAATTAAGAGATGTTTTTTTTTTGAAAATAGTTTGAAAAGTTTTGAAAAGTTTTTGTTGTATGTGGCGTGATAGATGAGATACTTCTTCCATAGATGATAAATGTCTAAATCTAGGAGAAATTGATTGGATTAAAGGGATGCTTTTAAAAGCCCGTGGGTCATATGTTATTAGCCAGAGGAGGCATTAGGGTCATCGAGGTCCTTGTATGAAGCTCAAGAGGAAGCTATAGGGTATGGTGGCTTTGGCTTGAAAGGTTTCAGAAACCATCCTTTTACGAATGAGCAATTTCAGAAATTTTACTCTGGGGAATTTGAAAGTGATTTCAGGAAACCATCCTTCGAGGTTCTATCTTAGCGGGTGATTCTTTGTATTGGAAGCCCAATAGGAGGCTGTTAAGAGATTTCTATCTCTTTCATTGTATGATGCCAAGAAGGCTAAACTCGATGAGGAGTTCTTTTGAGCGAAGCCAAGAGGAGGCGACTCAGTGTTTGTCTTATATGAAGCCTAGCGGAGGCTAACTACTGGGAGAGTTTCTTTGTATAAATCTGAAGGCTAAACTCTGTTGGAGATAAAATATCTTGTATGAAGCCAGGAGGCTGATCCATCTTGAGGATGGATTGTCTTGTATAAAGCCAATGAGGCTAAACTAGCTGGGGATGAGTTATCTTGTATGAAGCCAGCGGAGCTAACCCATTGGAGATGAGTTGTCTTGTATGAAGCCCAGCGGAGGCTAACTCATGTTGGGAGCCTATGATTAGACTAATTGTTATGTTAATGTGAGATTATATAAACAAGTATGTGTGTGATATGTATTCACAGGAGTTTATGAAGGAAATATAAACAATGCATGATGTTTATTTACAGTTCATGAAATATAAACAAGTATGTGAAGCGAGCGTTTAAAAGCAGCGACTTGATTATTTACAAGTTTGAATTGTGTACAGTGAATATGTACGAGCAGTATTTATGTCTGAACAAAGGTGGATGTACATAGGAGGTTAGGACTTACTTTGTAAGAAAGCCCATTGATTTGAAAAGATTTCCACGAGAATAATGCTCCTTTCAATATCAATGGTATTGATGTATCTGATAAACGGATGATCGAAGTTTATACATGTTGGAGTATTTGTAAAAATATCATGTTATGTCTGGATGGAAGTTTTGTATGAAAAGTATTTGATATGTATACTGAAAATATGTACACAAAGACTATTTTTGTTTGAGTATACACAAGTGATGTGAAAAACAAGCGATCGAAGTTTATACATACTTGAGTATAAAAGAATATACATATTATGTACGGATGAAACTTTGTAAAAAGTATTTGACAAAGTTTGATATGTACAAAAAATATTATGTACATAAAAAGAATGTTATGGGACTTACAGGTGATGGAGGCCCGTTGGTCAAAAAATTTTACTCAAGATTCTTTCTTTAGAACCAATGGATTTGGCGTATAGACAAGCAGATGAAGCGAAAGAAATTTGTTTACGTTTGAATATTAACAATGATGATTTGAGTATGTACAAGTAAAATTAAATATGTACATAAAGGATTGGGACTTACACCATAGGGAGGCCCATGATCGATCGAGAAATTCGAGAGAAGGCGAAATCGATTTATCGTTTTAAATCGGATCGATCATGGTAAAAGATGCAAGTTTGATGAAATGTTTTAAAAAATGATTTTGAAATGTTTTGAAATGTGAGGTTCATTTATGAAAAGTTTTGAAAAAAAATCGGAAGTCGAAAACTTGAAAAATTCACCTTAAAGGAGGTTTGAAAAGTGTTGAGCGTCGTTTTAAAGCTCGATTAAATTTAATCGGATGAAAGTTTTTTGAAAATTTTGCACTATCACAAAATAGATGTATTTATTGACAAGTGTCAAAAATCATCTCAAAATGAGAAGTTTGATTGGTCAAATTTTTTTGAAAGTTTGATAAAAAACATGAAAAAATTTGGAAAGTTTGTAAAAAGAATGGTCCTGATGGGTGTTGAACCCATGACCATGAGGTGGGACTCGTGACTTAAAGGCAAGCAGACAACCACTGGGCCAAATGCGCTGGGATGTTTAGTGGACTAACACACGCGTTGATGTAAGATTGGATAATTTGAATATTTTGAAAATGAAGAACATCAAGAACACGTATTTACGGGTTTATGGTTTGATTTTGATTCTTTGATCAAGCTACCATCCTCGTTTCTTAATGAAATTTAATGATGTAAACATCAAAGTTGCTCGATTTTCATCACGAACATGATGGTGCTTATTAATTTCATTTATATTTAGCCTATCATGTTTTGCTTTCTGGGAAAACGAAGAACCCTAAAAACTGAGAAATCAAATTAAATTACGTGTAGTTGATGATTGTTTGATTTTTTTGAGGGTTAATGGTCGTTAGATGTGTAGAAAAGGATCGGCCAAGAGCTTTTTTCAATTGGTGCAAGGAATATGGATATCACAGTTCATATGCATACCTGGAAAAGTGAGAATCGAAATTGATGCTGAAGTGTTTCGATTCTTTGTTTCTTGATCATTTGAGCTTCATCGGCATGTATGGAAGGCTGATGATAGCACCTTGCCTTGAATCCTTTCAATCAATCTAGCCAAGTCCACCTACAGTTAATTCAAAGTGAAACTCGAAAATGGGGTTAATGGATTCTGAGTTGTTGTTCTTGATCGGATCAACTCATGATGTATATGGATCGTGTTTGGGTGATCGAACTCAAAGGAATCAAGCCTAGCTTGATTTGAATTCCATGGCAGTTTTGGAAGCTTATGTGCATAGAATGCAAAATCTGTTTTCCAACTTGATTAGTGTTAATTTTATGTTTCATACAGGTTACATATTGATTATAAAACATGTTAGACACCAAAACTTTTCATAGTTTTCAAAGATTTCAAAATTTGCAATGTTTCTCAAAATAACATGAATTGCTTGATTTTCAAGAAAGTAGAGAGAAAGCATGTACTTGTGAAGCTTTGGTTTGAATTTGAACTTGAAATGTGACCAATACCAATGCATTCGGAATGATCTCAGGAATCGAACCATGGCTTTAGAATGTATTTATATTATGCGTGCTTGCTTTTTGATTTGCCAAGGCACATGGCGTCGAGCAAAAGCCGTATTCAAGTTTAAAAATTCAAAGGTAGGAGGCGAAGTCTGGCGCGAGCGGCAACCCAGGCGTGGCGTGTTTTCTTCC
>CM038796.1:37862116-37981796 GCA_021764765.1 Vicia sativa | reverse complement strand
CCTTTACATCCAACAAATAGGGTTACCTACCAACTAATGGTATGGATAGTTTATTCTAAAGGAAATCAAAATAATACGAACTCTAATTGCCTTAGTAGGTAACAGTCTCTTTTGTTGCTCAATTAAAACATTCTTTTACACCTCACACTTTTCTCCAAAAACCTTTCCAAAACAAAACATTTCCAAACACTTCGACATATCTACGTGAATCATTACTAAGTCAGTTAAATTATTTTCAAAATTCTTTTCAACACACACACACAAACAATTAAAGTGACCTAAAGAATTAAGAGCCCAGATAATTCACGGATGAAAAGGGGTGCTAACACCTTCCTTTCATAACCAACTCCCCCTTACCGTAATGTGTAAGGTTTTCCTCGTTCTTTCGCCTTCCTTAATTGGATAAAAGAAAAGTCGGTGGCGACTCTTGCCATCCGTAACATTTACGATCAAACATAAAACAAACAAGTCGGTTCTCCCACCGCAGCATTGTGAATTAAGGACTTGGCTGGGGTAAAGAGAGTTTTACCTTAGGGTCTTTAGATCATCAAATTGTTTTGACTTGTATGCTTTACTTTTAGGGTTGTTGGGTATTATACTTGTGGGGGATCCTATACCTGGGTCCAGGTTTCCTTAGGTAAGTAGCAATAAATCACGACCGTTAGCGATATCAAAACGGTCAACATGATGGCTATGCTATTGCGACACTTTGGATGTCCCATGTCCTCATGCCATTGAGGAAAGTATTTGCCGCATCGTGCGGTGTCAAAGACTAACTCAACTTCTAGAACCCTAGTTGGTCCATCTTGGCCATTAGAAGGTATTGAGATAGTCGGCTCGTGTAGGTGAGGTTGGTTGATACTCGATACGCTTCATTAAGATTCAACTTTCTGGGATGTTTCGGTGACCACTTGGTCGTGATTGAAATAAAACCCTACGAAAGATCAATGATATGAGATTCCTAGAACCCAAGCTATTATAGGACAAGATGAACCCACTCAAACTTTGGTAGGGTGAGACACCTATACCTCATGCAAGCCTTAAACCTAGGGCTATTATGTGATTTGCTTGTGCTTGTTACTTATTTTAAACATGACATCATGAAATCATAACATCACATCATCATATCATTTCTAACTATTTCAAGGACCTTGGAATTTATCTTTGCTCTATTTATAGGAATTATATTTCAGAAGACTATCCCAATCAACTTGATGGGTATACCTTCTCAACTCAAAGAATTGGTTTAAAAATTTCGATCATGCCTATTCATCAAAAGACATGGTTATTTGCTTGACTTGTTACAACCTTTGAAGAAGATATGATGCACGTCTTATTCCAGGTTGTTTCATCGAAACATCACTACTTTTATATTCCCAGACATTAGTTGTTTACATTGGAAGAGTTTCTAAGCTACTGATACCTACTTGATAAGATACCATTCATGTTTTAAAAAGCTCGAATTTGAAGACATCGCACGTTAGCATCTAAAGTGATGGGACATTGCTAATTGGGAAACAAGAAGGAGTTAAGGGTTTGCTTGCCAAGTTTCTGAAAGAAAGCTCGAATTCCTAAAAGCTATGAGTTCCATGCATTCAAGACATTTTGGCCTTTAATCTATGGCTTGGTGCTATTTCTAATCCGTATCAACATAGACGTGAACGCCATCAAGATATTCCTCACTCGTAATCTTGTGCCCACCTTACTTGGGGATATTCTATTCTCTCCACACTGCATATAAAAGACAAGGAACTCTCATGTGTTGCATATCGTTATTTTCCGTGGTTTATTTCGCACCTTCCTCAATCAATAATGAAGAACGAGCAAAGGTTGAAGTGGTCTCAAAGGATGATGTCACTATCTCACTCTAGACATCTCGGTGTCTTTATCTCAAAAAGGATTTCACTTTCTCGAGCGTTGTAAGGAATTCCAATGTACCACTCCATGTCATAAGGAGTGTATCACTTACAACCCTTCTATCTCTACGTCACTGGTTATGCTCAAGAGATGGTCCTCAAGATATGCTTCCAAGACATTGTGTTTGATTGCCAACAATGATCTTCAAAAACTGTCAACAAGATTTTGCACGCTGGGGCATGGTAAAGAAGACTTATATCAAGAATTTGGGACACAAAATTTCATTCCTTGGGAACTTACCTCAATCAAGGCGAGCTCGAGCTCAAAACCTCATGATGACGCTACACCTGGCCGCCAAAGGATTATGGAACTTGTTATAGGTGACGAATCCTACACCGCTCTCCATCCAAACATGCCTACCGATCTTGAAGACTCTGAAGAGATCCTAGATTCAACTTAAAGTAGAAAGGGATATGTCTCGAAGCCTAGTGTTATGCAAGCGAAGAAAGTATTAGAGTTGACGAAGCTACTTCACGAGGAGCAAAACATCAACACCTATCAACACAAGAGGAAGCCATTGAGACCGAAGCTCTAGAATTTATTCTTTATTTGTTTAAACTTTCTTTGTACTGAAAAAATAAACTAATAAAAAGTTTGTTCGTGTTTGTTTAACTAATTTAAATTCCTAAGGTCCTTGAAAACATTGCATTGTATAATATTGCATGGCATAACATTTCATATGTGACGTTGAAGACCGGTTTTTATTCTCTAGCTATTTATTTTACAGAAAAATGGCTCTTGAACAGATCACAAAGATCTCCAAGCTCAGAATGCTCAATTCCAAGAGATGTTCACCAACTTGGTCCAAGGCTAGAAGGACCTGAAGAAGCGATTACTAGAAAGAAGAAGACCATCGGTATTCTCAACATGGGAAGAAATCACAAGGGTCCGCCTAGGTGGTCGGTGGTTTGAAATCTCGCACAAGCGGTGAAACCGAGGAAAGTGTCAAGAACAATGAAAGAAGCATTATGGTCCGAAACGAAGATGAAGACTATGTGACGAGAAATATCCTCCGATAACGACAAGTACAAACAACTTGAAGACCGTCTAATGCTTTGGAAAATGAAAATGTCCGATGAAGTTTGATGATCCGAGCCTTGTCCTGGTGTGGTAATCCCCCAAGTCAAAGTTCCTACCTTCTGCCACGATGATGGCATCTTTTGCCCGAAGTTAACCTCAAGTCTTATATTCGAAGATCCATCCTCATTGAAGAGTGGAAGTTATGGATCCACTTCTTCAAGAGAGTTTATCCGATCGTAGTTGGAATGGTACTATCAGCTAGAGACCATATTCACACCTGGAGGACTTAGCGATGGTTTCACAAGCAAGACAATACAATGTCGAATTAGCACCCACCCGTGATGCGCCTGCTGAACATGTCTATGGGTCGTGATGAGAAGTTCAAAGAATATGCTCGAAATAGAGATCAAGGTGTGAGTTCAACCACCCTTGTCCAATAGGAGTTGGTTGATATTCATGGGAACAGACATGCCCATTCTTCAATCATCCGATTGGAAACTCTTCACGATTCACCAGTTGATATTGACAGCAAGCCACAGTTGGAATCAAGAGTGGGAAAATACAAATAGAATCATCTTCAAATGTTGCGAAGAGATATTTTGGTGGTAAGAAAGAAGCCAATGTTGCGTATGGTCAAAAAGCTATGACAAAGTGATCGACTCAACTGGGGCGGCCCGTGATCAATCCTACACCGCGTGCAACCTCAACGAGACAACGCCAGAGCGTAACGCCTACTAAGATGCGTTTTTACGAAGATCAACATGCCGTTGTCACAAGCATTGCAACACATGTTAAAAGCAGAGCTGATTACTTTGAGGGACCCTCCTCAACACGTCAACACTTCTTCCAGTACAATTCTAATTCAAGATGTGCATACCACTCCAACAGCCCAGGGCACGACACCAACAACTGTTGGGCTCTAAAGAATAAGATTCAAGACATGATTGAAGCAAGAGAAATTGAATTCGACCCTCATGTCGAAACTCCAAATGTGATCAACGCACCAATGCCTGACCATGGTAAAAGTTCCAATGCTATTGACGAAGATTCCTATGTTTATGATGTGAATAAGCTGACTATTCCTCTGATGACTGTCAAGAAAGATTTGCTGCAAGCCGGTGTATTTCCAGGATGCCCTGATGACTATTGTTGGTGTGCATATGAATCTGACGGATGTGCTTGGTTAAAAAGGCGTATTCAACGCATGATGGACAACCGAGAAGTGTTTTTCAAACCTCCCTCTCGTGGAGAATCAGGAAGACATTTCTAAGAATCTGAAGATTGAAGATGTAAGCGAAGCCATACCAGAAGTCTGGGATACCTTGGGGCAGCCAAGTGGAAAGTTTGATTTCATGGTTAAGTATATCGCTCCTGAAAGCTACAAAATTCCAATCGAAGACATCAAGGAACCCAGATAGGGAAACAATTTCCCAGAAGACTATGCTGATGTGAACACAATAAGGATCACCTCTGCAGATCCTGCGCCTAGAGTGGCACCCCTCATTATTACCTCTCCCAGACCAGTTCCATGTTCCTCTGACAAAGCTATACCTTGGAACTAAGGGTGAAGTTTATTATCATGGCGCCAAACAAGAACCTTTGACCAATGAAGACATTACAATTGAAGTTACCAATCCGACATCGCAACATCACCATCAATCAAGGTAACTCGAACCGAAGCGTATTTTCTCGAGATCTCCTCCAAAGACACCGCTCAATTTCGCTATCAAACCAGCCTCAAGCTAGAGGGAATGAACCAAGTAACTCATCCCTGCATAGACAAAAGTACCAAAGGAAGTTATGACACCCAAGAAATGGAGAAATTCTAAAGATCAAGAAGAGCGACTACAACTTCGTGGAACAATTAGGACAAACTCGTCCAAGATATCCATAGCTCATACAAAGCCTTAGTAAAGTTTCAAGAACGCTAATGCATTACAAGACACTACCGATCAATTCATTATATCGCTAGCCTGACTGTCAATAATGGTTTAGGTTTCTCTGATGTTGATTTAACTCCTGCCGGAAGGAAACACAACAAAGCCTTGTGTAACACCCCTTCTAATTTTCCCGCGAATTATATAATTAATTAGAGTTTAACATAACGAAAGGGCGTCACAATTTAAAATTAAATAATAAAACACCATAACAGTAGTCATGCTTTTACTGAAAACCTCATTAAATAATTCAAAACCAATGATTATGTTTTACACAGCGGAAAAGACATAAAAATCCGGAATAAATTCAAATCATAAGCGTTCCAAACATAAACCAAACAAAACAAGTTCAATTCAATAATTCCAAACAATCGCTCCTCACAACTACCAGACCATAACACTGACACTCAGACAAACTTAATGGCACAGCTCAAGGTTATCCTCACCAGCTCCTAAGCGGCTAATCCTTCAATCTGAAATCATCAATGTAAGGGTGAGATTTCATCAACAATTAAAATGCATTATACGTTTCTTTAAAACAATAAAACAATTAATACATTATTTAAATTTCATTAGTATATTAAGATTCTAGTTCAACACAAATCACACAACTCAATAATGCGATAATAACAATCAATGTATTACAACACTGAAATCATCCTAACATGTTATAATTACATATGCAATGCAGACCCAATGCATGTGGTACCAAAACGTGAACCAAGTCACCAACATCGATTCGTCCACAATCACCCGGACAAGAATCCAGCCTCACCATCCACAATCACTCGGGTACGGTTATTGGCAATACGAGCCAAATTCCACACAATGGGAATTAACTCCACCAGAATGCATATGCATGCATGTTGCACCCCAAAATTTACCCTCCTGATTTAGGCTTATGTTTCATCATAAACATCATATTGCATTGCATTCATATCTCATGATAGGATCCAAGCTCTTTGGCTTCTCAAGATCTCTACAAGCTAAGGAGGTTGATTGTGTTAGCATGCCCTCCTGAGGGAATCTAAAGTTGCCATATCTATGGATCTTTCAAGTCACAATGGTGTATTAAGCCTCAAGACATTCCATTTGTATCATTGATCCCTCAGGAATTGAAGTTTTGAAGAGAATTGGTGGGAAATTAATTTGTGGCACTCATCTGATGAAATTAGGGTTTTGGTCCTCTATAGAGTTTAAAGCTTGGATGAGTCATTTTCTTGGAGAATTACCTTCTTATTATCATTTGAGTTATTATGGTTCAAAGGATTGCTCAACACATTCAGAAGATTTGAGGTTTTGAAGCTTGATTGGTTACCTCCTAACACATGGAGCAAAATTAGGGTTTTGAGTAAAATCAGGATTCCTTCAGATTTTTCACTCAAACTTGGTTTCACTTGTCTCTATATGTTGTTGGACATCTATGAGTGAAATATTGAGGCTCAATTTTGAGTGGAAGCAAGTCCATTGATCACAAGGGGCAAAATGGTCATTTTGGTCAAAATCAATCAAAGTCAGGAGTTGACCCAGTGAACTATTGGTCAACCATCAATTCAAATATCACCTTTTCATTTTTCATGACCAAATTCATCATTGAATCAAGAAAGTTGGAGAAATTGGAGTTAACTTGTTCTTGAAGTTATTTGAAGTTTGAAATTTTTTCTAAGTGTCCACCCTATGGAACTTTGACACATCATAACTTTCTCAATTTTTATCCAATGGTTACATACCATATATTTCGAAAGCTTGGAAAAATCCTACAAGATTGCCAATGTGTAACATTTCTCAAAAATGCACCATTTGAGAGATATTTGAGTTAGAAGTTTCATGCACAAGATTTGACCAAGGCTGGGCAAGCTTGCATTTTTCTGGGCATCTCTTTGAGGAATTTTCACAAATAGGTGGTGGGCATAATGTTGAAGCCTATATCTTTTGATTTAAATGGAATATTTGAAAACCACTTCGTGCATTTTGAAGTATGCCATGAGAGCTTTAAATGGAACTTTGAATCATGTGATTTGGTTCAAAATTGATCAAGATACAAGGCTCACAAGTTAGTCATGAATGAAACCATGCATGGCCATGCAAGCCAGAATGCACGCGCGTGCCTTGATTGCTGCCTTTGCTTGTGCATAACTTTGAAGGATCATATCTCACTCACTTTTGCTCCATTTTTGGTGAACCAAAGCTTGTTTTGATCCTCATGCTGGGAACTATTGATGTGTATCAAGAGGCCAAGGAATGCACGAGCCATTTGTGATAAATTTGAGGGAGAAAAAGGTGATACAAAGCTGATTTTTGGATAGTATGTTTTTGTGCATTTTTCCAAGTTATTTTACAAGTTTGTTCCAAGCAAGTATGCCAGGGCTCAAAGCAAGCAAGTCAGCACACCTTCTTTGCCATAAAAAGCTAAACACTTTATATTTAACACAATTTTCTATGCATTTTTTTTTGATTTTTTTTATTATTTTGGAAAGTTTGAGGATTCCATCACGTGATAGGAGTTTCCACTAATGATCCAGCTCATCAAAACGCATGGAAGCAAGCAAGAATGAGCACAAAACGCAAGCTATATCCAAGATGCCATTTTATTGTGAGTTTTGCACTAATGGATTTCTTGAGCAAAAGGACTGTACCTCCATTTTTCACACATTATAAGTAAGTCACATTTGAGCCAAGGAGCTCTCTCTCGTTTACAGGATCCACTTTTGCTCGTGATTTCGTTTTCTCATACTTGGAATCACCGCAAAATCGTGTTGGGTAGGATTTTCTTCATCATTATCACTTCATTGAAGATATAAGAGCAAGAGTGTGGTGTTTTCTTCAAATCAGAGGCATATTTGATTTATTTTCCAAATCAAGAGGTAAGATTCAAACTTCAAATCAATTTCTAGCTTGCATTTTGATGATTTGTATGTGGTTACTGGCCAAACACTAGGTTTGATGTATAATTTCAATTGCTTGTGAAGCATATTTCATAGCATGAAGTTCGAAAATCCTTTTTTTGATGATTTTCTCACCCAGATTTCTTGATGTGGGATGGATCATTTGATGTTTTACAAGTTGTGTGTTGTAGCTTGCCATGTGATCTTTATTTTGAGCTTTGAATCATTTAATTTGGTTGAGAATTGAGGATATTTATTGCTTGAAGTTGCCTACATGAAACTGGAAAAACGCGTGTATTAGGGCTTGCTAGAGGTTGAAAATGATGTGTTGGCTCGATCTGATTGGTCCATGCATTTTTTTTGAGTTTTCATTTTATTATTTCATAACTAGCATTTTGCATCATTTAATTTTGCATTCAAAAATCATCCAAAAATTCCAAAAAACATACCATAGGCTCAAAATGATTTTAAATATTTTGTGGAATTTTTTCCAATTTTTTAAAAATGTTTTGACCATTTAAATAAATTCTGACTTTAATTAATTGCATTTCAATTGAAAAATTCCTAAAAAATACTTTCCATTGTTGAAAAATTACATAAAAAATATTTTTAATCTTTCAGAGGATTAATTTTGAGTTTATGAATTTTATTTGATAATTTTTGCATTTTTGCATAATTAAATAAATTCATGCATTTTATTGCATTCCATGCATATTGAAATCATTAAAAAATACTTCCATGCATACAAAAAATATATAAAAAATATTTTGATCCTTTTAAATCATGTCTCATGCATTTTTGAATTTTATTTCAGAATTCTTGCATTTTGTCCATTTTTTAACAATTTCATGCATTATATTGCATTTCATGCATATTTACATCTTTTAAAAATACTTTCATGCATATAAAAAATGAATAAAAAAATATTCTAGCTCATTTAAATCATACTTCATGTATTTCTGATTTTTATTTTGTAATTTTGTCATTTTTTATGATTAAGTCAATTTTTGCATCAAATACATGATTTGCATTATCCATTTTGCATTTTATTTGTTTTTTTTTACCATTTTCCTTAAAAATAAAAAATGCCAAAAGTATTTTTAATCATGTTTAGGATGTTGAGTCACTATTTCCCATTTTTATAGATTTTTATTTCTGACTTTTACATTTTATATTAATTTTTCTTGTTATTTGGTCATATGAGGATGAATATTGATAGTATTGACTTTTTGAATTTTGTTTTGACCATTCCATGGATTTTCAACTTGGGCAAGGATATGTCCCTGACTTGTAAGGGATTTGAGCCCGTTATTTCATTTTTACTTGGATTTTATCTTCCATTTTCCTATTTTTGTGGAATTTCAAAAGTGAATATACCTTTGCCTAGTTTAATTGGGTTCAACTTCAATTGTGAAGCTTGTGGACTTGATTTAAGGCCAAGCATAGGGTATGTAATGATCATTTGAGTGCTCTAGTGATATGTGACATGTTTTCATTCATTGAAAATCCCATGTTAGTCATTAAGTTCCTACCTTGAGCACAAAGTTTTCATGGTTCTTAAAACCCTAGATTGTTGATGCATTGGCTCTTAGACCCTTCTCTTGTATAGCTTGTGTTTCTAATGATGTTTAGGGGGAATGATAACCTCAAGGATAGTATTCTAATACTTGAGAGACATTTGACCGCAAAGGATCATCTTGATCCCTTTAGTTTAAAAGTTTGACCTTTGCTTTATTTGTTGCATCTTTGTATATGGTTTGTAAGGTGAGGAATGCATTCATGCAATTCTTTAAGGATCTACTTCTCACTCTCTTACTCCATCCTTATAGCATATTTAGGGACTTGATTCCAGTATGATTGATTCATTTAAGCCCCTAATTTGCTCAAGCACATGCAACTTTTGTTGATTAGAATGTTACCAACTTGTGCTTATGGTTCTACCACTTGTATTGTATGCATCATGCATGGTTCTAGCAATCTAATATCAATTGGATCTTTGAGTTTTACTTCTGACCTTGTACATTATGTAATCAATAACCCAATGCTCTTTTATTCGTTGACTTGCATTTAATTGTAATGTCATCATGACGACCCAGAAGAGCTAGATTTTCTTTCTTCTATTGTTGGTTGAAACATACCTTGAGGGATTAAAGGTTCGTGAGTTTTGAGGCATGTCACTTCAATTGACATTACCTTAAGCTTATGACAAGCATCTTTAAGGGTTCTATCATCACCCCATGACATACAAGACATCTTTCCCTTCCTACAAATCTTAATCAATGATATTTGATCTATGATAGGCGGTATCTTGCTTTGGATGATTTTGTTCATTAAATAGGTGATTTTTTTGTGTATGGAAGCTTCATATTCTACATTTGGTTGCTCATGAATCATATCTTGAGTTAAACTTATGACACAAGTCACACATGGTTTTAATTTTCCAATTAAAACCACTTTGTTTAAATCTTTCTTAAGTGTAATGTTTAACTAGCTTAGATGTTTTCAAACCTTAATCCCATGAACTTGTGTGTGTGAGCTTTTTATTTTGTTTGAATTGATTTTGTTTATAGTTTACTTAGGTCTTAAGCTACTGACCTTGTGTGTTACATTACATTATTTTCTTGCCTCTTCATCATGATTAACCCATTAGCTAGTATGCATGTTTCCAATTAATTTTAGGGTTTAGAATCATCCCTTTCCACTCTTAACCTTTGCATTGTGAGTAATTGTAGAGTATGATTTATTAATTTATTTGTGTTCATGAGCATCATGATTACATCCTCATCATCCACCTCACTTGTCCACAACACTTGACACAAACATTTTAGGACACATTCATCTAAACACATTCACACACACTTCTAGGCATGTTTAAACTTTTCCTAGTTGCTTTTGTTTGTGCATTGTAATAATAAACATGCATATGATGATCATGAACTCTACCATGCTAGCTACTTCCATCCATGTCCCCTCATGCTATGAGTTTCATCCTTGCATTCGTGCATCAATCATGCTTCATTCCATCCTTAGTTGCATTCTAGGTTATGTTTTAACTAGTTCTCATGTAGATGTTGTATGTACAATTTGAAGTATCTCATGACTTGATAATGTGTAATGGATTTATTTCCATCATATATCATATCTGATCCCAACACCATTTGACACTTAGCACATTTATGCACAAGCACACACACACATGCATGCACATGTCCACTCGCACTCGCATGAATCGAATGCACTTCTCTTGAGTGTTTTGCTTTTGAATTCTTTGAATGCATGTTTAAGTCATTTTGTTGATGAAATGACATGTTTGATACTATAACTTGTGTATTTTGATATTTCTTAACTCATTCCTCTTCATCTTTGCCTTCCCATGGCTTCTTTTAGATTGTAAACACCTCTTAGGTTAACCATTCCAACTAGTTTTCTTACCCATGTTGTAATTGCATCTTCATGACATTTCTTTTGTGTTTTGATTATTGATTCATTCATGTGATGTTGGTACTGTAATCTCTTTATCTTGACACCTTCTTTTCATGTAATAAACCTTACACACTTAGATGCACTTCACTACACGCGTTTGTTGCATGTTTGCGCACTTTTGATAGATTTTGGCTCTTGAATCTTTGTGGTTTATTTTGCATGATGTAAATGAGCATCAAAATGATTGGCTACTGACTTGTATGTCATTTAATTCTTTAATTGTCTATTAACTTCATCTAAGTCCATCGCCTCGCACAACTAGCTCTTTGCATGCTTTTATGATTAGTTTCACCTAGTTTGTGCATTAACTCGCTTGTAGGTATTTGTAATGATGTTTGATGTTTGTTAAAGTTTTGTATAACTTTGTAAATGGATGTTGTTGTCTACTGACCTCACTTCACATGACACTTTTCATGAGCATAATGCATCTGAATTTCGTTGCATTTTTTTCTTTCTTCTTCTTCTTTTTAGCACTTGTTAGTGTTAGCTTGTGTGTTTTGCCAAAGCACTTTACGTGATTCTACCCTTCTTCTCACTTGGTTTCCCAACCAAGATGATTGATTTTATAGATTCCTTAGGTTTTGCTCGATTGTTAGTTTTCGAGTTTAGACATTAAGTTAAGCATCCATGCATGATAATACTAGGTAGAATCCTCCCTTGTTTATACCCTTAACCTAGGATCAACTTTGTATGATAATATTAGGATTTAGAAATAGGTTAGTTTCTCTAGCCATTTTACCTTTATCCTTTTGCATCCTTAAACTAAAATCTTGTTTTGTCAAGTGCATTAAAACACTTTAGTAATCTGAAACTTTTTCCAAAGTAAAAGCTAAACCAATTAGTTTTAGGATGTTTCGTCGTCCTATTTGATGTTGATGTTTCGTCATCCTGTTGCTAATGTTTTGTCATCCTGTTGATGTTTCGTCATCATGGAGGTGTTTCGTCATCGTTTGTTGTTTTGTCTACTACTCTAAAAAACACAACCCAACCAAAACATGTGAGCCAAACTACGGCGCTCTGACTTTCCCATTGCACGAGGGAATACGTAGGCATCCTGTCGCGGGGCTAGATCGAGCAACCTTTGTAAATATTTTCCTTCTTTTCCCCGTGTTTTCTTTTTCCTTCATTTATTTTCTTCATTCCTTTATTATTCTTTTCCTTTTTTCATGCATTGTACCGTATACAAATATAGTTAGACCTTTACACCCATTAGATAGAAAATAAAAGCGGATACCGTAGAGTACTCACGGACGTGTGGGTGCTAATCCCTTTTCCTCACGTAATGCATTTTACTCGATCTCTCGGTCGCAAGACCGTGATTTTTCGCTTCAAGTTTACTCGATGTTTACCTTTCCCTCTGGCGGGATAAAACGCTCGATGGCGACTTCATTGATATATAGTTATATCATTTGATTTTCGGCCAGGTGTTTCAATCCACATCCAAAAGCATGCCACATTCGATTAACGGAATACAACTTTACTGGGGATCGTCTAGAACTCTTGCTGGTCCGATTAGAAGTCGATCCTAGCTTTTGTTTTCTTTTCTTTTGGGTGTTTTATTTTTTTTGTTTGTTGCTTTATAGCTTGTTTTTTATTATCTGTATATATATACTTGTACATGTTTGCATGCATCTGCATCTGGCTATATTATTCTGTCGGTTGTTGTGCCTTTGTTTTTTGGTGGGTGGGAGTTACAAGAGGTAAAAGGCCCACTACCCAGGCCAGTGACATATAGGATAGACGGATGTTCATGTCGAATCCCGCATCCCGTGATGCGTGTGAGGAGGCATGAAGTACCAAACTCAGATGAGGTTCGATTGATGGTACTTTCGCCCTACATCCTTTGTGTAGTAAGCGAAGTGCTCGATAAAGAACCATCGACTCTGTTTATCATTAGGTACCCAGTTGTGTCTAGTATTACCCGTGAGGTTGGGTTGGGACAGGTACAGATGTTGACTTATGTTACTTGGGTTCTTTGGTTATTGGTTCTGTTACCTATGGTTTACTTCACCAGCAAAACAGTGTTCAGAAATGGAGCTTGGGTCCTATTGCATTCATGAAACATTTTACAAACTGCATCCATTTTTTTTTTAACATGCATGTTTTATCATTTCCAGGATTACTAATCTCTGAGTCAGGTTATTGGTTAACTGCTAAAAGATGGATACTAAAAAGAAGACTAATCACAGACGTCATCCAGTGTACAAGTTTCCTGCTCCAGCTCTTGAGAGTTTGATTTTGTTGGCCCAGAGGTCCCCTTCTGAGGTTGTTGTTGAGTTTACCAGAGACTATGGAAGGATTCTGTCATATTTGAAGTACCCTCTTAGTGAATACCAGGAAGATGGTCTTAAAGCTTTGTTCCAATTCTACGACCGTGAGTTGAGATGCTTTGTGTTTCAAGATTATCTGTTGCTACCTACCTTGGAAGAATATTCTGATCTTTTAGACATTCTTGTGCTTCATCAAGTGCCTTTTCACATTGCCATGGGAAAACCTACTGATGATCAGATTGCTGCTGCCTTGTTCTTAGAGAAGTTGGTGATTTCAGCTAATGCCGCGAAAAAGGGAGCGGTGAAAGGTTTGCATTTGGTATTTCTATTGAGAGAAGCTAATGCTAAAGCTGCGAAGTTTGATTGGAGAGGTTTCAATGCCATCTTGGCTTGTTGTATTTATGGTATGGTCTTGTTCCCAAATGAGCCCAAATTCATTGATGAGAGTGTTGTCTCCTTGTTCATTGAGAAAAATCCCGTTCCTACCTTCTTGGGAGATTTGTATCATTCCATTCATTCAAAGAGTTACAAAGGAAAGGGTGGTTTGGTCCATTGTTGCGCTCCACTTTTGTACCAATGGTTCCAAAGTTGCCTCCCTCATGCCGGTGCTTTTGTGGATACTCAGCATACTATGCGGTGGGTGCCTCGCTTGATGGCTCTCACATCTCAGGATATCAGTTGGTATAGGCACGTTGTGACTAAGACGGATAGAGAAAGTATAATTGTCCGTTGTGGGGAGTTCCCTAATGTACCTCTCATAGGTATTCGCGATGGCGTCAACTATAATCCATTCCTTGCTTTAAGACAATTGGGATATGCTCTGATAGGCCCTCCTAATGAAGAATGTGTGCGAGAGACTTTGTGCTTTGACATGCCAGACGTTACCGGATCTTTGGAGAGAGCTGTTCAAGCTTGGAAGAGAATTCACATTGAAGGAGGGGAGTTCTTTGGCAAGAAAGATCCTATAGCTTATGCATCATTTGTTCAGTGGATTGAAGAAAGAAACAAAGATCGACAGTGGCCTTCTATTACCGGAGTTGCACCTATCCATCCTCAAGTTGCTATCGTTCAAGATGTTGTGCCCAGGGGAGATTACGAGCGAGTGCGCGCTCAGAACCGCCTTCTGATAGAAGAAAAAGAGACTCTGAATGTGAGATGTTTGGTTGCTACCCAAGAGAAGAATCAGTTGGCTCACAGGCTCAAGAAGTTCGAGAGGGAGACATCTGATGCTGCAAAGAAGAGATCTAGGTCCGAAGAGGGGATGATACCATTGACAGATTACGTGAGGGCTATATTAGAGATTGAGAAGAAAAGCAAAGATTCCAAGGTTGAGTTGGAGAAGAAACATAAAGCGAAGGTCAGAGGCCTAGAAAGAAAGATTCTAAAGGAAGCTACTCAGAGAGCAGCATTTGAAGATCAGCTCAGACAGAAGGATGTTCAGCTATCCTTGGCCATAGAAGAAATTGGGCAGCTCAAGGTTCAGTTGGGAATTCAGGAGTCTGCAGGCTTTCCTATGTCAGATTTTTAGTCTTGTTATTTCCTCTTATGTTTCAAAAGAGAATTACCATCAGGCTTGTTGATGGGTTTCAATTCCTTTACATTTTATTGTCAGAATCTTTATTATCTTGGTTTGTATTATTGTTGAGATATTTTGAGAAACTATTTGTACCTTTGTTTCTGCAATTTTAATGGGATTTGATTCAATTGGTGTTCATCACTTCCTCTCATGCTGTTGTCCAAAAACTTGGCTACGAGTGTTAGAATCCTAGAAATATATAAACATGCCATTGCATGCATTGCATATATGTTCATGCATATACATACCTCATGCATAACAGGTTTCTGGTTGGTGTTCTTATTCTGACTTTATCTTTATTACCAGAGGAGATTCAAGACGAAAAGTCCCCGCTACTCTACCCGAAGTAATTTTTCGAAGCAGATGGAGCAAGTACAGGCAGAGCTTGCTGAGTTAAGGATCCAGATGGCTACCCAGATGACTCAGTTCATGGAAGCAATCACGAATTCAAACCGCAGACAAGATTAGTTGACTGCTCAAGTCAACAATCAAGTTCGTAACCGGGCTGATGCTAAGAATCAAGGGCTATTTGCTGATATTTCTGTTGGCCAGGATAATGTGAAAGACCAGGCTTTCGTGAATCTTCCCGGACCTCAAGGCAACCCTTTTGATCTTCGTTGTGCTAATCAGGGGTAGTTTCCCCCACCTCCAGGCTCTTAGCTCATGGGGAATCGCAGAGGTAATCCAATTGTTGTGAGAGGTAATCAGGAACGTGATCATGATTTTGAAGAAGATGGTTTTTCTGTGCATTCTGACCCGGATTTCCCAATTGAAGACAGGAGGTATCTCCAGTTGGAGGAACGTCCGAAGGCTGTTGAGGGTGAAGGCGTCTTTGGCATGGATGCCAATGATCTTGGTTTGGTATCAGGGGTGAGGGTTCCCCCAAAGTTCAAGCCTCTGGTGTTTGAGAAATAAAATGGCTCGTCTTGTCCAGTGACTCATGCCACCGCTTACTTCAGGAAGATGTCAGTTCATACTCATGATCAGGGGCTGTTGATTCACTATTTCCAGGATAGCTTGACTGGTGCACCCCTGGAATGGTATATGAAGCTAGAAAGGGCCCAAATTCGCTGTTGGAATGACTTGGTTCGTGATTTTGTTAGGCATTATAATTACAACAGGGATCTAGCGCCTAATCATACTCAGTTGCAAAGTTTGGCACAAGGTCTGAGTGAATCTTTTAAGGAATATGCGCAGAAATGGCGCGAGTTAGCTGCAAGAGTTCAACCTCCTCTGTTGGAGAGAGAACTAATTGACATGTTCATGAATACTCTACAAGGGCCTTTCGAAGATCGTATGATCGAGGCTACATCTGCAGGTTTTGCTGAATTGGTAATGGTAGGAGAAAGGATAGAGGCCGGAATGAAAGCCGAAAGAATTCAGGTTAGTGGTTCGGGATCTTCCTCGAATGGAAGTAAGAAGCCGTTTGTTTCCCACCCCAAGAAGAGAGAGGGGGAAATAAGCTATGCTCATGCCTATGAGGGAAGAAGTAGAAGACCATATCCACAACAGATCAATGTTGTGTTTATTCCCGCAGTTGCTCCTCAACAACAACAACCACAACAAGCTAGACAATAGAATGTTCCGAGACAAAACAATAACTATCAGCAAAGGCAACCAAGGAAATTTGATCTGTTGCCCATGAGCTATGCCCAAGCCCTACAACATCTGCTTGATTTGAAGTTGGTTAGTCTGAGACAGATGCCTATTAATCCTGATCGTAGCCCAACTAATTATGATGCAAATGTAAGATGTGAATTCCATTCTGGTGGTGTGGGTCATTCAATTGAGAATTGTTACGCTCTGAAGTGTAAGATTTAGGATTTGCTTGATTCCAAGGCTATTCAGTTTGAAGCTGTAGTGGGACCCAATGTTATTCAGCATCCTATGCCATTGCATGACGGCGCAGCTTTAATGCCATTATTGGGGATGGCGAATGGTTGGATCTGGTTATGGATGTTAATCATATGACTACTTCTCTTCCTTATGTCAAGAGGAATCTGAGTGACAATGGTATTTTCCCGGGATGTGATCCAGTTTGTTGCAAGTGTGTGGAACGGCCAAAAGGTTGCGATGACCTGAAGACGTGTATTCAGGAATTGATAAATGATGGTTCTCTTCAGTTTTGTAGAGCCAAGAAGTACAAAAAGGTGACTCCAGCAGATGTTTCAGTGGTTTCTATTCCGTTTACTCCAAGAATAATTCCTGCTACTGTCAAGCCAGTACCACTGATGATTACTTTTCTTGGTCCTGTGCCGTATGATAGTGAGAAGGCGATTCCTTGGCATTATGGTGTTGATGTATATTATCATGGGGTTAAACAAAACTCTGGTCCGTCTGAGAACAACTTTGTGAAAGATAATGATGTGGATGTCAATAACTTTTTCGGTGAAGGACGTTTGATGAGAAGTGGAAGGGTGTTAAGTCCCCCAAATCTTCAGAGTAAGGCAGATGCTTTACCTAAGGCTAAAGGCAAACAAGTGATGGTTGATGGTCAAGAATCTGAGCAGACTAATGTGCCTAACCCTCTTGTTGTACCTGATGTGTCTTCGACTCCAGAAGCTGAGGTTGAAGAGTTGATGGGATTGATAAGAAGGAGTGACTATAATATTGTTGAGCAGTTACATCATACTCCATCTAAGATGTCTATGCTATCTTTGTTGATCTATTCTGAGGCTCATAGGAACGCTCTGATGAAACTGTTGAAGAATGCTTTTGTTCCCCAAGAGATTACAGTGGGTCAATTTGAAACAGTATATGCTAGTATATCAGCCGGAAATGGGAAAGGTTTCACAGATTTTGATCTTCCACCTAAGGGTCGTAATCATAACAAAGCCCTGCACATCTCTATGGAGTGTAAGGGCACAACCTTGTCAAGGGTTTTGGTGGATACCGGGTCATCGTTGAATGTATTACCCAAGAAGGCACTCATGAAGATTGATTATGCTGGTTTGGAGCCGCGTTGCAGTGATCTTGTTGTGAAGGCATTTGATGGATCGAAGAGGTCTGTGTTTGGAGAGATTGATTTACCGATCAAGGTGGGCCCGAAGATATTTACCTCCACTTTCTATGTGATGGACATTAATCCGGCTTACTGTTGTCTCTTGGGACGTCCTTGGATCCATAAGGTTGGTGCAGTCACTTCCACCCTTCACCAGAAACTTAAGTATCCCCTTGATGGAAAGATAATTACTGTTTGTGGCGAGGAGGAGTATATTGTAAGCCACTTGGCTTCTTTCCGATATGTGGAAATTGAGGGAGAAATACACTAGACTCCGTTCCAAGCTTTTGAGACTGTTCAGATGATCAAGACTCCGGCTGTTGAGGTTAAGAAGAAAGTTGAGACCTCTCTGACTTCATTGAAAGATGCTCGAGCCCTGCTTGAGGTTGGTCGCCCTGAAGGTTGGGGCAGCGTTGTGGATGTTACCCCGAAGTTTAACCGGTTTGGTTTGGGATTTGATCCCATTTTACGCAGACAGATTCTCAAAGCTCCTAATTCGTCTACCCCTGTCAAGTTTACAAGTGCCGGCATTAAAAAGGAAGATCAAGTCAATGCAATTGATGATGAAGACGATGTGTTTAACATAGAAGATTGGATTCGTCCATGCATCTCGGGCAGCAAGTTGAAGAATTAGACATTTGTGGACACCATTCAAGTTACAACCGCTGAGGAGTAATTTTCTTGTTTTCTTTATCATTCCATAATTCCTACGCTCTGCCCAAGGCGTAGTGAATCATTGTGTAGGGCCACCATGTTTCATATTGTAGTTTTTATCATGAAATAAAGGACGTTTTTATTCAAACTTTTGTGTTATTTTCACTTTCACTTTTACCATTTATTTGTTTTTCTAAAAGAAAATGTAGCAATGTTTTTTATTCTTCACACACTGTCATTAAAACAAAAAATTGATCATGCAGATACATGTCCACACCAGATACCAATGATCACAATTCTGCTATTGCTCATTATGACTTCGACAATCCGATTCACCAAGCGGAGGGAGGAAGTGATGAAGATTGTGAACTCCCTGCAGAGTTGGCTAGATTGCTAGAGCGAGAAGAGAAGAAAGTTATTGAGCCGCATGAAGAGCCTCTGGAGTTGGTTAACTTGGGTACAGATGAAGCGAAGAAAGAAATCAGAATAGGGGCCGATTTGGAAGCAAGTGTGAAGGAAAGACTGATAGATATGCTCCGAGAGTATGTTGATGTGTTCGCATGGTCTTATGAGGATATGAAAGGTTTGGACACGGATATTGTGGTACACAAGCTGCCCCTCCGGGAAGATTGTCCTCCAGTTAAGCAGAAACTTCGAAGAACTCATCCAGAGATGTCTAAGAAGATCAAAGAGGAGGTACAGAAACAATTAGATGCCGGTTTTCTGAAGGTTGTCTCGTATCCATCGTGGGTTGCAAATATTGTGCCGGTGCCTAAGAAAGATGGTAAGGTCCGGATGTGTGTCGATTATAGGGATCTGAACAAAGAAAGCCCTAAAGATGATTTTCCGCTTCCCCACATTGATATTCTGGTTGATAATACTGCTCAAGCCAAGGTCTTCTCTTTCATGGATGGTTTTTCTGGCTCTAATAAAATTAAGATGGCACCTGATGATATGGAAAAGACTACTTTCATCACACCTTGGGGAACTTTTTGTTACAAGGTCATGCCTTTCAGTGTGAAGAATGTAGGGGCAACGTATCAGCGTGCAATGGTCACTCTCTTTCATGACATGATGCATAGAGAGGTTGAAGTTTATATTGATGATATGATTGCGAAGTCTCAAACAGAGGAAGAGCATTTGGTTGATTTGTAGAAATTGTTTGAAAGATTAAGGAAGTTCAGGCTAAGGTTGAATCCGAATAAGTGCACCTTTGGGGTGAGGTCAGGGAAGTTGTTGGGCTTCATTGTGAGTGAGAAAGGTATTGAAGTTGATCCTGCCAAAGTGAAGGCGATACAAGAGATTCTTGAGCCAAGGACGGAGAAGGAAGTTCGTGGTTTCTTGGGGAGATTGAATTATATCTCCAGGTTCTTATCTCATCTTACTGCCACTTGTGAGCCCTTGTTCAAGTTGTTGAAGAAGAATCAAGCAGTTGTTTGGAATGATGATTGTCAGATGGCATTTGACAGAATCAAGAGATATTTACAAGAGCCTCCGATACTTGTACCTCCGGTTGAGAGAAAGCCACTGATCATGTATCTGACAGTTCTGGAAAATTCCATGGGTTGTGTGCTTGGCCAGAATGATGAGATCGGAAAGAAAGAACAAGCCATCTATTATTTGAGTAAGAAGTTCATTGAGTGTGAGTCAAGGTATTCTTTGCTCGAGAAGACGTGTTGTGCACTAGCATGGGCTGCTAAACGTTTGAGGCAGTACATGTTGACACATACCACTTATTTGATTTCTAAAATGGATCCCATTAAGTTCATATTTGAAAATCCAGCTCTTACCGGTCGAGTTGCCCGTTGGCAGATGATTTTGACAGAATATGATATCCAGTATACTACCCAGAAAGCAATCAAGGGTAGTGTCCTTGCAGATTATCTTGCTCACCAACCTGTGGATGACTATCAACCGATGAAGTTTGAATTCCCAAACGAAGACATCTTGTACATTAGAGACTACAACATTCCCGGTCCAGAGGAAGGGCCTGAGCCAGGGTCACAGTGGACGATGGTGTTTGATGGATCGTCAAATGCAATGGGTAATGGTGTAGGAGCTGTTATCACCTCCCCCAAGGGTTTCCATATTCCTTTCACAGCCCGGATTTGTTTTGACTGCACCAACAACGTGGCAGAGTATGAAGCTTGTATTTATGGAATTGAAGCGGCAATTGACTTGTGTATCAAGTTTTTGAAGGTTTTCGGGGATTCTAATCTCGTTATTAGCCAAATTAACGGTGATTGGGAAACTCGTCATCAAAACTTGATTCCTTATCACGAGCATGTGATGAAGTTGATCCCTTATTTTGAAGAGATCACATTTGAGCATTACTCCAGAGAGGAGAATCATCTAGCAGATGCATTGGCTACTTTATCATCCATGTTCAGGGTAATGTGGACTAATGAGGCGCCTTCGATCACTATTAGAAGGCTAGATGAGCCAACTTTTTGTTTTGAAGCGGAAGTAGAATTGGATGGTAATCCTTGGTTTTATGATGTTAAGAGATACTTAGAGATTCAAAAGTATCTAGAAGAAGCGTCCATCACAAATAAGAAGTTCTTAAGGAGGTTCGCTGCACAGTTCTTCCTCAGCAATGGTGTTTTATACAAGAGAAATCAAGATGGCATGTTGCTCAGATGTGTGGATAAGAATGAAGCGTCAAAGATCATCGAAGAGATGCATGAAGGTGCTTTTGGGACCCATTCCAGTGGTCACACCATGGCCAAGAAGATATTGAGGGTTGGCTATTATTGGTCCACTATGGAAACAGACTGCTATAATCATGTCAGGGTTTGCTACAAGTGTCAAATGTATACTGATAAAGTGCATGTTCCTCCTGTTCTCCTGAATGTTTTGACATCACCGTGGCCCTTTGCAATGTGGGGCATTGATATTATTGGGAAGATTGAGCCGACTGCTTCTAATGGCCATCGTTTCATCTTGGTTTCTATAGACTATTTCACCAAATGGGTTGAAGCTGCTTCTTTTGCTAATGTCACTAAGCAGGTTGTGGCTCGTTTCATCAAGCACAATATCATTTTCTACTATGGGGTCCCTGAGAAAATCATCACTGATAATGGATCCAACCTCAATAACAAGACGATGAAGGAGCTTTGTGAGGCTTTCAAGATCAAACATCATAACTCCTCTCCGTATCGCCCGAAGATGAACGGTGTTGTCGAGGCTGCAAATAAGAACATTAAGAAGATTGTGCAGAAGATGGTGGTAACCTTCAAGGATTGGCATGAGATGTTGCCTTTCGCTTTGCATGGATACCGTACCTCAGCGCACACATCGACAAGGGCAACCCCGTTCTCCCTGGTGTATGGAATGGAAGCAATATTGCCTGTGGAGGTTGAAATTCCTTCTTTGAGAATTATGAAAGAGGCTGAGCTCGACGAAGCTGAGTGGGTGAAGAATCGGTTAGATTAGTTAAACTTCATTGACGAGAAGCATCTGGCAGCTGTGTGTCATGGCCAAGTGTATCAGAAGAGGATGAGAAAAGCTTACGACAAGAGGGTGCTGTCATACCCCAAAATTTGCCCTCCATCTTCTCAAGATATCTCATATATCTCATACTCAAAGAGTTGATCAGACAAAACTCTCTCCTAGACAATCAACCCAAACTAGGGTTTGGCAATTCTCAGCTTCAGATGGACTTCCAACATCTCCAATGTCCTTCATGCCTCCTCATATGCTTCAAAGATTCTCCATGTCAAGTTTCAAGCCTCACAAGTCAAGTTTCCTCAGACAATTGCTCAGATGGTTGAAAATCAATCAGATTGACAAAAGTCAACTGTGGTCAACATACACTCAAACTTCATAATTTTTGGTCAACATCCTCATTTTGAAGTTACATTCATCATTTGATCAAGGGTTGATCATGATTCATCAAGAAAACTCAAGATTTGCTCAAAAGACAAACTTTCTAAATTAGGGTTTCTAGGTGAAAAGTCAACTGAACTTTGACTGATCATAACTTTCTCATACTTTCTCAAAATTTTTTCCACCACCTCTTGTTTTGAAGGAAATTCAATTCTCTACAACTTCATGTCTCACAAGAATGTCCAAAAATGCTTCATTTGAGAGGTATGGCTCAAAACTTTACAGGTCCTTTTCAAAGTCAACAAAAAGTCAACATTTGTTTTGAAGATATATTGAGCATGGAAACTGCAATTGAGATGAGACAAAAAGGTTGGTTAGAGGACTCTTAGAGCTTTCCAAAAAGTTCAAGAACACTCAAAAACATGGAAAATTAAGCAAGATACACCATTCACAAGTTGGGCAATTTTGAAAGAGTGCACAAAGAGAGATGCTTCTAAAAATCAAAATTTTTGCAAATGGGCTTACTTTTTCTTCATCCAAACTTGTTCCTTATGCAATTAGGAATATCCAAGCCCAATGCCACGAATTTTTATTTTATTTTTCTATTTAATTTGGAATTTATTCATTTAAATACAAATTAAATTCAAAATAAAGTATAAAATCAAAATTAAATGCAAATTTGATTTTTCTCTTCCTTGAGATCCAAGTAACTCAATAAAGCCAGCAAATTTCAAATTTGATTGATATGGCAAGACTTGATTGAAAATTGATCAAAAAATGAAAATTTGATTTTGTACAAAAATCAAATTTGATTTGCATTGATTAGTGATTGATTCTTCCTCAAATTAACTCCAAATCCTTCTACTATATATACACAACTCTTACCACACGAATTAGGGTAGAGAATTTGGCTGGAGAAACCCTTATTGCAACTCAAAAAACCGTGGGTTACAAGCTACTAGCAACCTTGTTTTTGCTTCGATTCAACCGATTCTAAGCCATCCAATAGCTTCCTGGAGGTCCATTGATTCATTCCAGACCCTTACAGATCAAGAATCCATCAAGAACCACGAAATCAAACTCACGGTTTTGACACTTTTTCTTGAAATCGATTTCTGTTTTTCATGCATTATTAACATGTTTCATTGTTGTTTTTGTGATCAGTGATGAGTTTGCAAGCGATCTGGGCTATTTGATTGCATTTCTATAGCCTGAAACGTAATATGCCATAACTAGGGTTCCTGAGCTCGATTTAGGGCTTTGCTTAATTGGAAAAATTGGACCATGAGACTGTTACCATTGCGTTCGGAATTATGTCTGGAATCGAACCATGGTCTTAGATGTTATTTATATTATGTATGCTTGATTTTTGAATTCGCCAGGGTCGTAGCGTCGAACAATGGCCGACGCTGAATTTTTAAAAATTCAAAACGAAAGAGATGAAGTTTGGCGCGAGATCTGTATGGCCAGGAGATGACACTTGTTCTTCCTTCACTCGCTCCGGTTTTCAAACAGTAACACGCTCCAGCTCAGTTGGCAAGGCAACGTGTTTTCCACCAAGGGGTCATCAGTTCGAATCCCAGCCTTGGCATGCTATTTTACAAGTTTGCAATGTTTTCATATTTTTCATATTTTCATATTTTAATATTTTTGCATCATTTTAATTCTTTTCATAATTTTTATTCATGCATTAAAAATCATCAAAATATTTTTTCCTTTTGCATTTATTTTCATAAAATACTTATTTAATTTATAAAATTAAAAAATATAATTTTGCATGCATATTTTATTTTATTCATAATTTAGCATTTTAATCAATTTTAATTAGTTTTAATTATTAAAATGCATCCAAAAAATCCCAAAAAATTACTTTAGCATATTTATGTTATTTCCAGCATGTCATATTTTTCTCATTCAAAAATTTGCATTTTTACTAACATTTTTCTCTTATTCGATTTCTCTCGTATTTTCCGATTTCTCATCCTTTTACAGGTTATCTCGTTCGGACGAATTTTTTTTTTATCGTTTCTTTTTTTTTTCCAATAATGTAACTGCTCATGGGATGTAATAGTTAATTGGGGCTTTTATTTTCCGCAAGTTTAAATTATGTATCTGCCCCGAAGCCATGTAATAGCGTAGGACATTTATCTTTCCGCATCTTTACATTCCGCATTTTAATTTCCGCACCCTATAAACTGTTAGTAATTAGGCGTGTATGGCAAGACTAAAATTGAACATAGCTCACTCTAATCTCCAAGATATAATATCTGAAACAACACACTCTTTCACACATGCACCCCTTAGGGTAATTCTCTCTCGTTGCCTTACGAATTCAAATATGGTCATGTCCCTCGAACGTAGAGGTATTCTAGCACCGCTGCCTTCAAACAAATCATCATAGTCCCTTCGATACAAAGATCATAGACCCACGATGTCGCCTCCGAATACATGATCTTGACCCTCGATTGTCGCCTACGAAAAATGATGATAGTCCCTTCGAATGTGCTAGGATACTTCCTACAAGTTGCTTTCTAAGACCATACGATGTCCCTTCGAATGTCCCTCTTACATCCAACGAATAGGGTTACCTACCAACTAATGGTATGGATAGCGTTATTCTAAAGGAACGTAAAATAACACGAAAACGACCATTCTGAGTAGGTAATAAGACTTTTAGTTGCTTGCTCAATCAAAATACTTTTCACACCACACACGTTTTGTCAAAGTTCAAACTCTTTTCAAAACGAAACATTTCCGAACACTTTGTATACATTCCTATATGAATCATTACAAAGTCAAAGCGAAATGCCTTTTCAAAACATTTTGTCAAACACACAGAAAGCATAATTTTAAAGTGATCTAAGAGCAACTAAGAGCCCGTAGATAACTACGGATGGAAAGGGGTGCTAATACCTTCCCTTTTCATAACCTTCTCCTTACTCGAATCTAACAAAGGTCTTTTTCGTACTTTTACCTTCCCTTAATTGGATAAAAGAAAAGTCGGCGACTCTTGCTATCCACACATTTGCGATACAAAATCCACAAAGTTCACCGTGTTACGAATCGGCGATCACGGGAGACACCTAAAAGAGAGAATGCCTTAAGGATTTCTAGATCACATTTACTGCTCGCTTGACTTGCTTGCTTACTTTTAAGGGTTGCTTGGGTATTATATTTGTGGGGATCCTACACCGGATCCGGTTTTTTAGGTAAGTAGCAAAATCGTCGACTGTTAGACGTATATCAAAACGGTCAACATGATGGCTACGTTAGTGTGACACTTTGGATGTCCTGATACTCTTGATTTCCAAGTTGAGGATAGTATTTGGCTTCTGCTTGGTGTCATCAAGTGTAACACGGTGAACTGACTTTGTGGATTTTTGTATCGCAAATGTGCGGATAGCAAGAGTCGCCACCGACTTTTATTTTTATCCAATTAAGGGAAGGTAAAAGTACAGAAAAAGACCTTCGTTTAGATTCTGAGTACGGGAGAAGGTTATGAAAAGGGAAGGTATTAGCACCCCTTTCCATCCGTAGTTTATTCTACGGGCTCTTAGTTGCTCTAGATCACTTTAAAATTTTGCTTTCTGTGTGTTTGACAAAAAATGTTTTGAAAAAGGCATTTCGCTTTGACTTTATAATGACTCATGTAGGAGTGTATACAAAGTGTTCGGAAATGTTTTGAAAAGAGTTTGAACTTTGAAAAAGAGTGTGTGAATAGCATTTGGTTTAGAGCAAGCAACTAAAAGACTTATTACCCACTGAATTGGTCATTTTCGCATTTTACGCTCCTTTAGAATAGCGCTAGCCGTACCATTAGTTAGTAGGTAGCTCCATTCGTTGGATGTAAGCGGACATTCGAAGGACGTCGGATGGTCATAGAAGGCAACTTGTAGGAAGTATCCTAGCATTCAAGGACTATCATCATTTTCGTAGGCGACATTCGAGGGTCAAGATCATGTATTCGGAGGCGACATCGTGGGTCTTATGATCTTTGTATCAAGGACTATGATGATTTGTTTGAAAGGCAACGGTGCTAGAATACCTCTACGCTCGAGGGACATGACCATTTGAATTGTAAGGTAACGAGAGAATTACCCTAGGTGCATGTGAAAGAAGTGTGTTGATTTCGATATTTTATCTTGCAAATTAGTGGGCTAAATCCATTATTATCTTGCCATACACGCCTAGTTACTAGCAATTGATAGGGTGCGGAAAGTAAAATGCGAACGAAGATGGGAAAGGTAAATCCTACGCTATTACAAGGCTTTGGGGCGATACATAATTTAAAATGCGGAAAATAAAACCTAATTTTAAACTATTACATCCCATATACAGTTACATTATTGAAAAAACATGAAAACGGTAAAGAAACGCCAAGCGGATCAACTCAAATGAACGAGAAATCGAAAATACGAGATGAATCGAATAAGAGAAAAATGTTAGAAAAATGCAAATTTTTATATGAGAAAATTATTACATGCTGGCAATAATATAAATATGCTAAAATAAATTTTTGGGATTTTTTGGATGCAATTTAATAATTAAAAATGAATTTACAATGATTTAAATGCAAAATTATGAATAAAAATAAATATGCATGCAAAATTGTATTTTTTAATTTATTAAATTAAATAAAGATTTTCAGAAAACAAATGTGAAAGGAAAATAATTTTTGACAATTTTTTTAATGCATAAATAAAAATATGAAATTAATTAAAACAATGCAAAAATATTAGAAAATTAGAAAATATGAAAATAGTGCAAGTTTGAGAAAAAGGAAAAGAGATTGGTCTTGCCAGGACTTGAACCTGAGACCTTTGAGAGAATCTCCATCATCCAACGCCTTAACCGCTGCGCCATGTTGCACTTGGTGTTTGGAAAATTGGAATTAATTGAATAAGAGCGTTTACGTGTCATGGATTTGTAATTCAACGCGCAGTCAGCATGTGGGCCCTGTCACTTACGAAGGAACGAATCAGAACAAACCAAACTGCCACGCAAGCTACGCCGGATTCAGCATCGGTCAACGACCCTGGAGCCCTAGCTCCGGTCGTCTTCTCCGACAAGCCAAAACGCCAAACCTGCAAAATACATAAATTCGAAAGTAGGGATTAAGGCTACCCCCCCTAAATCGGGGTCTGCGAATCCAATGGTGGTCTTAGTTTCCTTTGAATCGGCCTGCAATTAGAGATACGAAGCTAACAGTTTGAAAAACCCTAGTAATGGCATTATACGATTCTGACGTTCAAAACCAAGAACGATTGCCCAGATCAAACCCTAGGCATCTTATGAGCATGATAACAGCATTAGAACCATTTAAAACAAGCAGGATAGTAAAATGCAAAAATCAAGAAAAATTGAATATGTATGTATGTGTATGCATCGATTCTGGATGGTTTGATCAATGTCAATAGTGCATTCATACTCAAACTTACTCTCTGAGCACGATGGAATGATGTTTGAAGGCTGAAAGTGGCTGGATTTTGAAATTCGAATTTCTCAAGTTTCTTGAAAATTTTTGACAAAATAAGGGTTTGGCTTGAGCTAGGGTTTCGTCCTTGTGGCTGGCTGCATTGCTTGGTATTTATAGAGAAAGTTTGGATGGCAAAAGGAGGGAAAAAAGATTGATCCATCAATGTGCAAATATTTTCCATTAAAAATAAATCAAATCTTTGAAAAAATTTGATTTTCTCATGAATGCAAAGGCTAGCACGAATTTGGTATGAATCATGGGCTTTCTTGGACTTTAAGGAAGATATAAATCCAATCCTTTTGAAAAAATACTTAATTTTCATATTTTATATAATTTATTTTTGAATTAAATGTTCTAAAATTAAAAAATAAATTAATAAAATAGAAAATTGCCATGGCCAAGCATTTATGGGTCAAGAATAATGTCATGAACAAGTTTGGATCAAAAGATTTTAGGCCCATTTGGAAAATTTTGCATTTTGACCAAAATGTCCTTTTGTGCAATTGTCCAAAATTGCCCAACTTCTGAATAGTGTATCTTGCTCAATTTTCCACATTTTTTAGTGTTCTTGGACTTTTTGGAAAGCTCTAAGAGTCCTCTAACCAACCTTTTTGGTCTCATCTCAATTGGAGTTACCATGCTCAATATATCTTCAAAACAAAAAGTTGACTTTTTGTTGACTTTGAAAATGACCTGTAATGTTTTGAGCTATACCTCTCAAATGAAGCATTTTTTGGACATTCTTGTGAGACATGAAGTTGTAGAGAATTGAATTTACTTCAAAACAAGAGGTGGTGGAAAATTTCTGAGAAAGTATGAAGAAGTTATGATCAGTCAAAGTTTGGTTGACTTTTCACTGAGAAACCCTAATTTAGAAAGTTTGACTTTTGAGCAAATCTTGAGTTTTCTTGATGAATCATGATCAACCCTTGATCAAATTATGAATGTAACTTCAAAATGAGTATGTTGACCAAAAATCATGAAGTTTGACTGTATGTTGACCACAGTTGACTTTTTGTCCAATACAATTGATTTTCAACCATCTGAGCAATTGTCTGAGGAAACTTGACTTGTGAGGCTTGAAACTTGACATGGAGAATCTTTGAAGCATATGTGGAGGCATGATGAACATTGGAGATGTTGGAAGTCCATCTGGATCTGAGAATCACCAAACCCTAGTTTGGGTTGATTGTCTAGGAGAGGGTTTGTCTGATCAACCTTTGAGGAATCCTTGAGTATGGATGTATGGAATGTCTTGAGAAGATGGAGGGCAAATTTTGGGTATGACACCCCCTGTTCAATCTTTTACCGAGGGTTAGATTGACACGCTTGTCTTTCGTGACCTGGAGGTAGAAGATGATTGAACACTCGAGTACACCTGAAAATTTGCACTCGCGGTTGGCTGACGATGCGGGAATGGGCTTACAGATGCCATTTGGAGAAGCTGGGGCGTGAGTCGTACGTCAGAATCGAGATTATTGATAGGAGGATTGCTGGAAAGTGAGCCGTGCGCTAGGCTCTGTAGATGTTTCTGGAAAGGAGAGGAGATGGGCTTAAGATGCCATCCGAAGGGAGTCGTACGTTAGACTTCGTATTCATTTTGGAATGAAGTTATTGGTTTGCATTGATTTTTAACCATATATGCAGCATTCTGAAAGTGAAGCACTGTTGACAAATAGTCGGAGATGGGCTTAAGATGCCATCCAAGGCAACTGAGTCGTACGCTAGACTCTGTAGTCGCTGTTGATAATAAGGGATCAGAATAAATCTTCGTGCTGATTACTCTGAGGGAGGTTGTAGTTGGCAAAATGGGGATATCTTCCCTGTTGTGCATTGGGTGTTGATCCATTGCCTGTTATCGGAGGATAACCAGAGGCGGTCTTTCGGATAGTTTTCCCGTCGATTCGGGGCTTAATCCTGGACCAGTCGTCGGAGGACAACCAAGGGCTCTTTCGATAGTTTTCCGCCGATTCGGGCTTAATCCTCGACCGCTTTGCCGAGTGATGTTACTGTTTTGGAGAAAACAAGAGAAACTTTGATAGAATATTTGTTAGTTTTATGCAAAGTATGATGCATGATGTATATGAATGACGATGCATGAATTATGACTTTATGAGGAATGTATGAATGATAGCTGTTGTGGTATTTCAAAACAAATCCATCTTGAAGAAGATGCGGATGTTCTGTTTGAGGATTTCTGACTCCTGCTTGGGGAATTGAGTAGGTGAGATCCCTGCTTTTGAAGGAGAAGAAAGATACCCTGGATTCCTCCGATGCACTATCTGACCAAGTCTTGGGCCTAGATATTGTTGAGGAAGGTAGAGATTTGAGAGGCTCGTTGTTGGAGATCTCATATATAGACCATGCTGAGGAGAATCTGGGGGGCGATCCGTTGGGGACCTTGTATGTAGATCCTGCTAAGGAAATTTAGGAGGCGCTCTACTGGGGGATTCTGAGTGTAGATCTCGCTGGAAAGCATTTGATAGTTGCCGGGAGACCGGGTTGGAGGAGTCAGGAACCCGTTGTAATCTTTGGGCTGGGGGATGGAGATGTAGTTTCCTCCGGTGCACTATCTGACCAAGTTTCGGGTCTGGATACTGCTGCTGGGGAAAAAGGGAAAAGACTGAGAGATATCCGCTGGGGGATAAATACCTTGACTGGGGGTGAGGTGTTACTGCTTGGAGACCGATGTAACATTGCTTAGTTGAGTGGAATTGCTGCTCGTGGATTCCCTTTTGCTCTGCTGGGGAAGTTGTGTTGTGAGTGACACCTTTGTGGGGGATCATGCTCTGTGGGGGAATGTTTTGGTGACTTTCATCGTCATCTCAATTCCTGGAGCCTGCAGCAGTTACTTTTGTATGTTCACTTTTCGTATGTTTGCCAAGAGATTTTTATTGTCAAATGCGTGTAATCATTCAAAGCAAACGTTGGACTTTATGCAAACCACAAAAGTGAAAATTTGTAAAGAGAAAGAACTTGTATTTATTTGAAATGTGGCGTATGGCCAAGTAGTTTGTACACTAGAAAGGTAAAAAGCTATGCGGAAACAATCTCGTTAAGTTCCAACTATGCTAGTACTCATATATTTCAACTATCTCATCTCCTTGCTGTCAGTAGAAAGTGAGTGAATTGATCTCTTCCATTTGAATCTTGAAGGCTGATAGTAGTCTGGAAGTAGGTGACCTGGAAGAGACATAGTCGTACGCTTGAATCCCTAACTTTTGCCTAGACCGCCTTTCGGTTTTCACCACCGGATACCCTTTTTTGCCCAAGCCGCCTTTCCAGGTTTTCAACTTGCCGGGTGTACATTTTTTTGTATATTTCCTTAACTTTTGCCCGAACCCTTTTTGGTTCGCCAGGATGCCCTTATTTTTGCCTAGGCCAGTCGACCTAGCGGGTCTCTTTTATGCGTAGTATTTTTTGACTATGTCTGCTCACGTGGTGTGGGAAGTCTTCACCATCCATGGTGCTAAGTATCATAGCTCCGCCGGAAAATACTGTCTTGACTACAAATGGTCCCTCATAGGTGGGAGTCCATTTTCCCCTGGGATCACCTTGTGGAAGAATGATGCGCTTGACTACTAGATCACCGACTTGGTAAACTCGGTGCTTGACCTTCTTGTTAAATGCTCTGATCATTCGCTTCTGATAAATCTGTCCATGGCAGATGGACGCGAGTCGTTTCTCATCAATCAAGTTAATCTGGTCAAGGCGAGTCTGAACCCAATCGTCTTCGCCTAACTCTTCCTCTTGGAGGACTCTGGTTGAGGGTATCTGAACCTCGATGGGTAGGACGGCTTCCATACCGTATACGAGAGAAGGGTTGCCCTCTGATGTTTCAGTCAGAAAGCGATAACCATGAAGAGCAAATGGTAACATCTCATGCCAATCCTTGTAAGTCACTGTCATTTTCTGTATAATCTTCTTAATGTTCTTGTTGGCGGCTTCCACTGCGCCATTCATCTTAGGCCGATAAGGAGAAGAGTTGTGATGCTTGATCTTGAACTGCGTGCAGAGTTCAGTGATCATTTTGTTGTTGAGATTAGAGCCGTTATCTGTGATAATCCTTTCAGGAGTGCCATACCGACAGATAAGGTTATGTTTGATGAATCGAGCCACAACATTCTTAGTAACAGATGCGAACGAGGCTGCTTCTACCCACTTGGTGAAATAGTCAATTGCCACAAGGATGAAACGATGTCCATTGGAAGTGGGCTTGATTTTCCGATCATGTCAATGCCCACATTGCAAAAGGCCAAGGAGAAGTTAAAACGTTCAGAGGTACTGGAGGTACGTGCACTTTGTCGGCATATATCTGGCATTTGTGACAAGATCGAGCGTAGCGGTGACAATCAGCTTCCATGGTGGACCAATAGTAACCTGTTCTCAAAATCTTCTTAGCCATCGTATGTCCATTGAATGAGTACCAAATGCGCCTGTAACTCTTCCATGATACGTATTTGCTTTCTAATCTACACAGCTGGAGTAAGCACAAGTCGGGTTGCGCTTGTATAGGATGTCGCTGCTAAGGAAGAATTTGGAAGCGAATCTTCTCATGAACTTTATCATTAATGATGCCCTCGGGATACTCCCGAGTCTCAAGATACCTCTTCACGTCATAGTACCAAGGTTTCTCTTCGTGTCAAGCTCATAACAATATGTTTCGTCAAACTTCTCAATGATGATCCGGGAGCCTCGTTGTCCCATCCGACCTTGAACATAGATGACATAGTAGCTAACGGCCACCAACCGATTCTCTCGTGGAATATGATCAAAAGTAATCTTCAAGTAGGGATCAAACTCGTAACATGCTCGATACGGAATGAGATTTGGATGCTTCGTATCTCACTCGGCTTTTATCTGACTGATCACTAAAGCTGAGTCTCCATACACTTGCAAGAATTTGATTCTTAAATCAATAGCAGCCTTGATACCCATGATGCACGCTTCATATTCGGCCATGTTGTTCGTGCAACTAAAACATAATCCGGTGAAAGGCGATGTCCGCTGTAGGGATGTAATGATGGCGCCAATGCCATTGCAAGTGCGTTTGAGGCTCCGTCAAAAACCATGGTCCATCGGGATCCTTGTTCAGGTCCTTCGTCTGGTCCTGGTTCTTCACAATCGGTAACTAGTAAAACATCTTCATTTGGAAATTCGAACTGCATAGACTGATAGTCATCTACGGCTTGATGAGCCAAATGATCGGCTACTACACTTCCTTTGATCGCTCTCTGAGAAGTGTACTGGATGTCATATTCGGTCGATCATTTGCCATCTTGCTATTCTTCCGAGAGAGCTGGTTTCTCAAAGATGTATTTTATCGGATCCATCTTGAAATCAACAAGGTAGTATGGGTCAACATATACGCCTTAGCGGCCCAAGCCAAAGCATTGCAAGTTTTCTCAGTGTGAGTATCTTGTTTCACACGGTAAACTTTTGCTAAGGTAGTATATTGCATGCTCTTTTCGACTGACTCCATGTTGCCCCAACACACACCCCATTGAGTTCTCTATACATCAAGTACATGATAAGAGGTCTTCCTTCGGCGGCATCAGGATAGGAGGATTCGTTAGGTACTCCTTGATTTTGTCAAAAGCGATCTGGCAATCGTCATTCTATTCCACTACTTGATCTTTCTTTAGTAACTTGAAGATTGGCTCAAGTAGCGCTTAATGTGCAATGAATCTGCAATGTAGTTCAATCGGCCCAAGAAACCTCCCCTTCTCGGTGCGGGGAGCTGGCATCTCTTGAATAGCTTTAACCTTGGCGGGGTCAACCTCAATACCTTTATTACTGACAACAAACCCTAAGAGTTTTCCGGATCTGACTCCAAAGGTGCACTTGTTGGGATTCAGTCTCAATCTGTACTTCTTCAATCTGTCAAATAGTTTCTGCAAATGATCAAGATGTTCTTCTTCAGTTTGTGATCGAGCTATCATGTCGTCGACGTAGACCTCTATCTCGTGATGAATCATGTCATGGAATAATGTCACCATAGCACGCTGATAAGTGGCGCTGTTTTCATCCGACGCATAACCTTGTAGCAGAAAGTGCCCCACTGTGTAACGAAAGTAGTCTTCTCCATGTCTTCAGGAGCCATTTTGATCTGATTGTAACCGGAGAAACCATCCATAAAGGAGAAAACCTTATGCTGAGCAGTGTTGTCAACCAGAACATCAATATGAGGAAGTGGGAAATCATCTTTCGGACTTGCTTTGTTCAGATCTCTGTAATCCACACACATTCGTACCTTGCCATCCTTCTTAGGTACGGTACCACATTTGCAACCCATGGGATAAGAAGTAACAGCTAAGAAACCAGCATTGAATTGCTTCATAACTTCGGCTTTGATTTTCTCAGACATCTCAGGACGATGCGACGAACTTTCTGCTTCACCGAGAAAACCTTCTTTGTCGGCAATCGGTGTATGCACAATATCAATGTCCAAACCCGGCATGTCTTCGTATGACCAAGCAAAAACCTCAATATAGTCTCGTAGCATCTGAACCAACCTTTCTTTAACATGCTCTCAAGACCCGCTCCTATCTTGATCTTTTCTGCTTCGTCAAGACCAAATTCACAACCTCAACTTGCTCTTCATGTGGTCTGTATAACTCGCCTTCTTGCTGTAGCAATCGACAAGTTCTCCGAACTTCACAATCTTCCTCACTTTCGCCTTCACTTGGTAGATCGGATTATCAAGTCATATTTAGCAATAGCATAGCTATTAACTAGATTCGAGTGATTCTGCAGTTGTATCACGGGTGTGTGTAAGAAACACATAGCTTTTGAAGGGGTGATAAAGTAAAAGAAAGAAAACAAACAATTGAATGCAAAAGTCCAACGAATTTATTGAATGAAACGCAAACAATAGATAATAACCTAAACGAGCCATGATGCCCCGAAAGGCACTAGGCTTTCAAAGTTTATTGTTCAAACATAAAGAAAATAAAAGCAAAACAAAACAAGAGCAATTACTCCTGACTAAAGGAGATTGGTATGACATCTTTAGTCTTCCAATTGTCGAGTCCTTTGTCCGAGTTGGGAAGATCCACTTGTCGATGTCAAGTCGTTGTCGCCGCCTTTCTATAGCATGGATTCCACTTGGCGATGCGAAAGGAAATTGGCCGGCACGCTCGCGTATCATCTTCTGACCCTTGATGGTGAAGCCTAAACCAGTCTTGTCAAATTTGAAAGGAAGATCAGGGAGCTGACCCCAAATAGTACTACTTTCTTCAACAGCGGCTTGAGCATCTTTCAGCGAGGCCATCCTAGGCGGGACTTGTGTAACTTCAGGAGTGACAGGAGAGTCAACAGGCACGACTCTGGGCATTGTTTCAAAAGCTTGACAGGGAGTCTCGAAGAATTCTCCTTCCATCTCAAGGTATCGGAATGACTGTAGATGACTGACCATATACTCTTTTTCACCACATACTGTGACAACCTTCCCTTTCACCGGGTATTTCAGCTTGATGCAGAGGTAATAAATACCGCCCCATGTATCCAAGGGCGTCCGAGTAGGCAAGAATAAGCTAGACGGATGTCCATGACAAAGAAAGTAGAGTCAAAAGTCTGGGAACCGACTTTAACAGGCAGAATGAGCTCTCCAAGTACTGTTCGCTTAGAACCATCAAAAGCTCTCACAATAATGTCACTGGGTCTCAGAACCAACCCTTCGACATCAAGTCGATCAAAAGCAGTCTTCGGAAGGATATTCAGAGCAGAACCGGTATCCACTAAAACATGAGACAATGTAGTGCCCTTGCATTCAACAGAGATGTGCAAGGCTTTGTTGTGTTTCTTTCCGGAAGGAATTAAATCAGCATCAGAGAAGCCTAGGCCGTTGTTGGCAGCCAGGCTAGCAATACAAACTTCAAACTGGTCGGTGGTAGTGTCTTGCGGCACATGAGCATTCTTCAGAAACTTCACCAAGGCATTAGCATGAGCCTCAGAGCACAAGAGCAGAGCAAGCATGGAGATTTTGGACGGAGTCTGTCCTAACTGTTCCACAACATTGTAGTCACTCTTCTTGATAATCTTCAGAATTTCCTCCATTTCTTGTTTGGAGGTATCTTCAGTAACTTCCTTTGGTACTTCTGGTTGAGAAGGATGAGTCCCTGGTTCTTTCCCTCTAGCTTGGGGAATGGATTGAATAGCTGGAATGCGAGCTGGAGTCGCGGTGTCTTTTGGAGGAGATATTTCTGGAGAGAAAACCCTTCCGATTCTGGTCACCTTACTAGATCCGGTGATGTTGTCAATGTCAGGAATGGTAGCTTCAATTGTAAGATCTTCAATGGTCAGAGGGTCTTGCTTGACGCCATGGTAGTAAACATCAGCTCCATAATTCCAAGGAATAGCTTTGTTAGAGGAATATGGAACTGGCCTTGGAGAAGTGATAATGAGAGGTGCCACTCTAGGCACAGGATCAGCAGAGGAAATCCTTATTGTGTTAACATCAAGATAATCTTCTGGAAATCGTCACCCCATCCGTCGCCTTAACATCTTCAATAGGAATCTTGTAACCTCAGAACAGTGTACTTCACCATGTAATCATACTTTCCACTTGGCTGCCCCAAGGTATCCCACATGATGGTACATGTCATTGCATTGTCAATCTTCAACTTAGACATTTCGCACGTGGTTTCGAAATAGTATCTCACGGTTATCCATCATGCATCGAACACGCCTTCTCAACCAAGCACAACCATCAGCGGATGGGCACCAACGATTCTGGGCATCCTGGTTGACACCGCTTGCAACAAATTCTTCTTAATACCATCGAGGGATGGTCAAGTCATCTATGTTGAAAACATAAGTATCGTCTCCCACAGCATTGGAACCCTTGTCATGATTAGGCATAGGCGCGTTGATCACATTCGGAGTCTCAACAGGAGGATCAAACTCAATCTGCTTAGATTCAATCATATCTTGAATCTTGTTCTTCAGAGCCCAACAATCATCAGTACTATGTCCTAGGCTATTGGAATGGTAAGCACACTTAGCATTAGGATTGTATCTCGGGGAGGAAGTATTGACACTCTGAGGAGGATCCCTCACGGTAATCAGCTCTGCTTTCAACATGTGTTGCAAGGCTTGCGACAAAGGCATGTTGATCTTCGAACTGCCTTCGTATGCTCGTTACGCTGTTGTCTCGTTGAGGTTGTGCCGATGTAGGATTGGAAATCACAACTGCCCCCACAGATTGAGCGCGGTCGGTCTTGGCTCGGCTTTTCTGACCATACACAACATTAATTTCTTTCTTACCACCAAAAGATCTTTTCGCAGCGTTTGAAGATGTCTCTATCTGAATCTTTCCACTCTTGATACCAGCTTCAATACGCTCGCCTGTTAAAATCAACTCGGTGAATCCGGCTGAAGAGTTTCCAATCAGATGATTAAAGAATGGGCCCGTCAGTGTTCCCATAAACATATCAACCAACTCCCTATTGGACAAGGGTGGTTGAACTCCCGCTAGATCTCTCCACTTCGAGCATACTCTTTGAACTTCTCACACGACCCATAGACATGCTTTGTAGTTGCATGCGAGTGGGTGTCAATTCAAGATTGTACTCATATCGTTCAGAAAGCATCAGCCAAGTCACCAAGTACGGATACGGTCATTCTCTAGTGATAGTACCACTCCAACCGAGTTCCGACAAACTCTCTTGAAAATAGTGCATCCACAACTTCTGTCATCAGTGTGGGATTGATCTTCCGGACATAGGACTTCAAATGCAGTTTAGGGCAAGACATGCCATCATATTTGGCAAAAGTAGGAACTTTGAACTTGGGAGGAATCACAACACCAGGGGACAAGACTCAGATCATCAAAATTCAGCCCGGACATCTTCAGGTTTTCCACAGATTCAAACGGTCTTCAAGTTGCTTGTACTTGTCATCCTCATCGAGTATTGGCCATCATCATAGTTCTTCTCAAGCTCAGCCGACTTCACCATTACCCTTGTTACTTTGTTCGCCTTGACACTTCCTTCAGAGAGCTCTATCCGACCCTCTTAGGACCACTTTGTAGCGTCGCCCATGTTGAGAGAGACCAACAACCTTCTTCTTTCTCGTTGATGAGCTTCAGATCTTCTTGGCCTTGGACCAAGCTGGTGAACATCTGCTGAAACTGAGCATTCTGAGCTTGAAGATCTTTGACAGACTGTTCAAGAGCCATTTCTGCTAAAATAAATAGCGAGCAAATGAGAAAACCAATCTTCAATGTACCTGTGATGCAATGTTATGCTATGCTATGCGATGTTTATGCGAATGCAATGCAATGTTTTCAAGGACCTTAGAGATTTAAATTTGTTAAACAAGCAATGAACAAACATTTATTAGTACTCTTCTTATTATTCTTTTTTCCTTTTTAAGTACAAGAGATAGTTCAAAACAATAAAAGAAAACATAAACATCCTAAAGCTCTAAGTCTCCCATAGGCGCTTCCTCTTGGTGCCGAGGTAGGCGTTGATGCTTCGCTCCTCGTGAAGTAGCTTGGTCAACTCTAGCACTTTCTTCTCACTTGCATAGCACTGAGATTCAAAGGTATCCCTCTCTTCTTAAGTCTGAATCCAGATCTCTTCAAGTCTTCAAAATCAGTAGGCATGTCGGGATAGAGAACGGTATAGGTACGCCACCTATAGCAACAGTTCCATAATTACGGTAAAACAAAGTGAATGGCATCATGAGGTTTTGAGCTCGAGCTCGCACCCATTTGAGGTAAGGTTCCCAAGGAATGGAGTTTGGTGCCCCAAAGTCTTGGTATCGTCTTCTTTACCATGCCCCAAGCGTATGAACCTTCGATGGTAATTCGAGATCGTGGTTGTAGTCGAACACAAGATCTTGGAGAAGCATATCATGTGGACCATCTCTTCGAGCAAAACCAAACCGACGAGAGCTAAGGAAGGGTTGTAAGTAATACCTCCCTTATACCAAGGAGTGGTACATTAGGAATTCTCCACAACGCTCAATGAATGTGAAGTCCTTTGAGAGAAAAGGCTCCAACGGATATCTGAATGAGAGAGTGACATCAACCTTGAGACCATCTCAACCTTTGTTCATTCTTCAAAACTGATGGAGGAAGGTAAATAAACCACCTGGAAAGTAACGGTATACAACACATGAGAGTTCCTTGTCTCTTAGTAGTACGAGCGTGGAGAGAATGCAGGATGTCTCCAAGTAAAGTAGGCACAAGATTGCGGGTGAGAAACAACTTGATGGCGTTGACATCTATGAATTGATCCGAGTTAAGAAATAGAACCAAACCATAGATTAGCAAGGCCACAATGTCTTCAAAGGCATGGAAACTCATAACTTTGAGGAATTCTCGGGCTTTCTTAATTACGAACTTGGAAAGTAAACCCTTAACTCCACTTCTAGTTTCCCAATTGGCTTCAATGTCTGAGCGCTTTAGGTGTAAGGTCGATGTATGTCTTCGCATTTAGGAACCTTTTCTAGACCGGTGAATGGCATTTGGTCAAGAATGGGTATCCCAAGTAGCTTAGAGAACTCTTCCAAGGTAGGAACCAACTGATAATCTGGGAATGTAAAGCAATGGTGTTTCGGATCGAAGAACTGGAATAGGACATGCATTATATCTTCTTCAAAACTGGAGATAACCAAATCAAGTAGATAACCATGTCTTTTGATAAACTGAGCATGGTCGGGAATTTCTGAAACCAATTCTTTGAGCTGAGAAGGTATACCCATGAATTTGATTCGGATAGTCTTTCTAGAAGCCATAATCCCTACAAAACAGAGCATAGATAAATCCCTAGGTCCTTGAAATAGTTAGAAATGATATGCAATGCGAATGATGTCATGTTTAGCACACACAAACAATTCACATAATGAGCCTAGGGTTAAGGCTTGCATGAGGTATAGGTGATTACCCCACCAAAAGTTTGAGTTTGTTCATCCTGTCCTATAATAGTAACCGGGTTCTAGGAATCTCACATCATTGATCTTTCTCGTAGGCGCTTATTTCAATACGACTACCAAGTGGTCGATCAAAATGTCCCAAAAGTCGATCTCAATGAGCGTAGCATCGAGTATCAACCAACCTTAGTCTCAGACAAAGCCGCCATCTCACTACCTTCTAATGGCCAAGATGGGTCAATTAAGGTTCTAAAAGTTTAGTTAGCGCTGATGACACCACGCAGAAGCCAAATACTATCTTCAACTTGGGAATGAAGAGTATCGGACAACCAAAGTGTCACGCTAACGTAGCCATCATGTTGACCGCTTTGATATACGCCTAACGGTCGCGACGATTTATTGCTACTTACCTAAAAGGAAACCGGATCCGGTGTAGGATCCCCAACAATATGATACCCAAGCAACCCTTAAAGATAAAAAGCAAGTCAAACAAAAGCAATAAAGGTGATCTAAAAATCCTAAGGCATTCTCTTTAGGGTCTAATCCTCACAGTCGCCAGCTCAGAACACGGTGAACTCGACTTTGTGGATTTTGTATCGCAAATGTGCGGATAGCAAGAGTCGCCACCGACTTTTATTTTTATCCAATTAAGGGAAGGTAAAAGTACAGAAAAAGACCTTCGTTTAGATTCTGAGTACGGGAGAAGGTTATGAAAAGGGAAGGTATTAGCACCCCTTTCCATCCGTAGTTTATTCTACGGGCTCTTAGTTGCTCTAGATCACTTTAAAATTTTGCTTTCTGTGTGTTTGACAAAAAATGTTTTGAAAAAGGCATTTCGCTTTGACTTTATAATGACTCATGTAGGAGTGTATACAAAGTGTTCGGAAATGCTTCGTTTTGAAAAGAGTTTGAACTTTGAAAAAAGAGTGTGTGGTGTGAATAGCATTTGGTTTAGAGCAAGCAACTAAAAGACTTATTACCCACTCGCGGAATTGGTCATTTTCGTACTTCTACGTTCCTTTAGAATAGCGCTAGCCGTACCATTAGTTAGTAGGTAGCTCCATTCGTTGGATGTAAGCGGGACATTCGAAGGACGTCGGATGGTCATAGAAGGCAACTTGTAGGAAGTATCCTAGCACATTCGAAGGGACTATCATCATTTTTCGTAGGCGACATTCGAGGGTCAAGATCATGTATTCGGAGGCGACATCGTGGGTCTTATGATCTTTGTATCGAAGGGACTATGATGATTTGTTTGAAAGGCAACGGTGCTAGAATACCTCTACGTTCGAGGGACATGACCATTTGAATTCGTAAGGTAACGAGAGAGAATTACCCTAAGGGGTGCATGTGTGAAAGAAGTGTGTTGATTTCAGATATTTTATCTTGCAAATTAGTGGGCTAAATCCATTATTATCTTGCCATACACGCCTAGTTACTAGCAATTGATAGGGTGCGGAAAGTAAAATGCGGAACGTAAAGATGCGGAAAGGTAAATCCTACGCTATTACAAGGCTTTGGGGCAGATACATAATTTAAAATGCGGAAAATAAAACCCTAATTTTAAACTATTACATCCCATATACAGTTACATTATTGAAAAAAAAACATGAAAACGGTAAAGAAACGTCTGAAGCGGATCAACCTGTAAATGAACGAGAAATCGGAAAATACGAGATGAATCGAATAAGAGAAAAAATGTTAGAAAAATGCAAATTTTTATATGAGAAAATTATTACATGCTGGCAATAATATAAATATGCTAAAATAAATTTTTGGGATTTTTTGGATTTTTTGGATGCAATTTAATAATTAAAAATGATTTTACAATGATTTAAATGCAAAATTATGAATAAAAATAAATATGCATGCAAAATTGTATTTTTTAATTTATTAAATTAAATAAAGATTTTCAGAAAACAAATGTGAAAGGAAAATAATTTTTGACAATTTTTTAATGCATAAATAAAAATATGAAATTAATTAAAACAATGCAAAAATATTAGAAAATTAGAAAATATGAAAATAGTGCAAGTATGAGAAAAAGGAAAAGAGATTGGTCTTTCCAGGACTTGAACCTGAGACCTTTGAGAGAATCTCCATCATCCAACGCCTTAACCGCTGCGCCATGTTGCACTTGGTGTTTGGAAAACTAGAATTAATTGAATAAGAGCGCTACGTGTCATGGATTTGTAATTCAACGCCGCAACAAGATGTGGGCCCCTCACACTTACGAAGGAACGAATCGAACAAACCAAGCCACGCAGCTACGCGGATTCAAGATCGTCAACGACGCCGAGTCTAGCTCCGCCGTCTTCTCCGACGAGCCAAAACGCCAAACCCGCAAAATACATAAAAAGTGGATTAGGCTACCCCTAAATCGGGTCTCGAATCCAATGGTGGTCTTAGTTTCCTTTGAATCGCCTGCAATTAGAGATACAAGCTTAACAGTTTGAAAAACCTAGTAATGGCATTATACGATTCTCGACGTTCAAAACTAAGAACGATTGCCCATCAAACCCTAGGCATCTTATGAGCATGATAACAAGATTAGAACCATTTAAAACAAGCAGTGATAGTAAAATGCAAAATCAAGAAAAATTGAATATGTATGTATGTATGCATCGATTCGATGGTTTGATCAATGTCAATAGGCATTCTTACTCAAACTTACCTCCGAGCACGATGGAATGATGTTTGAAGCTGAAAGTGACCGATTTTGAAATTCAATTTCTCAAGTTTCTTGAAAAATTTTGACAAAATAAGGGTTTGGCTTGAGCTAGGGTTTCGTCTTGTGGTCGGTGCATTGCTTGGTATTTATAGAGAAAGTTTGATGGCAAAGGAGTGAAAAAGATTGATCCATCAATGTGCAAATATTTTCCATTAAAAATAAATCAAATCTTTGAAAAATTTGATTTTTCATGAATGCAAAGGCTAGCACGAATTTGGTATGAATCATGGGCTTTCTTGGACTTTAAGGAAGATATAAATCCAACTTTTGAAAATACTTAATTATTTTATATAATTTATTTTGAATTAAATGTTCTAAAATTCAAAAATAAATTAATAAATAGAAAATTGCCATGGCAACATTTATGGGTCAAGAATAATGTCATGAACAAGTTTGGATCAAGATTTTAGGCCCATTTGGAAAATTTTGCATTTTGACCAAAATGTCCTTTTGTGCAATTGTCCAAAATTGCCCAACTTCTGAATAGTGTATCTTGCTCAATTTTCCACATTTTTTAGTGTTCTTGGACTTTTTGGAAAGCTCTAAGAGTCCTCTAACCAACCTTTTGGTCTCATCTCAATTGGAGTTACCATGCTCAATATATCTTCAAAACAAAAGTTGACTTTTGTTGACTTTGAAAATGACCTGTAATGTTTTGAGCTATACCTCTCAAATGAAGCATTTTTTGGACATTCTTGTGAGACATGAAGTTGTAGAGAATTGAATTTACTTCAAAACAAGAGGTGGTGGAAAATTTCTGAGAAAGTATGAAGAAGTTATGATCACTCAAAGTTTGGTTGACTTTTCACTGAGAAACCCTAATTTAGAAAGTTTGACTTTTGAGCAAATCTTGAGTTTTCTTGATGAATCATGATCAACCCTTGATCAAATTATGAATGTAACTTCAAAATGAGTATGTTGACCAAAAATCATGAAGTTTGACTGTATGTTGACCACAGTTGACTTTTTGTCCAATACAATCGATTTTCAACCATCTGAGCAATTGTCTGAGGAAACTTGACTTGTGAGGCTTGAAACTTGACATGGAGAATCTTTGAAGCATATGCGGAGGCATGATGAACATTGGAGATGTTGGAAGTCCATCTGGATCTGAGAATCACCAAACCCTAGTTTGGGTTGATTGTCTAGGAGAGGGTTTGTCGATCAACCTCGAGGAATCCTTGAGTATGATGTATGGAATGTCTTGAGAAGATGGAGGCAAATTTTGGGGTATGACATCAAGCACTAACTAAACTTTTAGAACCTTAATTGACCCATCTTGGCCATTAGAAGGTAGTGATGGCTTGGTGTAGACCGAGGTTGGTTGATACTGATGCTACGCTCATTGAGATAAGACTTTGGGATATTTTCGATCGACCACTTGGTAGTCGTATTGAAATAAACGCCTACAAGAAAGATCAATGATATGAGATTCCTAGAACCCGTTACTATTATAGGACAGATGAACCAACTCAAACTTTTGGTGGGTAATCACCTATACCTCATGCAAGCCTTAACCTTAGGCTCATTGTGTGAATTGTTTGTGTGTGCAAACATGACATCATGACATCATCTCGCATTGCATATCATTTCTAACTATTTCAAGGACCTAGGGATTTATCTTTGTTCTGTTTTGTAGGGTATTATGGCTTCTAGAAAGACTATCCAATCAACTTCATGGGTATACCTTCTCACTCAAAGAATTGGTTTCGTAAATTCCCACCATGCTCGGCTCATCAAAAGACATGGTTATCTACTTGACTGGTTATCTCGGTTTTGAAGAAGATATGATGCATGTCCTATTCCAGTTCTTTGATCCGAAACACCATTGCTTTACATTCCAGATTATCATTGGTTCCTACTTTGAAGAGTTCTCTAAGTTACTGGGATACCTATTCTTGACCAAATGCCATTCACCGGTTTGAAAAGGTTCCTATACGAAGACATCGATCCGCCTTACATCTAAAGCGCTCAGACGTTGAAGCCAATTGGGAAACAAGAAGCGGAGTTAAGGGTTTACTTTCCAAGTTCTTAATTAAGAAAGCCCGAGAATTTCTCAAAGTTATGAGTTTCCATGCATTTGAAGATATTGTGGCCTTGCTAATTTATGGTTTGGTTCTGTTTCCTAACTCAGATCAATTCATAGATGTCAACGCCATCAAGTTGTTCCTTACCCGCAATCCTGTGCCTACCTTACTTGGAGATATCCTACATTCTCTCCATACTCGTACTACTAAGAGGCAAGGAACTCTCATGTGTTGTATACCGTTACTTTCCAGGTGGTTTATTTCGCACCTTCCTCCATCAGTTTTGAAAAACGAACAAAGGATTGAGATGGTCTCAAAGGTTAATGTCACTCTCTCATTCCGACATCCGTTGGAATCTTTTCTCCTAAAAGGACTTCACATTTATTGAGCGTTGTGGAGAATTCCCTAATGTACCGCTACTTGGTATAAGGGGAGGTATTACTTACAACCCTTCTTTAGCTCTACGTCAGTTTGGTTTTGCTCGAAGAGATGGCCCGCATGATGTGCTTCTCCAAGATATTGTGTTCGACTACAATCACGATCTCCAGAGTTACCGACGAAGGTTTATACACGCTTGGGGCATGGTAAAGAAGACTGATGATACCAAGACTTTGGGGCACCAGAACTCCATTCCTTGGGAACCTTACCTCAAATGGGTGAGAGCTCGAGCTCTAAACCTCATGATGCCATTCACGCCTGTTTTACCAGTAATTATGGAACCTGTTGCTATAGGTGACTAGTCCTATACTGTTCTCCATCCTGACATGCCTACTGATTTTGAAGACTTGAAGAGGTCCTGGATTCAGCTCAAGGAAGAGAGGGATACCTTTGAAGCTCAGTGCTATGCAAGTGAGAAGAAAGTGCTAGAGTTGACCAAGTTACTTCACGAGGAGCGAAGCATCAACGCCTACCTCGGCACCAAGAGGAAGCGCCCATGGAGACTTAGAGCTGGATTTTATGCTTTTCGTTGTTCTGTTTGAACTATCTTTTGTACTTAAAAAGAAAAAGAATAATAAAAAGAGTACTAATAAATGTTTGTTCATTGCTTGTTTAACAAATTTAAATCTCTAAGGTCCTTGAAAACATTGCACTGCATTCGCATAAACATTGCATATCATAGCATAATATTGCATCACAGGTACATTGGAGATTGGTTTTCTTATTTGCTCGCTATTTATTTTAGCGTAAATGGCTCTTGAAAGTCTGTCAAAGATCTTCAAGCTCGTAATGCTGGGCTTCAGCAGATGTTCACCAGCTTGGTCCAAGGCCAAGAAGATCCAAGAAGCTCATCAACAGAAAGAAGAAGGTTGTTGGTCTTCTCAACATGGACAGACGCTACAAAGGAGGTCCTAGAGTGGTTAGTCGAATTGAGCTCTCTGAAGGAAGTGTCAAGAAGGAGGATGAGCAAAGTGACAAAGGTGATGGTGAAAGTAGCCAACATGAGCCTGAAAAAGTCTATGATGATGAAGATGACAAGTACAAACAACTTGAAGACCGTTTGAATGCTGTGGAAAACCTGAAAATGTCAGGACTAAATTTTGATGATCTAAGTCTTGTTCCTGGTGTTGTGATTCCTCCCAAATTCAAGGTTCCTACTTTCGCCAAGTATGATGGCATGTCTTGCCCTAAGCTGCATTTGAAGTCCTATGTTCGTAAGATCGGCCCCACACCGATGATGTAAAGTTGGATGCACTATTTTCAAGAGAGTTTGTCCAGAACCCAGTTGGAATGGTACTATCAGCTAGAGAACGACCGTATCCGTACTTGGAGTGACTTAGCTGATGCTTTCTACAGACAGTATGAGTACAATGCTGAATTGACACCCACTCGCATTTAACCACAAAGTATGTCTATGGGTCGTGATGAGAAGTTCAAGGAGTATGCTCAATGGAGAGATCTAGGTAGTTCAGCCACCCTTGTCCAATAGGGAGTTGGTTGATATGTTTATGGGAACACTGACAGGCCCGTTCTTCAATCATCTGATCGGAAACTCTTCAGCCGGATTCACCGAGCTGATATTGACAGGCGAGCATATTGAAGCTGGTATCAAGAGTGGAAAGATTCATGTAGAATCATCTTCAAATGCTGCGAAGAGATCTTTTGGTGGTAAGAAAGAAACTAATGCTGTGTATGGTCAGAAAAGCCGAGCCAAGACCGACCGCTCAACTGTGGGGCAGCAGATCTCCAATCCTACATCAAGACAACCTCAACGAGACAACGCGCAGAATCAACCACGAAGACAGTTTACGAAGATCAACATGCCATTATCGCAAGCTTTGCAACACATGTTGAAAGCAGAGCTGATTACCTTGAGGGATCCTCCTCAGAGTGTCAATACTTCCTCTCCGAGATACAATCCTAATGCTAAGTGTGCTTACCATTCCAATAGCCTGTGATATAGTAACTGATGATTGTTGGGCTCAAGAACAAGATTCAAGATATGATTGAAGCTAAGCAGATTGAGTTTGATCCTCCCGAGACCCGAATGTGATCAACGCGCCTATGCCTAACCATGACAAGAGTTCCAATGCTGTTGGTGAAGATACTTATGTTTTTAACATAGATGACTTGACCATTCCTCTGATGACTATTAAGAAGAATTTGCTACAAGACGGTGTCAATCCAGGATGCCCAGAGAATTGTCGTTGGTGCCCATCCGCACCTGATGGTTGTGCTTGGTTGAGAAGACGTGTCCAGCATGATGAATAATCATGAGATACTATTTCAAACCACCGTGTGTAAGGTGAAGAAATGTCTAAATTGAAGATTGACAATGCGAATGAAACAACACCATCTGTGGGATACCTTGGGGCAGCCAAGTGAAAGTATGATTACATGGTGAAGTACACTGTTCTTGAGAGCAAGATTCCTATTGAAGATGTTAAGGTAACCGGATGGGGTGACGATTTCCCAGAAGACTATGCTGATGTTAACACCATAAGGATTTCATCTACTGATCCTGTGCCTAGAGTGGCACCTCTCATTATTACTCCAAGGGCCCATATTCCTCGACAAGGCTATCCCTTGGAACTATGGAGCTGATGTTTATTATCATGGCGTCAAGCAAGACCCTCTGACCATTGAAGATCTTACAATTGAAGCTACCATCCCTAACATTGACAACATCACCGGATCAAGTAAGGTGACCAGAACCAGAAGGGTATTCTCTCCAGAAATCTCTCCTCCAAAAGACACCGCGACTCCACCGCATTCCAATTTATTCAACCCATTCCCAAGATAGAGGAAAGAACCATGACTCATCCTCGCCAACCGTATACCAAAGGAAGTTGTCAAGACACCTTTAAACAAGAAATGGAGGAAATTCAAGATTATCAAGAAGAGTGACTACAATGTTGTGGAACAGTTGGGACAGACTACCAAGATCTCCATGCTTGCTCGCTTTGTGCTCGAGGCTCATGCTAATGCCTTGGTGAAGTTTCTGAAGAATGCTCACGTACCGCAAGACACTACCACTGACCAGTTTGAAGTTTGTATTGCTAGCCTGGCTGCCAACAACGGCCTAGGCTTCTCTGATGCTGATTTGACTCCTGAAGGAACACAACAAAGCCTTGCACATCTCTTGAATGCAAGGCTACATTATCTCATGTTTTGGTGGATACCGGTTCTGCTTTGAATATCCTACCAAGACCGCTTTTGATCGACTTGATGTTGAAGGGTTGGTTCTGAAACCCAGTGACATTATTGTGAGAGCTTTTGATGGTTCTAAGCGAACAATACTTGGAGAGCTCATTCTGCAAAGTCGGTTTCGCACTTTTGATTCCACTTTCTTTGTCATGGACATCCGTCCCGCTTACTCTTGCCTACTTGGACGCCTTGATACATGGGGCAAGGCCGTTACTCTACCTTACATCGTGTCAAGTACCAGTGAAAGGGAAGGTTGTTACAAGATGTGGTGAAGAAGAGTATATGGTCAATATCTACGTCATTCCGATACTCGAGATGGAAGGTGAATTCTTCGAGACCCCGTCAAGCTTTTGAAACAATACCCGAGTCATGCCTGTGACTCTCGTCACTCCCCGGTTACACAAGTCTCCTAGGATGGCCTCACGAAAGATGCTCTGCCGTTGAACAAGGAGGTAGTATCTTGGGGTCGCCCCCGATCTTCCTTTCAAACCGACAAGACCGGTTTAGGCTTCACCATCAAGGGTCGAAGATGATACGCGAACGTGCCGGCCAACTTCCTTTCCGCAGAGCCAGAGTGGAATCCATGCTATGAAGACGACGACAACGACTTCGACATCAAGTGGATCTTCCAACCCGATCATGGGCTCAAGAATTGAAGGATCAAGACGCTATACCAATCTCCTTTATCCAGAGTAATTGCTTTTGTTTTGTTTTGCTTTTCGTATTTTATGTTTGAACAATAAACTTTAAAGCCTAGTGCCTTGCCCGGCATCATGGCTCGCTTCATGAGGGTTATTATCTGTCGTTTGCGTATTTTCATTCAATAAATTGCTGGACTTTTGCATTCAATTGTTTGTTTTCTTTCTTTACTTTATCACCCTTCAAAAGCTATGTGTTTCTTACACACACCCACGTGATACACTGTAATCACTCCGAATCTCGTAATAACTATGCTATTGCTAAATATGACTTCGATAATCCGATCTACCAAGCCAAGACGAAAGTGAGGAAGATTGTGAAGTGCCAGGAGAACTTGCCAGACCAAGAAGAAGAGCGAGTTAACCACACAAGAGCAAGTTGAGATTGTGAATTTAGTACTAGCGAAGATAAAAGAGATCAAGATAGAGCAGTCTTGAGAGCAGTGTTAAAGAAAGGTTGGTTCGATGCTACGAGACTACATTGAGGTTTTTGCTTGGTCATACGAAGACATGCCCGGTTTAGACATTGATATTGTGGTACACCGATTGCCAACAAAAGAAGGTTTTCTCCTAAGAAATGTAAGGTCTGCCGATGCGTCCCGAGATGTCGAGAAAATCAAAGCCAAGTTATGAACAGTTCAACGCCGGTTACCTAGCTACATTCCTATCCGCAATGGGTTGCAAATGTGGTGCCTGTACTCAAGAAGGATGGAAAAGTACGAATGTGTGGATTATAGAGATCCGAACAAAGCGAGTCCGAAAGACGATTTTCCACTTCCTCATATTGATGTTCGTAGACAACACCGCTCAGATAAGGTTTTCCTTCATGGATGGTTTCTCCGGTTACAATCAAATCAAAATGGCTCCTCAAGACATGGAGAAGACTACTGTTATACACGGGCACTTTCGCTACAAGGTTATGCCGCTCGGATCAAGAACGCGGCGCCACTTATCGCGCTATGGTGACACTATTTCATGACATGATCCATCACGAGATAGAGGTCTACGCCGATTTACATGATAGCTCGATCACACATCAAGAAGAACATCTTGATCATTTGCGTAAACTGCTTGAAGATTGAGACTCAATCCTAACAAGTGCACTTTGGAGTCGATCCGAAAACTCTTAGGGTTCGTTGTCAGTGGTAAAGGTATTGAAGTTGACCCCGCCAAGGTTAAAGCTATTCAAGAGATGCCAGCTCCCACGAGAAAGAAGTCGAGGTTTCTTGGGCCGATTGAACTACATTGCCAGATTCATTGCACATCTAACTGCTACTTGAGAGCCAATCTTCAAGTTACTAAAGAAAGATCAAGTAGTGGAATGGAATGAAGATTGCCAGATCGCTTTTGACAAAATCAAGGAGTACCTATGTAATCCTCCTATCCCGATGTCACCAATCAAGGAAGACCTCTTATCATGTACTTGACAGTGTTAAAGAATTCAATGGGGTGTGTGTTGGGGCAACATGACGAGTCCGGTCGAAAAGAGCATGCAATATACTACCTTAGCAAAAAGTTTACCGACTGTGAAACAAGATACTCACACCGAGAAAACTTGTAACGCTTTGGCTTCACTCACGACTAAGAAAGATATGTTGACTCACACTACCTTGTTGATTTCTAAGATGGATCCGATAAAATACATATTTGAGAAACCAGCTCTCCGAAGAAAGCAAGATGGCAAATGATCCTGACCGAATATGACATCCAATACACTTTGAAAGCGATCAAAGGAGTGTAGTAGCCGATCATTTGGCTCATCGCCGTAGATGACTATCGCCTATGCAGTTCGAATTTCCAGATAAAGATGTTTTACTAGTCACAGATTGTGAAGAACCAGGCCCGGACGAAGGACCTGAACAAGGATCCCGATGGACCATGGTTTTTGATGGAGCCTCAAACGCACTTGGCAATGGCATTGGCGCCATTATTACATCCCCCGCAGTGACATACTTTCACCGCCAGATTATGTTTCAGTTGCACCAATAACATGGCCGAATATTGCTGCATCATGGGTATCAAAGTCGCTATTGACTTAAGAATCAAGTTCTTACAGGTGTATGGAGACTCAGCTTTAGTGATCAGTCAAGTTAAGGGCGAGTGGGATATGAAGCATCCGAACCTCATTCCGTATCGAGAGCATGTTTTGAGTTTGATCCCCTACTTCGAAGAGATTACTTTCAATTACATTCCACGAGAAGAGAATCACAAGCATTATTAACTACTATGTCATCTATGTTCAAAGTCGATGGGACAACGAGGCTCCCTGCATCATCATTGAGAAGTTTGACGAACCAAAGATTGTTATGAGCTTGATACAGAAGAGAAACCTTGGTACTATGACGTGAAAAGGTATCTTGAGACTTAGGAATATCCCGCAGGGGCATCCGTCAATGATAAGAAGTTCATGAGAAGATTTGCATCCAAATTCTTCCTCAAGAACGGATCTTATACAAGCGCAACCACGACTTGGCCATCTACTGTAGATCGAAAAAAAGAATACGTATCATGGAAGAGTTACACGGCGCATTTGGTACCCACTCCGGACACACCATAACTAAGAAGATTTTGAGAACAAAGTTACTATTGGTCCACCATGGAAGTCGATTGTCACCGCACGCCGATCTTGTCACAAGTGCCGATTAGCCGACAAAGTGCACGACCTCCAAGACTGAATGTTCTAACAGCCTTGGCCTTTGCGATGTGGGGCATTGACATGATCGGAGAAATCGACACCTTCCAACGGACATCGCTTCATCTTGTGGCAATTGATTATTTCACCAAATGGATAGAAGCACCTGCTCGCATCTCGTTACCAAGAATGTTGTGGCTCGATTCATCAAGCATAATCTTATCTGTCGATATGGCACTCCCAAAAGGATTATCACAGATAATGGCTCTAATATCAACAACAAGATGATCACCGAACTCTGCACGCAGTTCAACATCAAACATCACAATTCTTCCCCTTATCGGCCTAAGATGAATGGCGCTGTGGAAGCCACCAACAAGAACATTAAGAAGATTATACAGAAGATGACAGTGACTTACAAAGATTGGCATGAGATGTTACCATTTGCTCTTCATGGCTATCGCACTACAACACGAACATCAACAGGGGCAACCCCCTTCTCTCTTGTATATGGTATGGAAGCAGTCCTACCTATCGAGGTTCAGATACCCTCAACCAGAGTCCTCCAGGACGCAGAGTTAGGTGAAGACGATTGGGTCCAAACTCGCCTTGACCAGATTAATTTGATTGATGAGTAACGACTCGCGTCCGTCTGCCATGGACAGATCTATCAGAAGCGAATGATCAGAGCATTTAACAAGAAGGTCAAGCACCGAGTCTACCACGTCGCTGATCTAGTAGTCAAGCGATCATTCTTCCACAAGGTGATCCTGTGGGCAAATGGACTCACCCACGAGGGACCGCTTTGTAGTCAAGAAGATTCGGGCGGAGCTATGATACTTAGCACCATGGATGGTGAAGACTTCCCACACCGTGAACGCAGACATAGTCAAAAATACTACGATAAAGAGACCCGCTAGGTCGATCGACCTAGGCAAAATATAGCATCTAGCGAACCAAAAGGGTTCGCAAAAGTTAAGGATATATACAAAACATGTACCCCTGCAAGTCGAAACCCGAAAAGGGCTTGGGCAAAAAGGGTATCCTGTAGACCGAAACCCGAAGGGCGGTCTAGGCAAAAGTTAGGGATTTAAGCGTGACTATGTCTCTTCCAGTCACCCGCCTGCACTACAAGATTCAAGATTCAAATGGCGAAGATCGCCTACTCACTTTCTAACGACAAGAAGATGAGATAGTTGAAATATATGAGTACTAGCATGGTTGGAACTTAACGAGATTCTTTCCGATAGCTTTTACCTTTCTTGTGTACAAACCACTTGGCCATACGCCACATTTCAAATGAATACAAGTTCTTTCTCTTTACATTTTCCACTATTGTCGCTTGCAATAAGTCCAACGCTTTTTGAATGATTATATGCATTTGACAATAAGAATCTATTCACAAACATGCTAAAGGTGGACATAAAAAATACAGCTTCAGAATTGATGACGACGAAAGTCACCAATGCCTTCCCAGAGCAGATCCCCACGTATGTCACTCACAACAAACCTTCCCAATGGAGTATACGTTAGTCCCCGAACAGGATTCCACTCAACCGAGCAATGTTACATCGCCTCAAGCAAGAACACTTCATCCCTACCAAGGTATTTATCATCATAATATCTCTCAACAATTCTTTTCTCCAAAGAATGTATCCAGACTTGAGACTTGGTCGATAGTGCACCGAGAAAATCTACATCTTCTATTCCCAGTCGAGATTCCAACGGCCCCAACCCGTCTCCAAAGAACCATCAAACGCTTCCAATGAGATCTACACTCAAAATCCCCAAGAGAGCGATTCCTAATTTTTCCAACAGATCTACATACAAGATCCCCAAGATTGCCTCCCGCACTCTCCCATCGTGGTCTATGTATGAGATCTCCAACAACGAGTTTCTCAATCTCTACCTTCCTCAACAATATCTAGGCCCAAGACTTGGTCGATAATGCATCGGAGGATCAAAGTTCTTTCTTCTCGTGATCTCCATCCCAAACGTAAGTCGAACTCGCTAACATCCGATCTTCTTCAAGATAGATATGTTTTGAAATACCACAACATCTATCATTCATACATTACTCATAAAGTCATAATTTGCCTATGTCATTCATATACATTGTCATGCATCATACTTTGCATAAGACTAACAATATTCTATCAAAGTTTCTCTTGTTTTCTCCAAACAGTGGAAATCACTTCGACGCAAGCAGGTCCGGATTAAGCCCCAATCTCGACGGAAAACTATCTCAAAGACCGCCCGGTTGTCCTCCGACACCGGTCCGTGATTAAGCCCCAAATCTCGACGGAAAACTATCTCAACGATTGTCCTCCGACAACGGATCCGTGATTAATACCCGCCGACGGAAACCCTATCCGAACGATCACAAGTTATCCTCCGATAACAAAAGTGGATCAACACCGATGCACAACAGGAAGATATCCACATTTTGCCAACTACTACCTCCTCGAGTAACAGCACGAAGATTTATTCAATCCTTCTTATTATCAACAACAACTACAGTAGTCTCAAGGCACGACTTAGTTGCCTTGATGGCATCTTAAGCCCATCTCCGACTACTTGTCATCAGCTCCACTTTCGTATCGCCGCATATTGGTTAAAACCAATACAAACCAATAATTTCATTCAAAGATGAGCACGAAGTCTAACATACGACTCCTCCGATGGCATCTTAAGCCCATCTCCGCACTCATTCCACTATCAAGAACATCTACAGAGCCTAGCGTACGGGTCACTCCCCAGCATCGACCTTTCCAGATGGCATCTCAAGCCCATCTCCGACGATTCTCCTCCTATCAACAACCTCGAGTCTAGCGTATGACTCATCCCCAAATAAGTCTCCGCTTCTCCAAATGGCATCAGTAGTTTATTCCCGCATCATCCACCAACAATGAGTGCAAATTTTCGTGTGTACTGAGTGTTCAATCATCTTCTACCTTCGTGTCACGAAGGCACGCATGCCAATCTAACCTTCCAAGACAAGAAGATTGGACAGGCACATACCCCAAAATTTTCCCTCCATCTTCTCAAGATATCTCATACATCCATACTCAAAGATTCCTCAAGAGTTGATCGACAAAACTCTCTCTAGACAATCAACCCAAACTAGGGTTTGGCAATTTCGCCTCGATGGACTTCCAACATCTCCAATGTCCTTCATGCCTCCTCATATGCTTCAAATATTCTCCATGTCAAGTTTCAAGCCTCACAAGTCAAGTTTCGCATAATTGCTCGATGGTTGAAAATCAACAGATTGGACAAAAAGTCAACTGTGGTCAACATACAACAAACTTCATAATTTTTGGTCAACATCCTCATTTTGAAGTTACATTCATCATTTGATCAAGGGTTGATCATGATTCATCAAGAAAACTCAAGATTTGCTCAAAAGTCAAACTTTCTAAATTAGGGTTTCTAGGTGAAAAGTCAATCAACTTTGACCGATCATAACTTTCTCATACTTTCTCAGAAATTTTTCCACCACCTCTTGTTTTGAAGGAAATTCAATTCTCTACAACTTCATGTCTCACAAGAATGTCCAAAAATGCTTCATTTGAGAGGTATGGCTCAAAACATTACAGGTCCTTTTCAAAGTCAACAAAAAGTCAACATTTTGTTTTGAGGATATATTGAGCATGGAAACTCCAATTGAGATGAGACCGAAAAGGTTGGTTAGAGGACTCTTAGAGCTTTCCAAAAAGTCCAAGAACACTCAAAAACAAGGAAAATTGAGCAAGATACACCATTCACAAGTTGGGCAATTTTGAAAGAGTGCACAAAGAGAGATGCTTCTAAAAATCAAAAGTTTTGCAAATGGGATTACTTTTTCTTCATCCAAACTTGTTCCTTATGCAATTAGGAATATCCAAGCCCAATGCCACGAATTTTTATTTTATTTTTCTATTTAATTTGGAATTTATTCATTTAAATACAAATTAAATTCAAAAATAAAGTATAAAATCAAAATTAAATGCAAAATTGATTTTTCTCTCTTCCTTGAGATCCAAGTAACTCAATAAAGCCAGCAAATTTCGAAATTTGGATTGATATGGCAAGACTTGATTGAAAATTGATCAAAAAATGAAAATTTGATTTTGTACAAAAATCAAATTTGATTTGCATTGATTAGTGATTGATTCTTCCTCAAATTAACTCCAAATCCTTCTACTATATATACACAACTCTTACCACACGAATTAGGGTAGAGAATTTGGCTGGAGAAACCCTTATTGCAACTCAAAAAACCGTGGGTTACAAGCTACTAGCAACCTTGTTTTTGCTTCGATTCAACCGATTCTAAGCCATCCAATAGCTTCCTGGAGGTCCATTGATTCATTCCAGACCCTTACAGATCAAGAATCCATCAAGAACCACGAAATCAAACTCACGGTTTTGACACTTTTCTTGAAATCGATTGTTTTTCATGCATTATTAACATGTTTCATTGTTGTTTTTGTGATCGTGATGAGTTTGTGTTATCCGGCTATTTGATTGCATTTCTATAGCTCGAAACGTAATATGCCATAACTAGGGTTCCCGAGCTCGATTTAGGGCTTTGCTTAATTGGAAAAATTGGACCATGAGATCTACTATTATGCTCGAATTATGTCTCGAATCGAACCATGGTCTTAGATGTTATTTATATTATGTATGCTTGATTTTGAATTCCAGGTCGAAAGGCCGAACAATGGCCGACGCCGAATTTTTAAAATTCAAAACGAAAGAGATGAAGTTTGGCGAGATCATAGATGACACTTGTTCTTCCTTCACTCGCTCCGGTTTTCAAACAGAACACGCCCTCAGCCTTGGCAAGGCACCGCTTTCCACCTGTGGGTCATGGGTTCAATCCCACTTGGCATGCTATTTTACAAGTTTGCAATGTTTTCATATTTTTCATATTTTAATATTTTTGCATCATTTTAATTCTTTTCATAATTTTTATTCATGCATTAAAAATCATCAAAATATTTTTTCCTTTTGCATTTATTTTCATAAAATACTTATTTAATTTATAAAATTAAAAATATAATTTTGCATGCATATTTTATTTTATTCATAATTTAGCATTTTAATCAATTTTAATTAGTTTTAATTATTAAATGCATCCAAAAATCCCAAAAATTACTTTAGCATATTTATGTTATTTCCAAGATGTCATATTTTTCTCATTCAAAAATATGCATTTTACTAACATTTTTCTCTTATTCGATTTCTCTCGATTTTCTCATCCTTTACAGTTATCTCGCTTCGACGATTTTTTTATCGCTTTTTTCCAATAATGTAACTGCTCATGGGATGTAATAGTTAATTAGGGCTTTTATTTTCCGCAAGTTTAAATTATGTATCCGCCCGGCCATGTAATAGCGACATTTATCTTTCCGCATCTTTACATTCCGCATTTTAATTTCCGCACCTATAAACTGTTAGTAATTAGCGGTATGGCAAGACTAAAATTGAACATAGCTCACTCTAATCTCCAAGATATAATATCCAAACAACACACTTTTTCACACATGCACCCTTAGGGTAATTCTCTCGTTGCCTTACGAATTCAAATATGGTCATGTCCTCGAACGTAGAGGTATTCTAGCACCGCTGTTTCAAACAAATCATCATAGTCCCTTCGATACAAAGATCATAGACCCACGATGTCGCCTCCAATACATGATCTTGACCTCGATTGTTGCCTACGAAAATGATGATAGTCCTTCGAATGTGCTAGGATACTTCCTACAAGTTGCTTTCTATGACCATACGATGTCCTTCGAATGTCCCTCTTACATCCAACGAAGGGTTACCTACCAACTAATGGTATGGATACGCTATTCTAAAGGAACGTAAAATAACACGAAAACACCATTCCGAGTAGGTAATAAGACTTTAGTTGGTTGCTCAATCAAAATACTTTTCACACCACACACTTTTGTCAAAGTTCAAACTCTTTTCAAAATGAAACATTTCCGAACACTTTGTATACATTCCTACATGAATCATTACAAAGTCAAAGCGAAATGCCTTTTCAAAACATTTTGTTAAACACACAGAAAGCATAATTTTAAAGTGATCTAAGAGCAACTAAGAGCCCAGATAACTACGGATGGAAAGGGTGCTAATACCTTCCTTTTCATAACCTTCTCCCTTACTCGTAATCTAACGAAGGTCTTTTTCGTACTTTTACCTTCCCTTAATTGGATAAAAGAAAAGTCGGTGGCGACTCTTGCTATCCGCACATTTGCGATATAAAAATCTACAAAGTCAGCTTCACCGTGTTACAAAGGCCCCCGCCTATCAAGCAGTGATCCGTCCTTAAAAGGACAATTCTTCCTCAAGGCGACCCAAGGGACTCGACTTATGAAGGACCTTTGTGGTCAAGAAGGTTTCTCCGTGGGGAAATGATGCTCACGACTATCGACGGTGAAGATTTCCGCCCCGGTGAATGCCGATGTGTTGAAGAAGTTCTTCGCCAGCTTGTTGGTTATATGAGTAGTAGCAGAATCATAGATCGTTGGTCATCTATTACCGCATTGCCACTTTTGTAGCGTTCTTTCATTTTATTTTTAGTTTAACCACGCTGTAGGAGTTACGCCTTCTTGCGCTTTTAATTGTTTAATAAACGTCCAATATTTTCGGATAATGACTTGCATTTGAAAACCTTTTGATGGTTCTTGCTCAATAATGATAATTGAAAAGTGGATAGTACGGTTAGATCTGATGGTTCCCTTTTGTTGGGATGTTTGTACCACTTCCATGAGATTATTCATAAGCAGTGTATTTCAAGAGCCAATTCTGTCTGGCAAGCCATTTCTTAAGTCTTCATCTTAAGAAGTGTCATTCTTGTGTGGAAGAGAGAGGAGATTGAAAGTTCTCGACCGCAGCGCCTGGTTATTTCTCCTGTTCGTAGAAGGTGCCTTCATTCGCAGGCTTTGGATGTCCATTTGCAATGTCGCTCTGCATAATCTTCATAGTCTCTTTTGAAGAAAACTCGTGAATGTCATCTGGGGCACTCGACCGCTTGATTCAAGACGCTTTATCACCCGTAGATAGGGTTCGAGTTTGATTGATCCAAGACCGCTGTGTCAATGATAGATCAGAAGGGGAATCTTTTGTCCAAGAGTATTAAGACTGTAGAAAGTCGTCAAAATCGAGATGTCCAGACGGAGTCGAGTCTCCTCAACGATGGCAATCTCGAGTTTCTTTTATGGCATTTTCATTTGCACTTTGTTTGTTTGTTTAAACATTTCTATCATGTAAAAATTTGTTTATTTTTGAATAAAAATCTTAATGCATTGATTATGTTTGTCTTGAAGAAATCTTTGTTATCACTCATCCATTTGCTATCGCTCATAAAATGACTTGCTTGCATATTGATGCCAACTTCACCAAGTCTTTTGCTTAGGCAAATATTGGGGGGAGGATGACGATACTAAAATTCCAGTCTCTATGTTTGTATGCTTTTGATTAGAACCCTGTTAATGATGCACAAGCCTTGTTTCAATTCCCAAACACCGGAGATATAAGGGAGATAGACCCTCGTTAACCCCTTTGAGCCTTGAAGTAGGAGTTTCTTTTCTATTCAGAAAAAACCCTCATTTTTCTAACCTGGGGAAAGGTAGGGTTCAGTTAATTTGATCAAGCGTTCAGAAGTGCACAATTAGAGGATACAACAATGGTTATCCTCCAAAAGGCTGAGGAAAGTCCAAACTGCAACGGTCAACCCTCGTCTATCAACATGGAATCCTTCAAGAACTCAGACAGTCACAGTCACCTCTAACAAATTGAAGATGGTGTAGGGATCACATGATTTGTTCTGAAAAAAAGAAAAGGAATGAAAAATGATGAATAAAAAAAAAAGAAGCCCGCTCAGTCGAACTTGGTAATAAGTCGCTTAGGCAAAAAGGAGGGCAAAGCCTTGAAAAAAGAGAGATTCTCAGTAAGAGAACAAAGTCGTGTGATCAGACACCAAAATTAAAGGTGAGTGGCTGTCGTGTCCGTAAACCTTGTGGGTTCCTCGGGCATGTCCAAGAAATGCTCGCGTACCATACCATACTCCTTTGAGAGTAGAATGCTCGTATCAAGTTGATCAATCTAGGATTGGAGAACATCACGAAGGGGGTGGGTGTAATGCGGTGTACTGACTTTGAGATTTTTGTATCGCAAATGTGCGGATAGCAAGAGTCGCCACCGACTTTTCTTTTATCCAATTAAGGGAAGGTTAAAAGTACAGAAAAAGACTTTCGTTAGATTCTGAGTAAGGGAGAAGGTTATGAAAAGGGAAGGTATTAGCACCCCTTTCCATCCGTAGTTATCTATGGGCTCTTAGTTGCTCTTATATCATTTTTTTTCAAAAGAAGTGCTTTCTGTGTGTTTGACAAAAATGTTTTGAAAAGGCATTTCGCTTTGACTTTGTAATGATTCATGTAGGAATGTATACAAAGTGTTCGAAATGTTTCGCTTTGAAAAGAGTTCGAACTTTGACAAAAGTGTGTGGTGAAAAAGTATTTGATTTGAGCAAGCAACTAAAAGTCTTATTACCTACCTTAATTGATCGCTTTCATGTTATTTTACTGCCTTTAGAATAGTGCTATCCATACCATTAGTTGGTAGGTAACCCTATTCGCTGGATGTAGAAGGACATTCGAGGGACATCAAATGGTCATAGAAGGCAACTTGTAGGAAGTATCCTAGCACATTCAAGGACTATCATCATTTTCTCGTAGGCGACAATCGAGGGTCAAGATCATGTATTCGTAGGCTACATCGGGTCTATAATCTTGTATCGAAGGGACTATGATGATTTGTTTTGAAGGCAACGGTGCTAGAATACCTCTACGTTCAAGGGACATGACCATTTGTATTCGTAAAGGCAACGAGAGAGAATTACCCTAAGGGGTGCATGTGTGAAGAGAGTGTGTCAAATTCAGATATGTTATCTTGAAATTATGAGTGATCTATGTCCAATTTTATCTTGCCATACACGACTAATTACTTGCAGTTTATAGGGTGCAGAAAGTAAATTGCGGAAAGTAAAGTGCGGAAAGATAAAGTCCTACGTGTTCACGTTAAAAGGTGACGCGCTAGAGGATTCGAATATGAATTCAGATTCTCTGGCTCGAAATGATTTACTCTTTTGATTTGTTTATAAAGATGCCGCGAGCATCAAGCTTTATTATTTTCAACACAAGAAAAGATGATTTAATGATTATGAAAAGGGAAAGTCATAATACCCTTAATTGATTTTGATATTCAGAATTTACTAGCGCAAACTAGACGCGACGATCGGGGAGATTCGAGTAAGGGTGTTTGTTATAAAAAGGGAATAGATGGAGCACCCTAAATATATATAGTTATCTATAGCTTTATATATGAATACGTTTGATATGTTTGTGTGTTTTAATTGCTATTTCTATGATTGGGAAAGTTTCTCCTTGGGATTTTAAGAAGGATAGATTAGGTGGGATCCTAATGTTTATTATTATTGTGCTCGCAAAGATCCGTGATCTTCTCGCATACATATCCCCTAGTGGGAATCGAGCATTTGTAGCTCGGATCTAAAGGATCTATGGTTTGTTTGGTCCGAGGGAGAAAGAAATTTGCTCGGCAAGGATGAGACCTCGTGCTCACGTATTCTCAAAAGGATGTTGAGAAAGTCGAGCAATCGTAGTTCCACTTATGCTAGTGGAAAGCAACGGAGTTAGTAAGAGATGCATTAATGTCATCTTAATGAAAAATGTATCTAATCTATTTCATCACATACATTTTGAAAAGTTTGATTGATAAAGATCTTTCATCGTAAGCTATCGGTGTTTTGCTTGAGTATACAAGCGTTACCACTTACATGTTTAAGAAAGATGTTTGAAAAAAGTGATTGAATCTTTTAACTGTAAGCATTGGTGTTTTGCTTGAGTGTACAAGCGTTACCACTTACAATTAAGAGATGTTTTTGTTTGAAAAGAGTTTGAAAAGTTTTTGACTGTATGTGATGTAATAGATGAGATACTTCTTCCATAGAGATGATAGATATCTAAATCTCGAGGAGAAATTGATTGGATTAAGAGATGCTTTTAAGAAGCCCATGGGTCCTTGTATTGTAAGCCCAAGAGGAGGCATTCCGAGGGTCATCGAGGGTCCTTGTATGAAGCTCAAGAGGAAGCTATAGGGTATAGCTGGCTTTGTCTTTAAAAGGGATTTCACCGAAACCATCCTTTTGAATGAAGAGCAATTTCACCGGAAATTATACTCGTGGTTCTATCCTAGCAGTGATTCTTTGTATTGGAAGCCCAATAGAGGTCATAAGAGATTTTATGGTCTCTTTCATTGTATGATGCCCAAGAGAAGGCTAAACTCAATGAGGAGTTCTTTTGAACGAAGCCCAAGAGGAGGCCGACTCAACAGGGAGTGTTGTCTTATATGAAGCTAAGCGGAGGCTAAACTCGATGAATGATTTTCTTATATGAAGCCTAAGAGGAGGCTGAACTCGTGGGGAGAGTTATCTTGTATAAAGCCCAAGCGGAGGCTACAACCTGGGGAACCTATTGGTTAGACTAGTTGTTATGTTATAACTAGACAGCTTGTATAAACAAGTGTGTGTGTGATATGTATTCAGGAGTTTATGAAGGAAATATAAACAATGCATGATGTTTATTTACAAGAGTTTATGAAGGAAATATAAACAAGTGTCTCTGGAAACTAACGCTTAAAACGAGCGTAACTTTATTATTTACAAGTTTGATGTACAAGGAAGTGAATATGTACACGAACGAGCTATTTATGTACGCATAAAGATGGATGTACATAGGAGGGTTGGGACTTACACCATAAGGGTGGCCCATTGGTTTAAAAGCGCTTCACGGGAATAATGCTCCTTTCAATACCAATGATATTCATTGTATACATACGCATTTAAACAAACGAACGATCGAAGTTTATCTGTGAAAAGTATCGGTATTATGTACAGACAAAGATTTGTATGAATATAAAAAATAATTTGATATGTACAAGGAAAGTATGTATGTACATGAAAGAATGTTGGTTTGTATATACACAAGTGAGGTGAAAACAAACGATCGAAGTTTGTCTATACTTGAGTATAAAAGTATCTCAGATTATGTATGATAAAATTTGTATGTATCTAAAGAGAGTTTGATATGTACAAAGAAATAATTATGTACATAAAAGAATGTTTTTGGGACTTACACTGTGAGGGAGGCCCATGATCGATTGAGAAATTTGAGAGAAAACGAATCGGTTTTATCGTTTAAATCGGATCGATCATGGTAAAAAGATGTAAGTTTGATGAAAAGTTTTGAAGAAATTATTTTGAAAGTGTTTTGAAATGTGAGGTTTACTCATGAGAAGTTTTGAAAAGAATCAGAAGTCAAAAGTTTGAAAAATTCACCTTTTAAAGTGGTTTTGAAAAGTGTCAAAAGTGTTCTCGGCTCGATTAAAATATAATCAGATGAAACTTTTTTCTGAAAATTTTTGCACTATCATAAAATAGATACATTTATTGACAAGTGTAAAAAAAATCACCTCAAAATGAGGAGTTTTGATTGGTTAAAAAAAATGTTAAAGTTTGTGAAAAAACATGAAGAAAATATGAAAAGTTTGAAAAAAATGGTCCATGTGAGGTTTGAACCCAGGACCTGTGGGTGGTATACGTGGTAGAGAGGACTACGAGCGAGCTGGCAACCAATGGGACAAGAGCGCTTTTGTGTATTTGGATCAAAACACGTGTTAATAAAATATTGGAAAATTTAAATTTGAAAAAAACTCAAGAACACGCGCGAATTGTTCTTCATCTTCATCAATTCTCAGATTTCGTAACTTGCTTGTTTCTCAATGATTTTGAAAGTTATAAACATGAAAGTTGCTCGAAATTTAACAAGGAATATGATGATGGTTGTTAATTGCATTTATTTTTTTTCTAACAGGATTGAATTTCTGGAAAACGTGAAGAACCCTAGAAATGAAAATCCTAATTGAAATGATGTATGGTTGATGATTTTTCAAATTGTTTGAGGGGTAAGGATCGTGATAGGTGCAGAAAACAAATGGCCAAGAGTTTTTTCATTTAAATGCAAGGAATCATGAGATTGAAGTTTGAGTTCTCACCGCTCAAGCCGAGATCAAGATGGTGTTGGAGTGTTTTAATCGGTTTTGTGATTGCTATAGCATCATCGGCCTATGTGGAAGGTGGAGGATGGTCGCACTTTGAATCAACCTCGAATCGTGCTACCCAAGTCCACCGCAGCCTAAAATGGAAGCTCGATTTCGAAAAAGTCATATGCTTAGTTGTAATTGATCCGCATCATGTCTATGATGTTCATGGATGATGTTTGATGCTTAGAACTCAAGTTACTGAGCCTAGCCATGAATTCAATCTTAAGGCGCTTTGTACAAGTTTGAAAATGGAAAAATGTAATTCTGATTTTCAGTGGTTTTTAGATTGATTTTAGGCTTCAAACCAATTACATGTGATACCTATAACATATTAGACACCAAATATTTCAAAGTTTCTTCACAAATTTTCAAAATGCAAGATTTCACAATTTGACATAAGTTACTTGATTTTCAAGAAAGTTTAGAGAAAGCATGTCCTTGCATGGCTTTGGTGTAGATTCAAATGGCCAACATGACCTCTATTTATGGGTCAAAAGTTCTGAAAAATTAGGCACAAGTACATGACATTTGTAATTCAAAGTTGCCTTAAAGGGCAAGAAAGACATTTGCAAAAGGAAAAGGAAGCTTCCTTTTTTAACCATGTGTGATTTTTCCAACTTGATCCAATACTACAATTATTACCTCTAGCTGATATTTATCAGCCCTAATCTTCAATTTTGGCAAGGTGGCAAGTGTTCTAGATGAAGAAATCACAAAATGACCTATAATTTGAAGTTTTGAACTTTGAAAATCATGTTTATGGAGCCTTATGTTTCAATTTCAAAAGTATATCTAGACTCCATGGATTTGAGAGTTCTTGGAAATTTTGGAAAGCTTGTTTCAAGAGCTACAACTTTCATGTTTTGAGTTTTTTCCAAATCAAAGTGGAACTATGTGAAAAAATGCCATGAAGTTTGGAAAAAATAAGAAATTTCAACACTTGAAAATTTTTCTAAGTGTTGGAACTTTTGACTTTTTGTTGACTTTTCCAAATTCTTTGAATTTTTATGATCATGATGGATCATTTGAAGTATTTTGATGATGGAAAAAGTTTTGTTTTGAAAAATTTGACCAAAAGTCAAAGTTTGACATTTCTGTGCAGATGAATTTTCATCAGATGTTTCAAATCGATCGATGAAGTCTGTGAACTTCGTGATGTTTTGAATCCGTAAATTAGGTCAAGATGTTGTATCTAAGATATAATGACCAATCTCTATCCAAAAATCATTCAATGCTCAAAAGTCGAGAATACCAAGCTCGATCAAAACCCTAATTGGTCGATCCTTGATCGATCAATGAGAAAATTGATATCCGATGATCGAGGTTGATGATTTGATCAAGATAGATCAAATGAAGTGAGTAAAACTCAAACCCTAGTTGGTTGCCTCTTGAATCAGATGAAAATCTGATGAAACCCTAATTTTGACCTGTGAATGCTACACCCGAATGTCGCTCGAATCATAGTGATGCAATGATGCAAATGTAAGGTGGTATATTAGGTCAAAAATTGGGGTATGACAGATGCCCCTATTTAAGTTTCTTTAACCTGAAAGATGAAGATGAATATCTTTGTTTTGATAGGTGTAAAGAGACTTAAATATTAGAATACGCAAATTTTGGACCTAAGATACCGAAAGATGCGAGTGATGCAAAATGATTGTAAAAAGTTTCACCCAGATGATGTCAAAGAAATGACATGGTGGGGAAAATTTGTGAGGATGACTCGATCTGTTTAAGAAAAGAGGATCCTATCTGTTGGGAAACAAACAATATGTCTCGCTGGGGAAAAAGAGATTCACAAAACATGTGAATATCTGTTTTGCTTTGGGAAACAAAGAGGTTACCTTCTGTCAGCCTTGTGACAATGTTTAAGGTGAGTAAAGATGATATTACCAATTATCAGCCTTGTGATAGTTCATGGTAATGAATTCTGAAGATATTACCAATTATCAGTGAAGTGATAACTATAACAAGGTAAATCTTTGAGAAAATTTACTGAATATTCAGCCTTGTGAATAACAGACAAATGATGGAAACAGATCTCAAACGAGTTTTGAAGATATTACCAATTATCAGCAAAGTGATAATTATAACAAGGTAAATCTTTGAAAAGTTTTCTGAGTATTCAGCCTTGTGAATAACAGACAATGAAAGAAACAGATCTCAAATGAGTTTTGAAGATATTACCAATTATCAACAAAGTGATAACTATAACAAGGTAAATCTTTGAAAAGTTTTCTGAGTATTCAAATTGTGAATAATGTATAATGAAAGAAACAGTAACTCAAATGAGTTTCTACTTTTTCGGATACAATCTTGCCAAGGATCTCTTTGAGAAGACGCGCATTTTGATTGAAGACACAGTTTTCTTTTAAACAAAGACAATCACTGGGAATTTCTCGTACGGTCGTGATTTGACCTTGTTGAGAAGAACAAACTTTCATGACAAGTTTTGGAATGAAAAGAAAATAAGCGGTTCAAATGATGAGGCTATTGCTTATTGCTTTGTTGATTATGGATGTGGTTCTATCCAGAACGAATCGAAAGAAAAAGTCAATCAAGACATTGTTCCCAATGAGGAATGATCTCACCGGGAACAGAGAGAAAAAAGAAAGAAAGATGTATCGCTTTGGGATAATTCATCGGGATATGATCAAACCTACATGAATAAGTTTGATTTAAACCAGGATATGGAAGCAAACATTTTGAGGAATGCAAAATGCATAAATGATGCTATTATGTATGAATGTCATGTATGCCGACAATACTTGACAATACAATAAAGAGGTATTTGGGAAAAGGACCACGCCACGCTCAAAAAATACTCAACAATATCCAAGCAATGGTGTAGACGTTGTCGATGAAGGATCCGAGTTGCATGCTTTAGACTTTCTGAGAAAGGCATTTTATTGGCAACTTTGTCGGGAATTTTTTGATAAGAATACCGCCCTTTGATGATTTCTCACGAGGAGAAGACTTTGTAGCAGCCATTCTATCCTTCGGAGATTGAAACACTCATGGAGGAACTGTTGAAGTTCTTTCTGTGTTCAGAGTTCAAAGAAAATTTTGCTTTTATTTCAAAAATTTGAAGTAAAAATTCATTTAAAACCGTTTTAGTTTCAAAAAGTGATTTTCACAATAAAAAACGTTATTTTGCAAAATAGAATAAAGCAAGAATTGCAAACGAAAAGCACAAGGCACAAATTTATTGATAGAATGGTAATCAGCCAAAGGCGTGATTCCATGAGCTATTTACAAAAGTTGGAAATGATAATTTATTGGGAAAAGGATACATTGAAAGCAAATAACCGCTATTATCCCTAACAACTTTGAATTCCAACTGTGCTTGTTGCTTCAGAAGAGTTGATTGAAGATCCGTTGATGGAAGATTCTTCAGATTGACGAAGTACGGACTAATTGCAGTTACTTTGTCATTTTTGTATCCTTATTTTTGCCTAGATTGCCTTTTCAAGTTTTCAATCTATCAGGATAATTTTTGTTTATTGTCTCTAATTTTTGCCTGGACCGCCCTTTTCGGGTTTTTAGTCCATCGAGACGCTCTTTTTTGCCTAAGCCGCCCTTTTTGGGTTTTCGACTTACCGAGCTGTTCTTTTATTTGTTTTTTTTAGACAAAGTATTTCTTGATCTGATCAAGAATCACTGATGCGGAGTTCATCACCGTCCATGGTTGTGAGAGTCATAACACCGCCGTAAAAGCTTCTTTTGACGATGTATGGACCTTCGTAATTAGGAATCCATTTGCCCCTAGAATCAGTTGAAAAGATGTAATCTTTTAAGCACGAGGTCGCCTTCTCAATTCACAAGGTCGACCTTTTGTCGAAAGCTTTCATTCTTCTTTGATACAATTGTCCGTGACACGTAGTAGTCAGCGCTTTTCTTCAATTAAGTTCACCGGTCGATCCGCTTTGACACCATTCACCTCGATAGCTTTGTTTCCATGAGAACCTCATTGACGGATTTCAACTTCTACGGGAGCACCGCCCATGCCGTATACTAGAGAAAAGGAGTTGCCCTGCTGAAGTGCGATGGAAGTACGACACCATGCAGAGCAAATGGCAGATTCCGCGCCATTCTTTGTAGGTGATGACCATTTTGATCTTTTGATGATTGCTCATCTTTGGCCGGTAAGGAGATGAGTTATGATGCTCAATCTTGAATTCTCACACGCTTCTTTCATCATTTTGTTGTTCAAGTTCGATCCATTGTCTCGTAATGATCTTGCTTGAACTCCATATCGGCAAATGAGGTTGTTCTTGATGAACCTCACAACCACTTGTCTTGTAACGCTAGGGATGCCGCTCGACCCATTTGGTGAAGTAATCAATAGCCACTAGAATGAAGCGATGTCCGTTGGACGCTTTGGTTCGATCATCCCGATCATGTCAATGCCCCACATGGAGAAAGGCCACGGAGAAGAGAGAACGCTGAGTAGAGTTGGGCACGTGATCTTATCTCGCGAGATCCGCACTTGTGACATCTCTTGACGTGTTTACAAAGAATCGATTCCATCTTTATCCAATAGTATCCGCCTCAAGATTTTCCTGGACATTGCATGCCCATTTGAATGAGTTCCAAAGGACCCTTCATGCACTTCATGGATGATTGTGTCTGCTTCTTGTCTGTCGACGCATCTGAGCAGAACCATGTGTTCGCGTTAAAAGGTGACGCGCTAGAGGATGCGAACGCGAGTTCGGATTCTCTGGCTCGAAACGATTTAAATCTTTTGATTTGTTTATAAAAATGCCGAGCATCAAGCTTTATTATTTTCAACACAAGAAAGATGATTTAATGATTATGAAAAAGGGAAAGTCAAATACCTCAATTGATATTGGTATGCGAACGACTAGCGCAAACTAGACGAACGCATCGGGGAGATTCGAGTAAGGGGATTGTTATATAAAGGAATAGATGGAGCACCCTAAATATATGTAGTTATCTAGCTTTATATATGAATATGTTTGATATGTTTGTGTGTTTTAATTGCTATTTCTATGATTGGGAAAGTTTCTCCTTTGGATTTTAAGAAACAGAGATTATGTGGGATTCTAGTGTTTATTATTATTGTGCTCGCAAAGATCCGTGGATCTTCTCGCATACATATCCCCTAGTGGGAATCGAGCATTTGTAGCTCGGATCCACAGGATCTATGGTTTGTTTGGTCCGAGGGAGAAAGAAATTTGCTCGGCAAGGATGAGACCTTGTGCTCACGTATTCTCAAAAGGATGTTGAGAAAGTCGTAGCAATCGTAGTTCTCACTTATACTAGTGGAAAGCAACGGATGTTAGTAAGAGATGCATAAATGTCATCTTAATGAAAATGTATCTAATCTATTTCATCACATACATTTTTGAAAAGTTGTTTGATTGATAAAATCTTTCATCGTAGTATTAGGTGTTCCGCTGAGTGTACAAGCGCTACCACTTACATGTTTAAGAAAGATGTTTGAAAAGATGATTGAATCTTTTAACTGTAAGTATTGGGTGTTTTGCTTGAGTGTACAAGCGTTACCACTTACAATTAAGAAAGATGTTTGAAAAAGATGATTGAATCTTTTAACTGTAAGTATTGGGTGTTTTGCTTGAGTGTACAAGCGTTACCACTTACAATTAAGAGATGTTTTTTTTTTGTTTGAAAATAGTTTGAAAAGTTTTGAAAAGTTTTTGACTGTATGTGACGTGATAGATGAGATACTTCTTCCATAGAGATGATAAATGTCTAAATCTCGAGGAGAAATTGATTTGATTAAAGGGATGCTTTTAAGAAGCCTGTGGGTCCTTGTATTGTTAGCCCAAGAGGAGGCATTCCGAGGGTCATCGAGGGTCCTTGTATGAAGCTCAAGAGGAAGCTATAGGGTATGGCTAGCTTTGGCTTGAAAGGGATTTCACCGAGAAACCATCCTTTTCTGAATAAGAGCAATTTCACCGGGAAATTTTACTCTCTGGGGAATTTGAAAGTGATTTCACCGGGAAACCATCCTTTCAGGGTTCTATCTTAGCTGGTGATTCTTTGTATTGAAGCCCAATAGAGGTGTTAAGAGATTTCCTATCTCTTTCATTGTATGATGCCCAAGAGAAGGCTAAACTCAATGAGGAGTTCTTTTGAACGAAGCCCAAGAGGAGGCTGACTCAACAGGGGAGTGTTTGTCTTATATGAAGCCTAAGCGGAGGCTAACTCTGTGGGGAGAGTTTCTTTGTACAAAGCCCAAGAGAAGGCTAAGCTCTGTTGGAGATAAAATATCTTGTATGAAGCCCAAGCGGAGGCTGATCCATGCTGGGGATGGATTGTCTTGTATAAAGCCCAAACGGAGGCTAAACTCAACTGGGGATGAGTTATCTTGTATGAAGCCCAAGCGGAGGCTAACCCATGTTGGAGATGAGTTGTCTTGTATGAAGCCCAAGCGGAGGCTAACTCATGTTGGGAGCCTATTGATTAGACTAATTGTTATGTTAATAACTGAACAGTTATATAAACAAGTGTGTGTTAGATATGTATTCACAGGAGTTTATGAAGGAAATATAAACAATGCATGATGTTTATTTACAGCAGTTCATGAAATATAAACAAGTGTCTGTGAAACGAACGTTTAAAACGAGCGCAACTTGATTATTTACAAGTTTGAATTGTGTACCAGGAAGTGAATATGTACACGAACGAGTATTTATGTACAGACAAAGGTGGATGTACATAGGAGGGTTGGGACTTACACTGTAAGAGAAGCCCATTGATTTGAAAACAGTTTCACAGGGAATAATGCTCCTTTCAATATCAATGGTATTCGGTGTATACATGAAACGGATGATCAAGTTTATCTGTGTTGGAGTATTTGTAAAAAGTATCTGTGTTATGTATAGATGGAAGTTTTGTATGAAAAGTATTTGATATGTACACAGAAAATATGTACATAAAAGACTATTTTTGTTTGAGTATACACAAGTGATGTGAAAAACAAACGATCAAGTTTGTCTCGTATTGAGTATAAAAGAAATATCTCAGATATGTATGATGAAACTTTGTAAAAGTATTTGACAAAGTTTGATATGTACAAAGAAATATTATGTACATAAAAGAATGTTATGGGACTTACACTGATGGAGGCCCATTGGTCAAAAAGAAATTTTACTCGTAAGAATTCTTTCTTTAGAACCAATGGATTTGGCGATAGACAAACGAATGAAAACGAAAGAAATTTGTTTACGCTTGAATATTAACAATGATGATTTGAGTATGTACAAGTAAAATTAAATATGTACATAAAGGATTGGGACTTACACCATAAGGGAGGCCCATGATCGATCGAGAAATTCGAGAGAAGACGAAATCGCTTTATCGCTTTAAATCGGATCGATCATGGTAAAAGATGCAAGTTTGATGAAATGTTTTAAAAATGATTTTGAAATGTTTTGAAATGTGAGGTTCATTTATGAAAAGTTTTGAAAAAATCGAAGTCGAAAACTTGAAAAATTCACCTTAAAAGGAGGTTTGAAAAGTGTTCGTAACGCCGCTGCCCGATTAAAATTTAATCGATGAAAGTTTTTCTCAAAATTTTGCACTATCACAAAATAGATGTATTTATTGACAAGTGTCCAAAAATCATCTCAAAATGAGAAGTTTTGATTGGTCAAATTTTTTTGAAAGTTTGATAAAAAACATGAAAAATTTGAAAGTTTGTAAAAGAATGGTCCCGGGTGTTGAACCCATGACCATGAGGTGGGACGCGTGGCAAGAAGACTTAAAGGCAAGCAGACAACCACTGGGCCAAATGCGCTGGGATGTTTAGTGGACTAACACACGCGTTGATGTAAGATTGGATAATTTGAATATTTTGAAAATGAAGAACATCAAGAACACGCCAGATTTCGGGTTTATGGTTTGATTTTCAGATTCTTTGATCCAAGCTACCATCCTCGTTTCTTAATGAAATTTAATGATGTAAACATCAAAGTTGCTCGATTTTTCATCACGAACATGATGGTGCTTGTTAATTTCATTTATATTTAGCCTATCATGTTTTGCTTTCTGGGAAAACGAAGAACCCTAAAAACTGAGAAATCAAATTAAATTACGTGTAGTTGATGATTGTTTGATTTTTTTGAGGGTTAATGGTCGTTATATGTGCAGAAAAGGATCGGCCAAGAGCTTTTTTCAATTGGTGCAAGGAATATGGATATCACAGTTCATATGCATACCTGGAAAAGTGAGAATCGAAATTGATGCTAGAGTGTTTCCAGTTGCTGTTTCTTGATCATTTGAGCTTCATCGGCATGTATGGAAGCTGTGATGATAGCCTGCTTGCCTTGAATCCTTTCCAATCAATCTAGCCAAGTCCGCCTACAGTTAATTCAAAGTGAAACTCAAAATGGGGTTAATGGATTTACTGTGTTGTTGTTCTTGATCCGATCAACTCCATGATGTATATGGATCGTGTTTGGGTGATCAGAACTCAAAGGAATCAAGCCTAGCTTCAGTTTCGAATTCCATGGCAGTTTTGGAAGCTTATGTGCATAGAATGCAAAATCTGTTTTCCAACTTGATTAGTGTTAATTTTATGTTTCATACAGGTTACATATTGATTATAAAACATGTTAGACACCAAAACTTTTCATAGTTTTCAAAGATTTCAAAATTTGCAATGTTTCTCAAAATAACATGAATTGCTTGATTTTCAAGAAAGTAGAGAGAAAGCATGTACTTGTGAAGCTTTGGTGTGAATTTGAACTTGAAATGTGACCAATTTATAGGCAAATAGGTTCAAATGTTAGGCAAGAAGGACATGGAAATTGGTGATTCAAAGAAAGCTTAAGGGGCAAGAAAGTCTTTTGTAAAGCAAAAGGAAGGTTCCTTTTTTCACCATGTGTGAAATTATCCAACTTGATCCAATCTTTCAATTATCACTTCTCACTGATGTTTATCAGTTTGATGACTCAATTTGGCAAGGTGGCAAGTGGTCTAAATGAGAAAAACACAAAATGACCTATAATTTGAAGTTTTGAATCTTTGAAAATCAAGTTTCATGGAGCCTTATGTTTCAATTTCAAAAGTGTATCTAGACTCCATGGATTTGAGAGTTCTTGGACATTTTGGAAAGAGTTTTCCATGATCTACAACTTTCATGTTTTGAGTTTTTTCAAATTCAAATTGGAACTAGGTGAACAAATGGCTTGAAGTTTGAAAAAAATAAGAAATTTCAACACTTAGAAAAATTTCTAAGTATGAAAACTTTTGACTTTTTGTTGACTTTTTTCAAATTCTTGATTTTTTATGATCATGATGGATCATTTGAAGTATTTTGATGATGGAAAAGTTTTGTTTTGAAAATTTGACCAAAAGTCAAAGTTTGACTTTTCTCGCAGATGAATTTTCATCGACGCTTTAAATCGATCGATGAAGTCTCGTGAACTTTGTGATGTTTTGAATCCGTAAATTAGGTCAACATGTTGTATCTAAGATATAATGACCAATCTCTATCCAAAAAAGTCATTTCTTGCTCAAAAAGTCAGAGGAAACTCATGCCCGATCAAAACCCTAATTGGTCGATCCTTGATTGATCTGTGAGAAAATTTGATATCTGAGGATAAGAGGTTGATGATTTGAGCAAGATAGATCAAATAAGATGAGAAAATCTCAAACCCTAATTGGTTAGCTCTTGAATCAGATGAAAATCTGATGAAACCCTAATTTTGACCTGTGAATGCTATACCCGATTAATGCTGTCTGAACTGTTAGTTTGTGCAATGATGCAAATGTAAGATGGTATATTAGGTCAAAATTTGGGGTATGATAGATGCCCCTATTTAAGTTTCTTTAAACTGAAAGATGAAGATGAATATCTTCGTTTTGATAGGTGTAAAGAGACTTAAATATCAGAATACGCAAAATTTGGACCTAAGATACCAAAAGATGCGGATGATGCAAAATGATTAAAAAAGAGTTTCACCCAAAGAATATCAAAGAAATGACACGATCGGGAAAAATTTATGAGGATGACTCGATCTGTTTGAGAAAAGAGAATCTTATCTGTTGGGAAACAAGCAATATGTCTCGCTAGGGAAAGAATGATTCACAGAAAATGTGAACATCTGTTTCGTTTTGGGAAACAAAAAGATTACCTTCTGTCAGCTTTGTGACAATGTTTAAGGTAAGTGAAGATGATATTACCAATTATCAGCCCTGTGATAGTTTATGGTAATGAGTTTTGAAGATATTACCAATTATCAGCGAAGTGATAACTGTAACAAGGTAAATCTTGAGAAATGAGTTGTTGCGTATTCAGCTTTGTGAATAACAGACAGTGTTCTATCCAGGGAATGAACTGGAAAGAAAGAAGTTAATCAAAACATTGTTCCCAACGAGGGATAATCTCAGCTGGCGAATATGATAGAGAGAAGAAAATGTATTTCTCTACTTGGGGACTTTGCCGGGGGAAATGGACGACGTATCCTTTCTGTTTGGGAATACTCCGTGGGGGAAAAAAGAAAAGTATCTTTTCTCGAGATATTCCACCGGGAAATGACTTGTACTTGTATGAGTAAGTATGATTTATACCGTTGATTTGAAGCAAACATTTTGAGAGATGCAAAAATGCAATGAATGATGCTATTATGTATGAATGTCATGAATGTTATATGCATGCTAACAATACTTGACAAAGACACTAAAGAGATATTTGGGAAAAGGACCACACACGTCGAATAAATACTTGGTGAAAATTGCAAAGAATGGTGCAGATATTCACTAATGAAGATTTTGAGTTGCAGTGCTTTAAACTTTCGAGAAAGGCATTTCATTGGCAACTCGCTGGGGATTCTTCTTGAATAAGAATACCGCCCTTGATGATTTCTCATGAGGAGAAGATCAGTAGCAGCTTGCTTTATCCTTCGGAGATTGAAACACTCTTGGAAAAACTGTTGAAGTTTTTTCTGTGTTCATAGTTCAAAGGAAAATTTTTGCTTTTGTTTCAAAATTTTGAAGTAAAAATTCATTTAAAACATTTTTGTTTCAAAAAGTGATTTTCACAATAAAAAGCGTTATTTTGCAAAACAGAGTAAAGCAGGAATTGCAAACAAAAGGCACAAGGCTCAAATTTATTGATAGAATGGTAACCAGCCAAATGCGTGATTCCATGAACTATTTACAAAAGTTGGAAATGATAATGTATTGGGAAAAGGCTACATTGAAAGCAAATAACCACAACTATCCCTAACAACTTTGAATTCCAACTATGCTTGTTGCTTCAGAAGAGTTGATTGAAGATCCGTTGATGGGAAATTCTTCATATGGACAAAATACAGACTGACTGCAGTTACTTGGTCATTTTTTTTGTATCCTTGTTTTTTGCCTAGATCGCCTTTTCAGGTTTTCAATCTATCAGGATAATTTCTGTTTATTGTCTCTAATTTTGCCCGGATCGCTTTTCGTGTTTTCAATCCACCGAGACGCTTTTTGCCTAAGCCGCCTTTTCGGTTTTCGACTTACCGAAATGTTCTTTTGTTTTTTTTAGACAAAGTATTTCTTGACCGTGTCAAGATTCACTGGATGCGGGAGTTCATCACCGCCCATGGTCGTGAGAGTCATAGCACCGCCGTAAAAGCTTCTTTTAACGATGTATGGGCCTTCGAGTTAGGAGTCCATTTGCCCCTAACTGCTTTGAAAAGATGTAATCTTTTTAAGCACAAGGTCGCCTCGAATTCACGGGTCGAACCTTTTGTCGAAAGCTTTTTTCATTCTTCTTGATAGAGTTGTGCGTGACATAGAGCGGTCGCGCTTTCTTCAATTAAGTTCGTTGGTCGATTCGCTTTGACACCATTCGGCCTCGTATAGCTTGGTTTCCATGAGAACTCTCATTGATGGATTTCAACTTCTACGGGAGCACCGCCCATGCCGATACTAGAGAAAAGGAGTTGCCTCTGAAGTGCGCGATCAAGTACGATATCCATGTAGAGCAAATGGTAGCATTTCGTGCCAGTCTTTGTAAGTGATGACCATTTTCTGGACGATCTTTTTGATGTTCTTGTTGGCAGCTTCAACGACGCCGTTCATCTTTGGCCGGTAAGGAGACGAGTTATGGTGCTCAATCTTGAATTCCTCACACAGTTCTTTCATCATTTTGTTGTTCAAGTTAGACCCATTATCTGTAATGATCTTGCTTGGAACTCTATATCGGCAAATGAGGTTGTTCTTGATCAACCTCACAACCACTTGTCTTGTGACGTTGGCGTAAGACGTTGCTTCGACCCATTTGGTGAAATAGTCAATGGCTACTAGAATGAAGCGATGTCCGTTGGACGCTTTTGGTTCGATCATCCCGATCATGTCAATGCCCCACATGGAGAAAGGCCACGGAGAGGAGAGAACATTGAGTAGAGTCGGTGGCACATGGATCTTATCTGCGTAGATCTGGCACTTGTGACATCTCTTGACGTGTTTACAGCAATCAGATTCCATCGTTATCCAATAGTATCCTGCTCTCAAGATTTTTCTAGACATTGCATGCCCATTCGAATGGGTTCCAAAGGACCCTTCATGCACCTCATGGATGATTGTGTCGGCTTCCTGTCTGTCGACACATCTGAGCAAAACCATGTCGAAGTTTCTTTTGTATAGAACATCTTCATTGAGGAAGAAATTCCTAGAAAGTCTCCTTAGAGTTTTCTTATCTTTGTACGATGCCCCGAGTGGGTACTCTCGTGTTTGAAGGAAACGTTTAATGTCGTGGAACCACGGTTTATCATCAAAGACTGCTTCAGTTGTAAAGACATATGCAGGTCTTTCAAGGCGTCTGATTCGAATTCTGGGCATATCGTTCCAATCGTTGACTTTGAACATGGAAGATAGAGTAGCCAAGGCGTCTGCCATTCGATTTTGATCTCGAGGGATATGATGCCTCTACTTTGTGAAGAAAGTCAACAACCGTCTTGCATAATCTCTGTAAGGAATTAGACCAAGATGATGAGTTTCATACTTGTCTTTGATTTGGTTGATCACAAGGGCTGAGTCTCCATATATGTCAAGGATCTTGATCCTCAAATCGATGGCTTCTTCGATACCCATGATGCATGCTTCATATTCTGCTATGTTGTTGGTGCAATCAAATAGCAATCATGGAAAACGGATATGAGAACCCGGAGTGATGATGATCGCCCAATTCCATTTCCAAAACATTAATCGCCCATCAAAGACTAGGCCCCATCCGATTCTCGATCCGTCCTTCTCCGTAGCGGTTCGTCACAATCTTTCATCTTTAAGTACATAACATCCTCGTCTGGAAGTCAAATTGAGAGATTGGTATTCGCTGAGCGGCCGATAAGCCAAGTGATCAAGAATGCTTCCTTTAACCGCTGCGCGGTATTGGATGTCATATTCGATAGTAGCATTTTCCATCGAGCGATTCTCCTGCTAAGGTGATTTTCAAAGACGACTTGATAGGATCCATTTTGGATATTAACCAAGTCGTGATTAATCATGTATGGCGGAGACGCTTTGAAGCCCACACCAAAGCGCAACATGTTTTCTCGAGCATGGAGTAACGAGTTTCACAACCGTGAATTTCTTACCTGTAGTAGATGGCATGCTCCTTCACCAGATCATCCTCGTTGTCCAAGCACGCAGCCCATGGACTCTTCTAGTACGGTAAGGTATGTGATTAAGGGTCTTCCTTCACCGAGGGATCATTATTGGTTGTTCTCGGTGTATTCCTTGATACCGCCGAATGCTTTTTGGCAACCTTCGTCCACACAACCTTCCGATCTTTATGAGAAGCTTGAATATCGCCCACGTGTAGCAAATATCCGAGAGATAAACTGAGATGTAATTCAAACGTCCGAAAATCTCTTACTTGCTTTTCCGTATGTGGCGAGGCATTTCCTAATAGCCTTGACTTTGTCGTGGTCAACTTCAATACCCTTTGACCGACGATGAAACCTAGGAGTTTTCCAGATCTTACCCCAAAGGTGCATTTGTTAGATTCAGCGGAGTCGAATTTCCTTAATCACAAACAACTTTAAGAGATATTCTATATGCTCTTCTTCAGTCTCAGACTTTGCTATCATGTCGTCTACGTAGACTTCAATCTCTTTGTGCATCATGTCGTGAAAGAGAGTAGTCATTTCCCTTTGGTAAGTCGCGCCTGCATTCTTTAATCCAAACGGCATTACTTTGTAGCAAAAGGTGCCCCACGGCGTGAAGAAAGATGTCTTCTCCATGTCTTCGGGAGCCATTCTGATCTGATTATAACCCGAGAAACCATCCATGAAAGAAGAGACATTGAATTTGGCAGTGCTATCTACTAGCATGTCGATATGCGGAAGTGGAAAATCGTCTTTCGGACTTGCTTTATTCAGATCCCGGTAGTCAACACACATTCTGAACTTTCCATCTTTTTGATACAGTACTATGTCTAGCCATTGAGGATACTCGAGGACAAGGAAACCAATACGAGTGCTTTTGAACTTCTTTTCTCGATTTTGTCACCATTTCAGGTGAACTCTCCTCGCCGCTTAATCATGGACACTCGTCTTAACGACAAGTGATGCTCCACGATGTTGGTATCTAAACCCAGATGTCTGGTAGGACCAAGCAAACACATCAACATATTCTTTGAGGAGATCTATCGCTTGTTTGACGCTGAGTGAAGCTCCAATATTGACTTTTTGTATCTTCTCTAACCCAAGTTAATTGCTTCTAGAGGTTCTTGTGAGGTCGAATGATCCTTTCCTCGTGCTTTAGCGCCTAGAAATTTCATCCGGGATCTCTTCTTCAATTTCTTCCTTGGTGACTTCATGTGGGATTTCGAGTTGAGAAAGAGCGTAGAGTTATTGCTTTCAATGGATTTGTCCATCCGCTTAATCTGCATGTTTTGATTTTATTTTTCATTAAAATTTTTGTGAAAGTGTATGATTGATTATTTTTGAAGAGAGGTTTTTTCTCTTTTTTTATATTGGTTGTTTTTTTTAGGATTATCATTTTAAAAGGGTAACAATGAAAACAAACACAAAATGTGGAATCAAAACAACGCTTTATTTATGATTCACAATATGAACAGGCCCTAAAATACAAACTCATTTGTCTTGGGCAAGACAAAGAGAAATTATTTAAAAGCTAAACCCTATAAAACATCTCTTCGCTTGGGCGTGAGAGTTCAAAGCAAAAGCAAAGATAAACTACTTAGAGCTATGAACATTAGTCCTAACTTCAACAGTTTCCAGAGTGACGAAGTCCTTGAAGTCGAGGTACTGTTTTCCGCTTGGTTTAACCCTCGAGTAAACTTTGATTGTCGAGGTGCTTTGAAGACTCGACGATGGCCTTTGCCTTTTGTGTCGCTAAAGCGATCTTCTTGATTAACAGATCGGGAAGTATGAGATATAGCATTTGGACTTCCTGTTGATCTCGTGTTGAATATCGGGATGTTCCTTCCGCCTCCGAGTGAAGAGACTCGTTGTCGCGACGCTTCCGCATCGTATCCCGAGTCATACTCTTGATCTTCAAAGGATCATGTTGATGTAGTGATAACCGTGATCTAGTTTGGTGAATTCCACGTATGTGTGAAGGTAGATCTTCATTTGGGATCTCGATTTGTCGATTAGGTTGAGAAGACGAGTATTCCTCCTCCGTTGACTAGGGTATTCAAAGTCATCACCCCATCCCGTGGGTCGATATCTTCGATCCGGATTTTCGAGTCAAGCAGGTATTTCACCATGTAGTCGATTTACCACTTGGTTCTCCCAAGGTATCCCAAACTTCAGCAGGATCATGGATTTTCATGTTGTCAGGACATGTCTTTGAATTGATCGGTCGGTGCATATGATTCCTCTTGAGACACATACTGTGGCTATTCAAATAAGTGCTCGACTTCGATTCGATGGATCATCTTCATCCTCTTCAATGGTTACAACATTAACCTCTTGGAATGTGGTTTAAGAAACTCCACTATGAAATACTTCCTTGATCGGGAAAGCGCTTTGTCTTTCTCGCTTTTGAGAATACGGTGTGAACCCATGTCCGCTTTCGCTTCATTCTTGATGTGTTTGATAACTTGTCCCCATCCTTGAGTATTGCCATCTTTCACCATTTGTGCCGCTTTATACGTAAGAGATAGATGATCCGCTTTTAGTAGATTCATCTTCTAACGGATTTTATGGGAGATGCGCGCTCAATGTCATTGGCGTGATGAAGGAGAAACGGATAGATGACTTACAAGTAAAGCTTGTTCACCACCGATGGTCACCAACTTTCCATTTATCGTGAATTTTAATTTCGATGGAGAGTAGTTATCCTCGCATCGTGGGATCCAAGGTCTTCCTAGTAAGCAATTGTATGCAATGGTACGCCCATGATTTGAAGGTAATTTGAAAGTGTGGGCTAATCGTCATCGGAGATCAACTTCCCCAATAACCGACTTCCTTGATCCATCAAAAGCTCTTACTATGATGTCGCTGAACTTCATTTGCCTTTGTAAGCTAAACGAGCGAGCCGCTTTTGGCATTACGCTTAAAGATGAACCCGTATCCACCAATACATTGATAGGGAATCGACCGCAAATCATCGAGATGCAAGGCCAAGTTGTGATCTTTCCTTCTTCCTAAGTTCTTCGTCACTAAAACTCGATTATTGCAGTCGTTATGTTGAGACGATCCTCCAAATTGGTCTCGTAGTCACATCGTGATCCACATAAGCTCGGTCTAGTACTCTCATCAAAGCTTCTGTGAGCTTCGGAGTTGAGGAGTAAAGAAGATTGAAATTTTGAAGGAGTCTCGATCAATTGGTCTACGACTTGATATTCACTCTTCTTGATTAGTTTCAAGATCTCGTCAAAGTCTCGAGTTGATGTTGGTTCCATCAAGAGAACCAATGTTTGTGCTTGGGTTAGCAATGGGAATCGCAGTGATTCTCAGCAGATATGCTAATCGGTTTTTTTTAACAACAAGAATTGCAAAGCATCTTGGTGCTAATGGAGCGTACTGCCCACTTCGCTACTCGTCCGATTGTATATTGACATTAATGGAAGTGTAGGTATGGGTTTCTCCTCCCATCCTCTATCAAGGTTACATTGTATCGGTAAGGAATTGCCCGTAGAACTGCATTTAACAGACCGTGGGTAAATCACCAAAGGAAATGTTGGAATGTTGGAACCATTGTACGCGATCTCCACATGCTCGGTATGTTGAAACAAGGATCACAACGCTTACTCGGGACTTTCCGAGTTGATATCTCGAGACTAAAAGCTCATGCGAAAAGTGCCCTATTGTATTTACGCCATGGTCGCCTCTATTTCAGAATTTGTAGGTCACCAATGTTCAACAAATGTTGAATATCTCGCCTATGATGGGACATCCATGAATATTCTTGGAGCGTATATAGTCGTCAGAATTGTGCTTAGTGAAGGTACTCATTTTATCAGTATGCTTATGGAGATGCACCAAGTTTTGACTAAGTTTACATCTCGTGACAAGGTACTTGTCTGTATTCCTTAGCATTAGATTCACCGAGTGTCCACCGTGATCGGAAGTGGATTGGCTTGCACATTCGGACTTATGTCAAGGAAAGAAGATTAGTTTTCACTAATCTCCGCACCGCTTCCAATGCTATGTAATGCTCAAGATCATGGCCGTGCCCTTGGTGAAAAGGGCAAGATACGCCGCCTTTGTACCACCATGGTAGTTTTTCGTGGACCGAGGTGGTAACCTTGTTCGTATTAGATTCCTTTCTATAAGCGCAGGTAAAGTTCTCGTACGCCATGGAATTGGGTCGAACCGAGTGACCCGAGGCGCACGGTTTTGGTTGTGAAACCGCGAGCTCGTTGACGAGGCCGTTGAGTTTGTTGATTTTGTTGAAATTATGGAGCACCCCGGAGTTGTGTTGACAGAGGGTGCTATGGCAGCCACCGCCGTTGTTGAATGAAGTTTGCGTGGTTTCTGATACCATTCCTACGCTATGCTCTTTTTTCCTTGGGAAACCGGTTCCAATTTTCTTGGTACTACTAGAAGATCCTACTTCCTTGGTTAGACGCCCCGTCCGAACCCTTCTTCTAGTCGCATTCCCATGCTTACCATTTCGTTGAAGTCTCCGGAGCGCTTAGCGATCATTCGCCATAGTAGAATGAGTTTAGAGTATTCAAGAACACCTTAGTCATCTCTTTCTTCCAAGGGCGGGTTGACTTGGGCAGAATTTCCTCCATCGCACAAGATATTCCTTGAATGTCTCTTCCTTTTGAGACATGGAGCGGAGTTGATCCCTATCGAGCCATATCCAAGTTGAATTTGTATTGTCGGATAAAGGCTTTGCCTAGGTCGTTGAATGTTTGATATTCGTGTCGCCTAAACCCATATACCACTTCAAGCGGCACCGGTGAGATCGTCTCGAAGTAATGGATCAACAACCGATGATCCTCATTGACGTAGACATTTTCCCGCATACATCGTGAGATGACTTTATGGACAAGAGTTTTGTACTTTTCAAAGTCGTGGACTTTGAATTTTGCAGTATTTTACGCGAGGAACTAAGCACGATCCTGGCTTTTCCTAACAATTCTTTCCTCGAATCGCTTTTTATCTCAAGTCGCATTTTGAGGAGTTGTTCCCGGAGATTCTCCATTGAACCACGAGCGCTCGTGTTATTTCCGGAGTGTGATGAACTTTGTCCGTGGTAGCGCACTACGTAGTCGAAGTTCAACATGATCGGTTGAGAAACCGACATTGTTACTTGTGGAAAGTTATTCCACGCCAGGAGTGAACGTAGCGCTTTGCCGCAAAGTAGGTATTTCAAGCGAGGTTGTTTGAGAAGTCGGTTGGCGAACTCCAATGCCGGGTTAAAAGGAATTTCATGGATAGCCCTCCGCATGCCGAAGGTGAACCATCGATCGCGATACCGAAACTAGAGTAGTAGTATCCTCGTTGCCGCTTGGTTTTGACCGCCGATGTCGCTTGTTGACTTTGCTACCGTGGCAAGCGAGTTGACCAAAGATGTGAGTCTCTCCACTTCTTCTTGTAGTGTAGTTACCGACACGGAGTTCAACGCTTTCTTGCTCAAAATTCTCCATTACTTTTCTTCTTTTGATATGGTATCGCACGCTCGAGTTGGTCATGACGCAATGAGAAACTCTAAGACGCGACCTTGACAATTTTTTCCTATCTGGAAAAGTGACAGTTCAAAACTGTGAATGATTAGACTCTAGATGATAGACTTAAATGCAAAGTATGATGCATGAATATGATTGTAAAGAAAAGGAATTTCCAAAGAATTTATGCTAAAAGAGATATTTTGAAAATATTTGGATGGAAAACACAAATTTCATTGATTATTGAAGAAGATTACAACAATTGTTTTTTTGTGGAGCATTGCTCATACAAATGATAAAATAAATGATAAAATTACAAACTAAATTGAACTAATTAAACGTCTTCGTCTGATGAAGATCCAAAGGCTTGATGCAGCTTCAGCTTCAGGATTTCCTTCCCATAGTGAGCTTTTAGTTTGGCTTTCTCGGCTTTTAGCTTGCTAATGACTCTTTTCCACTTGTTGGGAGCGGGCTTGCTGGTTGTCATTTCTCGAGCTTTCTTTTCCTTTCCTTGACGATTGGATCATGCTATCCTTCTAGCGAATCTTCTCATCTTTCTCCATGAGCCATTCATCCCGAAGTAGAGCCGCCTTTCAATGATCTTTGACTTGCTTTCGAGCTTCTCATTCTCAAGGTTAGTCTTAAGGAATTTGCTTTCCAAAGCTTCTTTCTCAAACCTTATCTTGGTCAAGGCTTGGTATTCTCCCACCTTCAACGGGAAAATTTGTCGATTTGGAAGCGATCGAACATGGGATCCTCATAAGCGTAAGGCATTCAAATTCCTTCGCTTTTCTTTATCCAAGAAGTGTAGGTTTCATGGCTACACAATTCTTTGCTTTCCTTTTCTTTCCTTCGGATGTGATGCCAAGCTTTGATCATCCTAGCCTTCAATCCTGGGAACTCTCCTTCATGGTAGAAGTAGCTTTCACCAGAAACCCAAGGTTTAATTTGCGATCCGAGCTGACGCTTTGCTAGGAAAGTTGATTCCTCTCGCACCAATGAGAGGTACGCTGGCAAATTCTCCACAGCTCTCAATGATTTCAATCTCATTGTTTGCCAAGGTATACCAATGGATATCGCTGCTTGTAAGAGACATGAGTCTTCCGACCAATGCCACTGCCTTTGTTTTCGCGAAGATAGGATATTTAGGTAAATGTGAGGTAATCCATTTGAAAAAGAGGTACACAACACACGATAGTTCCGCTCCTTGACGATTCCTATGATGAATAGAGACGATGTTACCAAGCAGAGTGGGAACGGGATTTCCAATCAGAAAGATCCTTATGGCGTTAATATCAACGAAATTTGGGACGTTGGGAAACAACACCAATCCATAGAGGAGTAAAGCTAAAATAGATTCAAAGGCTACCATACTACCGGCTTCAGAGAATTTGAGAGCCTTCTCCATTAGGAACTTTGAAGTCAGTCCTAAGAGTTTTCCTCTGGTAGTTAGGTTTTTGTCTATCTCAGATTTCTTTAAATGAGTCATTGTTGCAATGACTTGTGACTTGGGAATGGCTTCCAAACCATTGAAAGGTACTTTGTCCGATACTGAGATACCTAAGATATGCGCATACTCTTCCAAAGTAGGCATCAACTGATAATCAGGGAAAGTGAAACAGCGATAGACTGGATCGTAGAATTGAACGAAAGTTTTGAGAAGTCCTTCATCGACGTTAACGTTCAGAAGAGTTAACTCTTTCAACTTTCCTACGTCAGGAATCCTAAAACTGTATCTTTTGGTGAATCTTCCTCTGACGTCCATCACTCTAACCTAAAATATTTTACAAAGAAAAAAATCTCTAAATTCTTTGGAAATGGGAAGAGAAATGAAGTTTTTTTTTTTTTTTGAATGAATGCATGAATGCGGCAATCATGGTTAGTAGTTATACACACGGTCAAGCGTTCGAAGTCACGAGCATGAAGCCAACGATAAGAATCAACGTGGTTAAGTTCTATGGGCTTATTCGTCTGTGAAACGGGTTCTACTGATAATACAGGCTCAACACTCCCCTTCAAAACATTATTGGATTTGTTGAATACTCGATGGTCCAATAATATTTTCAAGAGAAACTCGCCTGATCGTAGTATCGCATGACAATTACTCTAGGCTTACACCGAATAATCTCTCGCACTACATCCTAATGGCCGTGATGGTTTATGTGTTCTACACCACTCACTTTAAGTTCCCTCGAAAATAAATGCTGCAATTACTTGCTAAACACAATACCCTCAAGACAACCTCCATCACAAGGAAATATTGACTTCGAAAGCATTGAACCGCCACGATTAATATCTCCACCTAGATCTTAAAATGTTTCTAAACCGGTTAGATTTCTTTCCATCAAGTGAAATCGCAAACACACAATAAAGAAAACAGATATATGCAAAATATGAAAAGCTTATCCCTTTCTTTTCTTTTTGAAAACAAAAAGCTTGGTGCTCAAGCGTAGTAACGCTGCTTTTTTTGAAAATCAAAGTTTCAGCGATTCCCAGAGTTGCCATTTTTCCTGCTCGCTAAAAGGTGACGCGCTAGAGGATGAACGCGAGTTCGGATTCGCTCTAAACGATTTAAATCTTTTGATTTGTTTATAAAGATGCCGAGCATCAAGCTTTATTATTTTCAACACAAGAAAGATGATTTAATGATTATGAAAAGGGGAAAGTGAAATACCCTCAATTGATATTGGTATGCGTGAACGACTAGCGCAAACTAGACGAACGCATCGGGGAGATTCTCGAATAAGGGGATTGTTATATAAAGGGAATAGATGGAGCACCCTAAATATATGTAGTTATCTACAGCTTTATATATGAATATGTTTGATATGTTTGTGTGTTTTAATTGCTATTTCTATGATTGGGAAAGTTTCTCCTTTGGATTTTAAGAAACAGTAGATTATGTGGGATTCTAGTGTTTATTATTATTGTGCTCGCAAAGATCTGTGGATCTTCTGCATACATATCCCCTAGTGGGAATTAGAGCATTTGTAGCTCAGATCTACAGGGATCTATGGTTTGTTTGGTCTGAGGGAGAAAGAAATTTTCTCGGCAAGGATGAGACCTCAGGCTCACGATTCTCAAAAGGATGTTGAGAAAGTCGAGCAATTGTAGTTCCCACTTATGCTAGTGGAAAGCAACGGATGTTAGTAAGAGATGCATAAATGTCATCTTAATGAAAAATGTATCTAATCTATTTCATCACATACATTTTTGAAAAGTTGTTTGATTGATAAAATTCTTTCATCGTAAGTATTAGGTGTTCTGCTTCAGTGTACAAGCGTTACCACTTACATGTTTAAGAAAGATGTTTGAAAAGATGATTGAATCGTAAGTATTGGGTGTTTTGCTTGAGTGTACAAGCGCTACCACTTACAATTAAGAAAGATGTTTGAAAAGTTGATTGAATCTTTAACTGTAAGTATTGGGTGTTTTGCTTGAGTGTACAAGCGCTACTACTTACAATTAAGAGATGTTTTTTTTTGTTTGAAAATAGTTTGAAAAGTTTTGAAAAGTTTTTGACCTGATGACGGATAGATGAGATACTTCTTCCATAGAGATGATAAATGTCTAAATCTCGAGGAGAAATTGATTGGATTAAAGGGATGCTTTTAAGAAGCCCGTGGGTCCTTGTATTGTTAGCCCAAGAGGAGGCATTCCGAGGGTCATCGAGGGTCCTTGTATGAAGCTCAAGAGGAAGCTATAAGGTATGGCTGGCTTTGGCTTGAAAGGGATTTCACCGAGAAACCATCCTTTTCTGAATAAGAGCAATTTCACCGGAAATTTTACTGGGAATTTGAAAGTGATTTCACCGGAAACCATCCTTCGTGGTTCTATCTTAGCTGGTGATTCTTTGTATTGAAGCCCAATAGAGGTGTTAAGAGATTTCCTATCTCTTTCATTGTATGATGCCCAAGAGAAGGCTAAACTCAATGAGGAGTTCTTTTGAACGAAGCCCAAGAGGAGGCTGACTCAACAGGGGAGTGTTTGTCTTATATGAAGCCTAAGCGGAGGCTAACTCTGTGGGGAGAGTTTCTTTGTATAAATCCCAAGAGAAGGCTAAGCTCTGTTGGAGATAAAATATCTTGTATGAAGCCCAAGCGGAGGCTGATCCATGCTGGGGATGGATTGTCTTGTATAAAGCCCAAGCGGAGGCTAAACTCAACTGGGGATGAGTTATCTTGTATGAAGCCCAAGCGGAGGCTAACCCATGTTGGAGATGAGTTGTCTTGTATGAAGCCCAAGCGGAGGCTAACTCATGTTGGGAGCCTATTGATTAGACTAATTGTTATGTTAATAATCAAGCTTATATAAACAAGTATGTGTGTGATATGTATTCATGTGAGTTTATGAAGGAAATATAAACAATGCATGATGTTTATTTACGCAGTTCATGAAATATAAACAAGTGTCTCGTGAAACTAACGCTTAAAACGAGCAACTTGATTATTTACAAGTTTGAATTGTGTACCGTGAAGTGAATATGTACACGAATCCAGTATTTATGTACGCATAAAGGTGGATGTACATAGAGGGTCGACTTACATCGAAGAGAAGCCCATTGATTTGAAAACAGCTTCACAGGAATAATGCTCCTTTCAATATCAATGGTATTCAGTGTATAGATGAAACGGATGATCAAGTTTATCTGTTGGAGTATTTGTAAAAGTATCCGTTATGTACAGATGGAAGTTTTGTATGAAAAGTATTTGATATGTATACGTAAAATATGTACACAAAAGACTATTTTGTTTGAGTATACACAAGTGATGTGAAAACAAACGATCAAGTTTGTCTGCATTGAGTATAAAAGAAATATCTCAGATTGTATGATGAAACTTTGTAAAAAGTATTTGACAAAAGTTTGATATGTACAAAGAAATATTATGTACATAAAAGAATGTTATGGGACTTACACCGTGATGGAGGCCCATTGGTCAAAAAGAAATTTTACTCAGAAGAATTCTTTCTTTAGAACCAATGGATTTGGCGTATAGACAAACGAATGAAAACGAAAGAAATTTGTTTACGTTTGAATATTAACAATGATGATTTGAGTATGTACAAGTAAAATTAAATATGTACATAAAGGATTGGGACTTACACCATAAGGGAGGCCCATGATCGATCGAGAAATTCGAGAGAAGACGAAATCAGTTTTATCGTTTTAAATCGGATCGATCATGGTAAAAGATGCAAGTTTGATGAAATGTTTTAAAAAACTGATTTTGAAATGTTTTGAAATGTGAGGTTCATTTATGAAAAGTTTTGAAAAAAAATCGGAAGTCGAAAACTTGAAAAAATTCACCTTAAAAGGAGGTTTGAAAAGTGTTCAGAACGTCGCTTTGCTCGATTAAAATTTAATCAGATGAAAGTTTTTTTCTGAAAATTTTTGCACTATCACAAAATAGATGTATTTATTGACAAGTGTCCAAAAAATCATCTCAAAATGAGAAGTTTTGATTGGTCAAATTTTTTTTTGAAAGTTTGATAAAAAAACATGAAAAAATTTGGAAAGTTTGTAAAAAGAATGGTCCTGATGGGTGTTGAACCCATGACCATGAGGTGGGACTCGTGACTTAAAGGCAAGCAGACAACCACTGGGCCAAATGCGCTGGGATGTTTAGTGGACTAACACACGCGTTGATGTAAGATTGGATAATTTGAATATTTTGAAAATGAAGAACATCAAGAACACGCGCGTATTTCTGGGTTTATGGTTTGATTTTCAGATTCTTTGATCCAAGCTACCATCCTCGTTTCTTAATGAAATTTAATGATGTAAACATCAAAGTTGCTCGATTTTTCATCACGAACATGATGGTGCTTGTTAATTTCATTTATATTTAGCCTATCATGTTTTGCTTTCTGGGAAAACGAAGAACCCTAAAAACTGAGAAATCAAATTAAATTACGTGTAGTTGATGATTGTTTGATTTTTTTGAGGGTTAATGGTCGTTAGATGTGTAGAAAAGGATCGGCCAAGAGCTTTTTTCAATTGGTGCAAGGAATATGGATATCACAGTTCATATGCATACCTGGAAAAGTGAGAATCGAAATTGATGCTAGAGTGTTTCCAGTTGCTGTTTCTTGATCATTTGAGCTTCATCGGCATGTATGGAAGCTGTGATGATAGCCTGCTTGCCTTGAATCCTTTCCAATCAATCTAGCCAAGTCCACCTACGCTAATTCAAAGTGAAACTCAAATGGGGTTAATGGATTTACAGTGTTGTTGTTCTTGATCCGGATCAACTCCATGATGTATATGGATCGTGGTTGGGTGATCGAACTCAAAGGAATCAAGCCTAGCTTCAGCCAATTCCATGGCGCTTTGAAGCTTATGTGCATAGAATGCAAAACTGCTTTTCCAACTTGATTAGTGTTAATTTTATGTTTCATACAGGTTACATATTGATTATAAAACATGTTAGACACCAAAACTTTTCATAGTTTTCAAAGATTTCAAAATTTGCAATGTTTCTCAAAATAACATGAATTGCTTGATTTTCAAGAAAGTAGAGAGAAAGCATGTACTTGTGAAGCTTTGGTTTGAATTTGAACTTGAAATGTGACCAATACCAATGCATTCGGAATGATCTCAGGAATCGAACCATGGCTTTAGAATGTATTTATATTATGCGTGCTTGCTTTTTGATTTTGTTATATTCAGTAAGCAAAAGCCGTCAAGTTTCAAAATTCAAAAGGTAGAGACGAAGTCCAAGCGAGAACGAAGCAAACTAAGGCGACGCTGTTTTCTTCCACTCACTCCGCTTCCAAACAAAGGAAGCACGCCAGCACGCTTGGTCAAGGCATGTGGACTTAAGATTTCGCCTGTGGTCATGAGTTCGATCCCCGCCAGACCGGTTTTCATTCTTTTTTCCAAACTTGCATTATTTTTTATTTTCTAATTATTTTAATATTTTAAATTTTATTTCAATTCTTTTCATAATTTTATTTCTGCATTTAAAAATCATCAAAAATTAATTTGCATTTTTACTAACATTTTTTCTCTTGTTCGATTCATATCGTATTTTCCGATTTCTCATTCCTTTACAGGTTGATCCGATTCAGACGATTCTTTCTTTATCCTTTTATTTTTCAATAATGTAACTGTCTATGGGATGTAATAGTTTAAATTAGGACTTTATTTTCCGATTTTAAAATTATGTATCCGCCTAAAGCCATGTAATAGCGTAGGACATTTACCTTTCCGTACTTTACATTCCGCATTTTAATTTCCGCACCCTATAAATTGCTAGTAACTAGGCGTGTATGGCAAGATAATAACGAACATAGTCCACTAATTTGCAAGATAAAATACTTTAAATCAACACACTTCTTTCACACACGCACCCCTTAGGGTAATTCTTTCTTGTTGCCTTTGCGAATTCAAAATGGTCATGTCCCTCGAACGTAGAGGTATCCTAGCACCGCTGTTTCCAAACAAATCATCATAGTCCCTTCGATACAAAGATCATAAGACCCACGATGTCGCTCCGAATACATGAACTTGACCTCGATTGTCGCCACGAAAATGATGATCGTCCTTCGAATGTGCTAGGATACTTCCTACAAGTTGCCTTCTATGACCATCCGATGTCCCTTCGAATGTCCCGCTTACATCCAACGAATGGAGCTACCTACTAACTAATGGTATGGCTAGCTATTTTAAAGGAACGAGAAGCACGAAACGACCAATTCGAGTAGGTAATAAGTCTTTAGTTGCTTGCTCTAAACCAAATGCTTTTCACACCACACACTCTTTTTTTAAGTTCAAACTCTTTTCAAAACGAAACATTTCCGAACACTTTGTATACACTCCTACATGAGTCATTACAAAGTCAAAGCGAAATGCCTTTTCAAAATATTTTGTCAAACACATGTAAAGCAATTTTAAAAGGTGATCTAGAGTAACTAAGAGCCCGTAGATAACTACGGATGGAAAGGGTGCTAATACCTTCCCTTTTCATAACCATTCTCCCGAACTCGTAATCTAAACGAAGGTCTTTTTCTCGTACTTTTACCTTCCTTAATTGATAAAATAAAAGTCGGTGGCGACTCTTGCTATCCGCACATTTGCGATACAAAACTATAAAGTCAGCTCACCGTGTTACGTAATCGGCGACTCACTGGGAGTGACCCTAAAGAGAGAATTGCCTTAGGATTTCTAAATCACCTTTACCGCTCGCTTGATTTGTATGCTTTATCTTTAAGGGTTGCTTGGGTATTATATTGGGGATCCTACACCCGATCCGGTTTCCTTTTAGGTAAGTAGCAATAATCGTCGCGACTGCTAGACGATATCAAAACGGTCAACATGATGGCTACGTTAGCGTGACACTTTGATGTCCCGATACTCTTCATTCCCAAGTTGAGGATAGTATTTGGCTTCGTGGTGTCATCAAGCGCTAACTAAACTTTTAGAACCTTAATTGACCCATCTTAGCCATTAGAAGGTAGTGAGATGGCCGACTTTGGTGCGCGCTAAGGTTGGTTGATACGATGCTACGCCATTGAGATCGACTTTGGGATATTTTCGATCGACCACTGGCGTCGATTGAAATAAACACCTACGAGAAAGATCGATGATGTGAGATTCCTAGAACCCTATTATTATAGGACAGATGAACCAACTCAAACTTTGGTGGGTAATCACCTATACCTCATGCAAGCCTTAAACCTAGGCTCATTGTGTGATTTGTTTGTGTGTGCTAAACATGACATCATGACATCATTCGCATTGCATATCATTTCTAACTATTTCAAGGACCTAGGATTTATCTTTGCTCTGCTTTGTAGGGATTATGGCTTCTAGAAAGACTATCCAAATCAACTTCATGGGTATACCTTCTCACCAAAGAATTAGTTTCGTAAATCCCGACCATGCTCGCTTATCAAAAGACATGGTTATCTACTTGATTTGGTTATCTCCGGTTTTGAAGAAGATATGATGCATGTCCTATTCCAGCTTCTTTGATCCAAGCACCATTGCTTTACATTCCTGCATTATCGCTTGGTTCCTACCTTGGAAGAGTTCTCTAAGCTACTGGGATACCTATTCTTGACCAAATGCCATTCACCGGTCTAGAAAAGGTTCCTAGGTACGAAGACATTGCATCCGCCTTTACATCTTAAACGCCGATATTGAAGCCAATTGGGAAACCAAGGAGTTAAGGGTTTACTTGCCAAGTTCCTAATTAAGAAAGCCCGAGAATTCCTCAAAGTTATGAGTTTCCATGCATTCAAGACATTGTGGCCTTGCTAATCTATGGTTTGGTTCTATTCCCTAACTCGATCAATTCATAGATGTCAACGCCATCAAGATATTCCTTACTCACAATCCGTGCCTACTTTACTTGGAGATATTCTACATTCTCCACACTGCACTACTAAGAGACAAGGAACTCTCATGTGTTGTATACCGCTACTTTCAAGGTGGTTTATTTCGCACCTTCCTCCATCAGTTTTGAAGAATGAACAAAGGTTGAGATGGTCTCAAAGATTGATGTCACTCTCATTCGATATCCGTTGGAGTCTTTTTCTCAAAAATACTTCACATTCATCGAGCTGTGGAGAATTCCTAATGTACCCTACTTGGTATAAGGGAGGTATTACTTACAACCCTTTCTAGCTCTACGTCAATTTGGTTTTGCTCAAAGATGGTCCACATGATATGCTTCTCCAAGATGTTGTGTTCGACTACAACCACGATCTCCGAATTACCGATTTAAGGTTCATACACGCGGGGCATGGTAAAGAAGATCGATACCAAGACTTTGGGGCACCAAAACTCCATTCCTTGGGAACCTTACCTCAAATGGGTGAGAGCTCGAGCTCAAAACCTCATGATGCCATTTCACTGCTCTACCAAGAATTATGGAACCTGCTATAGGTGACGACTTATACCGCTCTCCATCCCGACATGCCTACCGATTTTGAAGACTTGAAGAGATCCCGGATTCAACCAAGGAAGAAAGGGATACCTTTGAAGCTCAAGTATGCAAGTGAGAAGAAAGTGCTAGAGTTGACCAAGCTACTTCACGAGGAGCGACATCAACGCCTACCTCGGCACCAAGAGGAAGCGCCCATGGAGACTTAGAGCTAGGATTTTTATGCTTTTCTTTTTATTGTTTTGAACTATCTTTTGTACTTAAAAAGAAAAAGAATAATAAAAGAGTACTAATAAATGTTTGTTCTTGCTTGTTTAACAAATTTAAATCTCTAAGGTCCTTGAAAACATTGCATTGCATTCGCATAAACATTGCATATCATAGCATAACATTGCATCACTGTACATTGAGATTGGTTTTCTCATTTGCTCGCTATTTATTTTAGCGTAAATGGCTCTTGAACCACAAAGATCTTCAAGCTCGTAATGCCTGGCCAGAGATGTTTACCACTTGGTCCAAGGCCAAGAAGATCCAAGAAGCTCATCAATGAAGAAGAAGGTTGTTGGTCTCCTCAACATGGGCAGACGCTACAAAGGTGGTCCCAAGAGGGTCACGGATAGAGCTCTCAAGGAAGTGTCAAGACCGAACAAAGTAACAAGGGGATGGTGAAGGCAACACCGAGCTTGAGAAGAACTATGATGATGGCCAATACTGATGAAGATGACAAGTACAAGCAACTTGAAGACCGTCAATGCGTGGAAAACTCAAGATGTCCGGCTGAATTTTGATGATTCGAGTCTCGCCCCTGTGTTCTGATTCCTCCCAAGTTCAAAGTTCCAACTTTGCAAGTATGATGGCATGTCTTGCCCTAAGTTGCATTTAAAGTCCTATGTTCAAGATCAATCCTCACACCGATGATGTAAAGTCAGGATGCATTATTTTCAAGAGAGTTTGTCCGAACCCAATTGGAATGGTACTATCACTAGAGAATGACCGATCCGTACTGGAGTGACTTGGCGATGCTTTCGCATAATATGAGTACAATGTCGAATTGACACCCACTGCATGCAACTACAAAGCATGTCTATGGGTCGTGATGAGAAGTTCAAGGAGTATGCTCAAAGTGGAGAGATCTAGCAGCGAGTTCAACCACCCTTGTCCAATAGGGAGTTGGTTGATATGTTCATGGGACACTAATGACAGCCCATTCTTCAATCATCCGATTGAAATTCTTCATCCGGATTCACCGAGTTGATATTGACAAAGCAGCGATTGAAGTCGGTATCAAGAGTGAAAAGATTCATGTAGACATCTTCAAATGTCGCAAGAGATCTTTTGGTGCTAAGAAAGAAACTAAAGTCGTGTATGGTCGAAAAGCCGAGCCAAGACCGACCGCGCTAACTGTGGGGGGCAGTGATCTCCAATCCTACATCAAGACAACCTCACGAGACAACGCAGAACTTAACGCGCCACGAAGACAAGTACGAAGATCAACATGCCATTGTCGCAAGCCTTGCAACACATGTTGAAAGCAGAGTTGATTACCTTGAGGATCCTCCTCGAATGTCAACACTTCCTCCGAGATACAATCCTAATGCTAAGTGTGCTTACCATTCCAATAGCCCTGATATAGTATCGATGATTGTTGGGCTCAAGAACAAGATTCAAGATATGATCAAGCTAAGCATTGAGTTTGATCCTCCGCTGAGACCAATGTGATCAACGCTCCCATGCCTAACCATGACAAGAGTTCCAATGTGTTGGTGACGATACTTATGTTTTCAACATAGATGACTTGACCATTCCTCTAATGACCGTTAAGAAGAATTTGTTGCAAGTGTCAATCCGTGATGCCCAGAGAATTGTCGTTGGTGCCCATCCGCACCGATGGTTGTGCTTGGTCGAGAAGACGGTTCAAGGCATGATGGATAACCGTGAGATACTATTTCGAAACCACCGTGCGTAAGTTGTGTGAAGAAATGTCTAAGTTGAAGATTGACAATGCAAACGAAACTGCACTATCCGTGGTGGGACACCTTGGGCAGCCAAGTGGAAAGTATGATTACATGGTGAAGTACATCGTCCCGAGAGCTACAAGATTCCTATTGAAGATGTTAAGGTAACCGGATGGGGTGACGATTTCCGTAAGACTATGCCGATGTTAACACAATAAGGATTTCTCATCGATCCCGTGCCTAGAGTGGCACCTCTCATTATCACTTCTCCAAGGCCGCCCATATTCCTCCGACAAAGCTATCCTTGAATTATGGAGTCGATGTTTACTATCATGGGCCAAGCAAGATCCTCTCGACCATTGAAGATCTTACGTTGAAGCTACCATTCCGACATCGACAACATCACCGGATCAAGAAGGTGACTCAAACCGAAGGGTATTCTCTAGATATCTCTCCTCCAAAAGACATCGCGACTCCACTGCATTCCAAATTATTCAACCCATTCCCAAGCTAGAGGGAAAGAACCAATGACTCATCCCGCTCAACCAAGTACCAAAGGAAGTTATCAAGACACCTCCAAACAAGAAATGGAGGAAATTCAAGATTATCAAGAAGAGTGACTACAATGTTGTGGAATGCTAGGACAAACTCCGTCCAAAATCTCCATGCTTGCTCGCTTTGTGCTCGAGGCTCATGCTAATGCCTTGGTGAAGTTTCAAGAATGCTCACGCATCGCAAGACACTACCACCGACTAGTTTGAAGTTTGTATTGCTAGCCCCGCCAACAACGGCCTAGGCTTCTCTCGATGTCGATTTGATTCTCCCGAAGGAACACAACAAAGCCTTGCACATCTTTGTTGAATGCAAGGGCACTACATTGTCTCATGTTTTGTGGATACCGGCTCGCCTCAATATCCTTCCAAAGATCGCTTTGATCGACTTGATGTCAAGGGTTGGTTCGAGACCCAAAGACATTATTGTGAGAGCTTTTGATGGTTCTAAGCGAACAAGATTGAGAGCTTATCACCGTTAAAGTCGGTTCCTAGACTTTTGACTTACTCTTTGTCATGGACATCCGTCCAACTTATTCTTGCCTACTTGGACGCCTGGATACACGGGCAAAGGCCACTCTACCTTGCATCGGTCAAGTACCCGTGAAAGGGAAGGTTGTCACAAGATGTGGTGAAGAAGAGTATATGGTCACCATCTACCATTCCGATACCTCGAGATGGAAGGTGAATTTTGAGACCGCAAGCTTTTGAAACAATACCTAGAGTCATGCCTGACTCTCCCGTCACTCCCGGTTGCTCAAGCCCGCCTAGGATGGCCTCACCGAAAGATGCTCAAGCCAGCTGAAGAAGGTAGTCTATTTGGTCGCCCCGATCTTCCTTTCAAGTCCGACAAGACCGGTTTAGGCTTCACCATCAAAGGTCGAAGATGATACGCCGCGAACGTGCCGCCAACTTCCTTTCCGTGATCGCCAAAGTGGAATCCATGCTATAGAAGACGACGACAACGACTTCGACATCGAAGTGGATCTTCCCAACTCCAGACAAAGGGCTCAAGAATTGGAAGATCAAGACGCTATACCAATCTCCTTTAGTGAGTAATTGCTTGTTTTGTTTTGCTTTTCATATTTCTTTATGTTTTGAACAATAAACTTTGAAAGCCTAGTGCCTTGCCCGGCATCATGGCTCGCTTAGGGTTATTATCTTGTTCATGCTTTCATTCAATAAATTGTTGGACTTTGCATTCAATTATTTGTTTTCTTTACTTTATCACCCCTTCAAAAGCTATGTGTTTCTTACACACACCCACGTGATACATCGTAATCACTCCGAATCTCGTTAACAATTTATGTTATTGCTAAATATGACTTCGATAATCCGATCTACCAAGCCAAGACGAAGGTGAGGAAGATTGTGAAGGTCGGAGAACTTGCCGATCAACAAGAAGAAGAGCAAGTTATACACCACACTAAGAGCAAGTCGAGGTTGTGAATTGGGTATCGACGAAGACGAAAAGAGATCAAGATAGGAGCGGTCTTGAGAAAAGTTAAAGAAAGGTTGGTTCATGCTACGAGACTATATTGAGGTTTTTGCTTGGTCATACGAAGACATGCCGTGTTTAGACATTGATATTATGGTACCGATTGCCGACAAAAGAAGGTTTTTCCCAAAGGAAGGTAGGTCTGTCGATGCGTCCCGAGATGTCGAGAAAATCAAAGCCGGGTTATGAAGCTCAACGCCGGTTTTTAGTCACACCTCTTATCCCCTGGTTGCAATGTGGTACCTGCATCTAAGAAGGATGGCAAGGTACGAATGTGTGTGGATTACGTAGATCCGAATAAAGCAAGTCCGAAAGACGATTTTCCACCCTCATATCGATGTTTCGTTGACAACACCGCCAAGACAAGGTTTTCCTTCATGGATGGTTTCTCCTACATAATCAAATCAAAATGGCTCCTCAAGACATGGAGAAGACTACTTTGTTACACAAAGGTACTTTCTCGCTACAAGGTTATGTCGTTGATCAAGAATGCAGCGCCACTTATCGCGTTATGGTGACATTGTTTCATGACATGATTCATCACGAGATAGAGGTCTACGCCGACGACATGATAGCTCGATCACGCATCAAGAAGAACATCTAGATCATTTGCGTAAACTGCTCGATGTGTGAAGAAGTATGATTGAGACTTAATCCCAACAAGTGCACCTTGGAGTCGATCCGAAAACTCCTAGGGTTTGTTGTCGCGGTAAAGGTATTGAGGTTGACCCGCCAAGGTTAAAGCTATTCAAGAGATGCCGCCGCACCGAGAAAGAGGTCGAGGTTTCGGGCCGACTAAACTACATTGCCGATTCATTGCACACCGATCGCTACTTGTGAGCCAATCTTCAAGTTACTAAAGAAAGATCAAGTAGTGGAATGGAACGACGATTGCCGATCGCTTTTGATAAGATCAAGGAGTACCCTGTAATCCTCCTATACCGATGCGACCCCAAGGAAGACCTCTTATCATGTACTTAATGTTAGAGAATTCAATGGGGTGTGTTGGGGCAACATGACGAGTCCGGGTCGAAAAGAGCATGCAATATACTACCTTAGCAAAGTTTACCGATCGTGAAACAAGATACCACAAATGAGAAAACTTGCAACGCTTTTTGGGCTGTCACGACTAAGACAAGATATGTTGATTCACACTACCTTGTTGATTTCAAGATGGATCCGATAAAATACATATTTGAAAAGCCTCTCGAAGAATAGCAAGATGGCAAATGATCTTGACCGAATATGACATCCAAGACACTTCTCGTAAAGCGATCAAAGGAAGTGTAGTAGCCGATCATTTGGCTCATCGTCAGATGACTATCGCCTATGCAGCTCAAATTTCCATTGAAGATGTTCTACTAGTCACCGATTGAAGAACTGTGACCGGACGAAGGACTCGAACAAGGATCCCGATGGACCATGGTCTTTGATGGAGCCTCAAACTCACTTGGCAATGGCATTGGCGCCATCATTACATCTCCCACAAAGTGACATACCCTTTCACCGCCAGATTATGTTTCAATTGCACTAACAACATGGCCGAGTACGTAAGCGCATCATGGGTATTAAAGTCGCTATTGACTTAAGAATCAAGTTCTTACAAGTGTATGGAGACTCACTTTAGTGATCACCGATAAAGGGCGAGTGGATACAAGCATCCGAATCTCATTCCATATCGAGAGCATGTTCGAGTTTGATCCCCTACTTTGAAGAGATTACTTTGATCACATTCCACGAGAAGAGAATCATTGGCGACGATTAGCTACTATGTCGCCTATGTTCAAGGTCGATGGGACAACGAGGCTCCCGATCATCATCGAGAAGTTCGACGAACCACTATTGTTATGAGCTTGACGGTAAGAGAAACCTTGGTATTATGACGGAAGAGGTATCTTGAGACTCGTGAATATCCGCAGGGCATCCGTTAATGATAAGAAGTTCATGAGAAGATTTGCATCCAAATTCTTCCTTAGCAACGACATCTTATACAAGAGCAACCACAACTTATGCTTACTACTGTAGACCGAAAAAAGAATACGCATCATGGAAGAGTTACACGAAGATTTGGTACCCACTCCAAAGGGACATACAATGGCTAAGAAGATTTTGAGAACAGTTACTATTGGTCCACCATGGAAGTCGATTGTCACCGCTATGCTCGATCTTGTCACAAATGCCGATTTATGCCGACAAAGTACACGCATCTCCGCATCGAATGTTTTGACTCCTCCTTGGCCTTTTGCAATGTGGGCATTGACATGATTGAGAGATTAAGCCCACGCTTCCAATGGACATCGCTTCATCCTTGTGGCAATTGATTACTTTACCAAGTGGGTAAGCATTGCTCGAGATCTCGTTACCAAGAACGTTGTGGCTCGATTCATCAAGCATAATCTTATATGTCGGTATGGCACCCCCGAAAGGATTATCACAGATAACGGTTCCAATATCAACAACAAGATGATCACCGAACTCTGCACGCAGTTCAAGATCAAGCATCACAATTCTTCTCCATATCGGCCTAAGATGAATGGCGCAGTGGAAGCCGCCAACAAAAACATTAAGAAGATTATACAGAAGATGACTGTGACTTACAAGGATTGGCATGAGATGTTACCATTTTCTCTTCATGGTTATCGACAAAGACGGACATCCACTGTGGGCAACCCCTTCTCTCAGATACGGTATGGAAGCCGCCTTACCCATCGAGGTTCGATACCTCAACCGTAGTCCTCCAGAGGCGAGTTAGCGAAGACGATCGGGTCCGCATCGCTTGACCGATTAACTTGATTGATGAGAACGACTGGCCCATCCGCCATGGATGATTTATCGTAAACGAATGATCGTAGTATTTAACAAGAAGGTCAAGCATCGAGTCTACCAAGTCGGTGATCTAGTAGTCAAGTGCATCATTCTTCCACAAGGTGATCCTGTGGGCAAATGGACTCCCACCCACGAGGGACCGCTTTGTAGTCAAAACAGATTTTCCTGCGGAGCTATGATACTTAGCACCATGGATGGTGAAGACTTCCACACCCCGTGAACAGTATATAGTCAAAAATACTACGATAAAGAGACCCGCTAGGTCGATCGCCTAGGCAAAATAAGGAGTATCCCGCGAACCAAAAGGTTCGGGCAAAAGTTAAGGATATATACAAAACATGTACACCCGCAAGTCGAAAACCCGAAAAGGCTTGGGCAAAAAGGGTATCCCAGACCGAAACCCGAAGGGCGGTCTAGGAAAAGTTAGATTTAAGCGCACGACTATGTCTCTTCCAGATCACCGCCTGCACTACTATCGATTCAAGATTCAAATGGCGAAGATCACCACTCACTTCTAACGACGCAAGGAGATGAGATAGTTGAAATATATGAGTACTAGCATAGTTGGAACTTAACGAGATTGTTTCCGCATGGCTTTTTACCTTTCTTGTGTACAAACTACTTGGCCATACGCCACATTTCAAATAAATGCAAGTTCTTTCTCTTTACAATTTTCACTATGGTTGTTTGCATAAAGTCCAACGTTTGCTTTGAATGATTATATGCATTTGACAATAAAAATCTAATCGCAAACATACGAAAAGTGAACATACAAAAGTAGTTACTACAGGCTCCAGGAATTGGGACGACGACAAAAGTCACCAAAAACATTCCCCCATAGAGCATGATCCCCACAAAGGTGTTACCTACAAACCTCCCTCCAGCGGAGTATGTGTTAATCCAAGCAGCGATTCCACTCAACCAAGCAGTGTTACATCGGTCTCCAAGCAGTAACCCTTCACCCCCAGTCAAGGTATTTATCCTCAATGGTAACTCTCATTCTTTCCTTTTTCCCCAACAAGATTCAGACTCGAAACTTGGTCAGATAGTGCATCGGAGGAAACCACATCTTCATCCCCCAGCCTGGGATTACAACGGGTTCCTGACTCTTCCAACCCGGTCTCCCTAAGGCAACTACCAATTGCTCTCCAAATGAGATCTACACTGTAATCCCCAAGAGCGCCTCCTAAATTTCCTCCAGATCTACATACAAGGTCCCCAGATCGCCTCCCGATTCTCCTCGCAGGTCTATGAGATCTTCAACAAACGAGATTTTCTAATCTATCAACCATATCTAGGCCCAAGACTTGGTCGATAGTGCATCGGAGGAACCGGATATCTTTCTCTTTCAAATGCGGTTATCACCCACTCAACTCCAAGCGTAAGTCGAAATCCTCAAGTGACATCTACATCTTCTTCAAGATGGATATGTTTTGAAATACCACAACATCTATCATTCATACATTTCTCATAAAGTCATAATTCATGCATATGTCATTCATATACACGTCATGCATCATACTTTGCATAAAACTAACAAATATTCTATCAAAGTTCTCTTGTTTTTTCAAAACAGTAATACTTCGACGCAAACAGTCCAGATTAAGCCCCGAATCGACGGAAAACTATCTCGAAAGACCGCCTTGGTTGTCCTCCTCCGATCGTCCAGATTAAGCCCCAATCGACGGAAAACTATCTCGAAGACCGCCTCGGTTATCCTCCGATAAGTGCAATGGATCAACACCGATGCACAACAGGAAGCTATCCACATTTTTGCCAACTACAACCTCCCTCGAGTAATCAAGACGAAGATTTATTCGATTCCCGATTATCACGACTACAGTAGTCAGCGACGACTCGCCGCCTTGGATGGCATCTTAAGCCCATCTCCAACTACTTATCAACAAGGCTTCACTTTCGAATGCGCATATATGGTTAAAAATCAATGCAAACCAATAACTTCATTCAAAAATGAACACGAAGTCTAACGACGACTCTCCTGATGGCATCTTAAGCCCATCTCCTCTCCCTTCCGTAAACGCTCATGAGTCTAGCATGCACTCACCTCTCCAAAGAATCCTCCTATCAATGATCTCGAGTCTAACGACGACTCATTCCCCGCTTCTCCAAATGGCATCCGAAGCCCATTCCCGCATCATCACCAACCGCGAGTGCAAATTTTGTGTGTACTGAGTGTTCAATCATCTTCACCTCCAGTCACGAAAGGCACGCATGCCAATCTAACCTTCCAAGACAAGAAGATTGAACAGGCAGCTGTCATACCCCAAAATTTGCCCTCCATTTACTCAAGAGATTTCATACATCTATACTCAAGGATTCCTCAAGAGTTGATCGACAAACTCTCCTAGACAATCAACCCAAACTAGGGTTTGGTATCTCTCGTGCCAAGATGGCTTCCAACATCTCCAATGGTCTTCATGCCTCCTCATATGCTTCAAAGATTCTCCATGTCAAGTTTCAAGCTTCAAAGATCAAGTTTCCTCAAACAATTGCTCGATGGTTGAAAATCAACAGATTGACAAAAAGTCAACTATGGTCAACATACAACAAACTTCATAATTTTTGGTCAACATCCTCATTTTGAAGTTACATTCATCATTTGATCAAGGGTTGATCATGATTCATCAAGAAAACTCAAGATTTGCTCAAAAGTCAAACTTTCTAAATTAGGGTTTCTAGATGAAAAGTCAATCGAACTTTGACTCGATCATAACTTTCTCGTAAATTTTTCCACCACCTCTTGTTTTGAAGGAAATTCAATTCTCTACAACTTCATGTCTCACAAGAATGTCCAAAAATGCTTCATTTGAGAGGTATAGCTCAAAACATTACAGTGTCATTTTCAAAGTCAACAAAAGTCAACTTTTGTTTTGAAGATATATTGAGCATGGAAACTCCAATTGAGATGAGACCAAAAGGTTGGTTAGAGGACTCTTAGAGCTTCCAAAAGTCCAAGAACACTCAAAATGTGGAAAATTGAGCAAGATACACCATTCACAAGTTGGGCAATTTTGAAGGAATGCACAAAGAGAGATACTTAAAATCAAATTTTTGCAAATGGGCTTGCTTTTCTTCATCCAAACTTATTCCTCATACAATTAGGAATATCCAAGCCCAATGCCACGAATTTTTATTTTATTTTTCTATTTAATTTGGAATTTATTCATTTAAATACAAATTAAATTTAAAAATAAAGTATAAAATCAAAATTAATTACAAAGTTGATTTTTATTCTTTCCTTGAGACCCAAGCAACTCACAAAGGCCAAAATTGAAATTTGATCAATATGGCAAGATTGGATTGAAATTAATCAATTTTGAAAATTTGATTTTGTACAAAAATCAAATTTGATTTGCTTGAATGTTGATTGATTCTTTCCCAAAACCATTCCAAATCCATCCAAGATAAATATATGATGCATACCTATCAAGAGAAGACAGTAAAAATTGGCTCAAGAACCCTAACCTAAAGTCAAAATTTCGCACTTCAAGCAACTAGCAGCCATCGATCCAAATTCTTTCAAACGATTTTGAGGATTCAAACATATTCTTGACATCCGGAAGCATTCCGCACCTTTACTTTGCCAAAACCATCAAGAATCGTGAAAACCGAATTTGGTTTGTTCTTGAAATTTCAAAATCGATTTTTCATTCATGCATTATTAACATGTTTTGTGTTTGTTTTGTGATTAGTGATGTGTTTGCAAGCTCGGCACTCCAATTGAATTTCCATGGCTGTGAATGCATAACACCATTGTTAGGGTTTCGAGGTCGATTTAGGGTTTCACAAAATAGGAAAAATTAGACCATGAGACCTATACCAATGCATTCGAATGATCTCGTGAATCGAACCATGGATTTAGAATGTATTTATATTATGCGTGCTTTTTGATTTTGTTGGGATTCAGAAGGCCGAGCAAAAGCCGATCAAGTTTCAAAATTCAAAAGGTATGAGACTAAGTCTCGCGAGAACGGCAACCAAGGCGACGCTGTTTTCTTCCACTCACTCCGCTTCCAAACAAAGGAAGCACGCCAGCACAGCTTGGTCAAGGCATGTGGACTTAAGATTTCGCCTGTGGTCATGAGTTCGATCCTCAGACCGGTTTTCATTCTTTTTCCAAACTTGCATTATTTTCTATTTTCTAATTATTTTAATATTTTGCATTTTATTTCAATTCTTTTCATAATTTTATTTCTGCATTTAAAAATCATCAAAAATTAATTTTCTTTTTGCATTATTTTCATAAAATCTTTATTTAATTTATAAAATTAAAAAAATATATTTTTGCATGCATATTTATTTTTATTCATATTTTTGCATTTTGATCACTTTTAATTCATTTTAAATTATTAAATTGCATCCAAAAAATCCCAAAAATTTATTTTAGCATATTTATATTATTCCCAGCATGTAATAATTTTCTCATATAAAATTTTGCATTTTTACTAACATTTTTTCTCTTGTTCGATTCATATCGTATTTTCCAATTTCTCATTCCTTTACAAGTTGATCCGATTCAGATTTATTCTTTCTTTATCCTTTTATTTTTCAATAATGTAACCATGGGATGTAATAGTTTAAATTAGGACTTTATTTTCCGATTTTAAATTATGTATCGCCCAAAGCCATGTAATAGCGTAGGACATTTAACTTTCTCACTTTACATTCCGCATTTTAATTTCCGCACCCTATAAATTGCTAGTAACTAGGCGTATGGCAAGATAATAACAACATAGTCCACTAATTTGCAAGATAAAATACTTAAATCAACACACTTTTCACACACGCACCCCTTAGGGTAATTTCTCTCTGCCTTTGCGAATTCAAATGGTCATGTCCTCGAACGTAGAGGTATTCTAGCACCGCTGCTTCCAAACAAATCATCATAGTCCTTGATACAAAGATCATAAGACCCACGATGTCGCTCCGAATACATGATCTTGACTCGATTGTCGCTACGAAAATGATGATAGTCCCTTCGAATGTGCTAGGATACTTCCTACAAGTTGCCTTCTATGACCATCCGATGTCCCTTCGAATGTCCCGCTACATCCAACGAATGGAGCTACCTACTAACTAATGGTATGGCTAGCGCTATTCTAAAGGAACGAGAAGTACGAAACGACCAATTTGAGTAGGTAATAAGTCTTTAGTTGCTTGCTCTAAACCAAATGCTTTTCACACCACACACTTTTTAAGTTCAAACTTTTCAAAACGAAACATTTCGAACACTTTGTACACTCCTACATGAGTCATTACAAAGTCAAAGCGAAATGCCTTTTTCAAAATATTTTGTCAAACACACGAAAGCAATTTTAAAAGGTGATCTAGAGCAACTAAGAGCCAGAGATAACTACGGATGGAAAGGGTGCTAATACCTTCCTTTTCATAACCATTCTCCCAACTCGTAATCTAAACGAAGGTCTTTTTCTGTACTTTTACCTTCCCTTAATTGATAAAAATAAAAGTCGGTGGCGACTTTTGCTATCCGCACATTTATATACAAAAACTATAAAGTCGGCTTCACCGTGTTAAGACTTACACCGTGATGGAGGCCCGCTGGTCAAAAAGAAATTTTACTCAAGAATTCTTTCTTTAGAACCAATGGATTTATGATAGACAAACGAATGAAAACGAAAGAAATTTGTTTACGCTTGAATATTAACAATGATGATTTGAGTATGTACAAGTAAAATTAAATATGTACATAAAGGATTGGACTTACACCATAAGGGAGGCCCATGATCATCGAGAAATTCGAGAGAAGACGTAAATCGCTTTTATCGCTTTAAATCGGATCGATCATGGTAAAAGATGCAAGTTTGATGAAATGTTTTAAAAACTGATTTTGAAATGTTTTGAAATGTGAGGTTCATTTATGAAAAGTTTTGAAAAAATCTAAGTCTAAAACTTGAAAAATTCACCTTAAAAGGAGGTTTGAAAAGTGTTCGTAACGCGTTGCTCGATTAAAATTTAATCGATGAAAGTTTTTTCTAAAAATTTTGCACTATCACAAAATAGATGTATTTATTGACAAGTGTCCAAAAATCATCTCAAATGAGAAGTTTTGATTGGTCAAAAATTGTGAAAGTTTGATAAAAACATGAAAAATTTGGAAAGTTTGTAAAAGAATGGTCCCTACGGGTGTTGAACCCATGACCATGAGGTGGGACGCGGCAAGAAGACTTAAAGGCAAGGCACAACCACCGGGCCAAATGCGCTGGATGTTTAGTGGACTAACACACGCTGATGTAAGATTGATAATTTGAATATTTTGAAAATGAAGAACATCAAGAACACGCAGATTTCGGGTTTATGGTTTGATTTTCGATTCTTTGATCCAAGCTACCATCCTCGCTTAATGAAATTTAATGATGTAAACATCAAAGTTTCTCGATTTTCATCACGAACATGATGGTGCTTGTTAATTTCATTTATATTTAGCCTATCATGTTTTGCTTTCTGGGAAAACGAAGAACCCTAAAAACTGAGAAATCAAATTAAATTACGTGTAGTTGATGATTGTTTGATTTTTTTGAGGGTTAATGGTCGCGATGTGTAGAAAAGGATCGCCAAGAGCTTTTTCAATTGGTGCAAGGAATATGGATATCACAGCTCATATGCATACCGAAAAGTGAGAATCGAAATTGATGCTAGAGTGTTTCAGCTGTCGCTTGATCATTTGAGCTTCATCGGCATGTATGGAAGTCAGATGATAGCCTGCTTGCCTTGAATCCTTTCCAATCAATCTAGCCAAGTCCACCTACAGTTAATTCAAAGTGAAACTCGAAAATGGGGTTAATGGATTTACAGGTTGTTGTTCTTGATCTGGATCAACTCCATGATGTATATGGATCGTGTTTGGGTGATCAGAACTCAAAGGAATCAAGCCTAGCTTCAGTTTCGAATTCCATGGCAGTTTTGGAAGCTTATGTGCATAGAATGCAAAATCTGTTTTCCAACTTGATTAGTGTTAATTTTATGTTTCATACATATATTGATTATAAAACATGTTAGACACCAAAATTTCATAGTTTTCAAAGATTTCAAAATTTGCAATGTTTCTCAAAATAACATGAATTGCTTGATTTTCAAGAAAGTAGAGAGAAAGCATGTATTTGTGAAGTTTTGTGTGAATTTGAACTTTAAATGTGACCAATTTATAGGCAATAGGTTCTAAATGTTAGGCAAGAAGGACATGGCAATTGGTGATTCAAAGAAAGCTTAAGGGCAAGAAAGTCTTTTGTAAAGCAAAAGGAAGGTTCCTTTTTCACCATGTGAAATTATCCAACTTGATCCAATCTTTCAATTATCACTTCTCACTGATGTTTATCAGTTTGATGACTCAATTTGGCAAGGTGGCAAGTGGTCTAAATGAGAAAACACAAATGACCTATAATTTGAAGTTTTGAATCTTTGAAAATCAAGTTTCATGGAGCCTTATGTTTCAATTTCAAAAGTGTATCTAGACCCATGGATTTGAGAGTTCTTGGACATTTTGGAAAGATGTTTCCATGATCTACAACTTTCATGTTTTGAGTTTTTCAAATTCAAATTGGAACTAGGTGAAAAATGGCTTGAAGTTTGAAAAATAAGAAATTTCAACACTTAGAAAATTTCTAAGTATGAAAACTTTTGACTTTTGTTGACTTTTTCAAATACTTGATTTTTATGATCATGATGGATCATTTGAAGTATTTTGATGATGGAAAAGTTTTGTTTTGAAAATTTGACCAAAAGTCAAAGTTTGACTTTTCTCGCAGATGAATTTTCATCGACGTTTTAAATCGATCGATGAAGTCTGTGAACTTTTGTGATGTTTTGAATCCAGAAATTAGGTCAACATGTTGTATCTAAGATATAATGACCAATCTCTATCCAAAAAAGTCATTTCTTGCTCAAAAAGTCAGAGGAAACTCATGCCCGATCAAAACCCTAATTGGTCGATCCTTGATTGATCTGTGAGAAAATTTGATATCTGAGGATAAGAGGTTGATGATTTGATCAAGATAGATCAAATAAGATGAGAAAATCTCAAACCCTAATTGGTTAGCTCTTGAATCAGATGAAAATCTGATGAAACCCTAATTTTGACCTGTGAATGCTATACCCGACACGTCCGTCGAATCATAGTTGTGCAATGATGCAAATGTAAGGTGGTATATTAGGTCAAAATTTGGGGTATGACACCATGTCGAAGTTTCTTTTGTACAGAACATCTTCATTCAGGAAGAAATTCCTAGAAAGCCTTCTTAGAGTTTTCTTATCCTTGTACGATGCCCCGAGTGGGTATTCTCGTGTTCAAGGAAACGTTGATGTCGGAAACCACGGCTATCGTCAAGACCGCTTCAGCTATAACACATATGCAGGTCTTTCAAGGCGCTTGATGCGGATCTTAGGCATATCATTCCAATCGTTGACTTTGAACATGGAAGATAGAGTAGCTAAGGCGCCCGCTATTCGACTCGATCTCGAGGATATGATGCGCTCAACTTTGTTGCGTAAAGTCAACAAACGCCTTGCATAATATCTCGTAGGAATTAGACCAAGATGATGAGTTTCATACTTGTCTTTGATTTGATTGATCACAAGGGCTGATTCTCCATATATGTCAAGGATCTTGATCCTCAAGTCGATGGCTTCTTTAATGCCCATGATGCAAGCTTCATATTCTGCGATGTTGTTGGTGCAATCAAACAAGAATCATGAAAACGGATATCGAACCTTCGGGAGTGATGATGACGCCCCAATTCCATTGCAAGACATTAATCGCCCATAAAAAATTAAGCCCCATCTAGATCCTGGATCAGGACCTTCGCCGGGCAGCGGTTCGTCGCAATCTTTCGTCTTCAAGTACATAACATCCTCGTCTGGGAAATCCAATTTGAGAGATTGGTATTTGTTGAGCGGTTGATAAGCCAAGTGATCAGCGAGAATGCTTCCTTTGACCGCTTTTTGAGCGCGGTATTGGATGTCATATTCTGATAATAGCATTCCATCGAGCAATTCTTCCCGCATATGTGCTTTTCAAAGACATACTTGATCGATCCATTTTGGAGATTAACCAAGTCGTGTGATTGATCATGTATCGCGGAGACGTTTAAGCCCACACCAAAGCGCAACATGTTTTCTCGAGCATGGAGTAACGAGTTTCACCGTGAACTTTTACTCGTGTAGTAGATGGCATGCTCCTTCTTACCGGTTTCATCTTGTTGTCCAAGTACGCAGCCCATGGAATCTTCTAGCACGGTAAGGTACATGATTAATGGTCTTCCTTCAACTGGAGGGATCAATATTGGTGGTTCTGACAGGTATTCCTTGATACTGTCGAATGCTTTTTGGCAATCGCCTGTCCACGCAACTTGATTTTTATGGAGCGCTTTGAATATCGCCCACTGTGTAGCAAATATCCGAGAGATAACTGAGATGTATTCAACCGCCCAAGAAATCCTCTTACTTGCTTTTCCTTATGTGGCGTAGGCATTTCTTGAATAGCCTTGACTTTGTCAGGGTCCACTTCAATACCTCTTTGACTGACGATGAAACCTAGGAGTTTTCTAGATCTTACCCCAAAGGTGCATTTGTTAGGATTCAAAGTGAGCTGAAATTTTTAGTCGTTAAAACAACTTTAAGAGATAGTCTATATGCTCATCTTCAAGGTCGACTTTGCTATCATGTCGCCTACGAGACTTCGATCTCTTTGTGCATCATGTCATGGAAGAGAGTAGTCATTGCCCTCTGTAAGTCATACCGCATTCTTTAATCCAAATGGCATTACTTTGTAGCAAATGTGCCCTATGGCGTGATGAAGGATGTCTTCCATGTCTTCGGAGCCATTCGATCCGATTAGCCAGAGAAACCATCCATGAAGGAAAAGACGTTGAATTTTAAAGGCTATCCATTAGCATGTCGATATGGTAGTGGGAAATCGCTCTTTTGACTTGCTTTGTTCGATCCTCGGTAGTCACACATTCTCGACCTTTCCATCTTTCTTGGAGACAGGCACTATGTTGGCTAGCCATTGAGGATATTCAGAAGTGATGAGGAAACCCGCGTCGAGGTGTTTTTGAACTTCCTTTTTGATTTTGTCAGCCATATCAGGGTGAACTCTTCTTAGCTTTTGCTTAACTGGTGGACACTCCGGCTTTAATGGCAAGTGATGCTCTACGATGCTGGTATCTAAACCCGGCATGTCTTGGTAGGACCAAGCGAACACATCGACATATTCTTTGAGAAGATCTATCAATTTGCCCTTGACGTTGTTGTCGAGTGAAGCTCCGATATTTACTTCTTTTTTGTCTTCTTCAGAACCCAAGTTGATTGCTTCTGTGGGTTCTCGGAGGCTGAATGATCTGCCTCGTGCTTAAGTAATCGAGAAATCTCATCTGGGATCTCTTCTTCAACTTCCTCCTCGGCGACTTCACAGGGGATCTCAAAGTTGGGAGAGAGTATAGAGTTATTGCTTTCAATGGATTTGTCCATCTGTTTAATCTGCATTTTTGTTTTATATTTGATTAATTAATCTTTCTTTTTTTTTGAAAAAGTCAATGTAAAAGCCTATGCAGATTAATTTTTTTTTTGATTATATTTTTTTGAAGATTTTTTTTTTATTGTGTTTTTTAGGATTATCATTTCCAGGAAAGGGTAAAATGAAAAAATAAACACACAGTGTGGAATCAAAACAACGCATTTTATTTATGATTCACAATATGAAACAGGGCCCTAAAATACAAACTCCTTTGTCTTGGGAAAGACAAAGAGAAATTATTTAAAAGCTAAACCCTATAAAACATATCTTCGCTCTGGGTGAAGCGAGAGTTCATAACAAAAGCAAAGATAAACTACTTAGAACTAGGAGCGTTAGTCCGAACTTCAACAGGTTTCCAGTAGTGACGAACTCCTTGGAAGTCGAGGTACTCGGGTAATTTTCCACTTGGTTTAACTCGAGTAGACCTTGGTCGTTGGTTGAGGTGTTTTGAAGACTCGGACGACGGACTCGCTTTCGTGTCTAAAGCGCCTTCTTCACCTTGATGAATAGATCGAGAAGTGGGATGCAGCATATGTGCTTCCTGCTGACCTTTGCTTGAATTCGGGATGTACCTCCAATCTTCTCGAGTGAAGAGACTCATTGTCAGACACTTTCCACTTCGTATCCAATCGCACCTTGATCTTCAAAGGATCATGTTGATGTAGTGGTAATCGTGATCCGATTTAATGAATTCCACAAAGTGGTTAAAGCGAGATCTTCATTTGGGATCTCGATTGGTTGATTAGATTGAGAAGATGGGTAAACTTTTCTCGTTGACTAGGGTACTCAAAGAATCACCCCATCCAGAGGGCTGGATATCTTCGATTCTGATTCTCGAGCTTACTGGCGCAGTATATTTCACCATGTAATCAAATTTTCCACTTGGTTCTCCCAAGGTATCCCAAACTTTAGAAGGGATAGGTGGATTTTCATGCTCTTGCGGACATGTCTTTGAATTGATCATTGGAGGATAGTATGGCTTAATAGGATTCTTCCTGATACACATATTCAGGGTTGTTCAGATAAGTGCTCCATTCTTCAGATCCAGAAGGGTCATCTTCATCATCTTCAATGGTAACAACGTTAACTTCTTGAAGAACAAGGTTTAAGAAACCCCCACTGTTGAATACTTCTTTAATTGGACGAAGTGCTTCATCCTTTTGCTTGTCTTTAGAGAATACGGGTGTGAACCCGAGTTCGGCTTTTGTTTCGTTGTTGACAGGTTTGATTAATTGTCCCCAACCTTCAGCATTGCCATCTTTTACTATCCGTGCTGCTTCTTTATACGAAGAGATAGATGATCTGTTTTTGCTGGTAGATTCATCTTCTAACGGATGTTCTGGGAGATGTGTCCCTTCAATGTCATTAGCTGTGATGAAAGAGAAACTGGACAAATGGCTTACAAGCAAAGCTTGTTCACCACTGATTGTTACCAACTTTCCATTTACTGTGAATTTTAATTTCTGATGGATAGTAGAAGTTATTGCTCCTGCCTAGTGGATCCAAGGTCTTCCTAGTAGACAACTGTAAGCAGCTGGCACGTCCATGACTTGGAAAGTAATTTGAAAAGTGTGCGGACCAATTGTCATTGGGAGATCAACTTCCCCAATAACTGACTTCCTTGATCCATCGAAAGCTCTTACTACTATGTCATTGAACTTCATTGGTGTCCCTTTGTAAGCCAAACGAGCGAGTGTCGTCTTCGGCATTACGTTCAAAGATGAACCAGTATCTACCAATACATTGGACAGGGAATCTAATTGGCAAATCATCGAGATGTGCAAGGCCAAGTTGTGATCTTTCCCTTCTTCTGGAAGTTCCTCATCACTGAAGCTTAGATTATTACAAGCTGTTATGTTGGCAACAATACCCCCAAACTAGTCTGTTGTTACATCATGGTCTACATAGGCTTGGTCTAGTACCTTCATTAAAGCTTCTAGTGAGTGAGGAGTAGAGAAGATTGAAATCTTGGAAGGAGTCTCGATGCCTTGATCCACGACTCGTATTCGCTTCTTGATTAATTTCAAGATCTCATCAAAAGTCCGTGTTGCTTTCTATCGTGAGGACCATTTGTGCTTGTTAATAAATGGAATCGCTAGGATTCTCGGAAGATATGTTAACTGGACTTTGTCTAACAATAGGAGCTGCAAGTGGTCTTGGTGGCAATGGAGTGTGTACTCGTCCACTTCGTGTTACTCGTCCGATTTCTATTATATTAACATTATCTGGAAGAGTTGGCATGGGTTTCTCCTTCCCATCCTCTATCAGGCTTGCATTGTATTGGTAAGGAATTGCTTTGGTAGAACTGTATGGAATAGGACCGGGTGGGAAAATCACCAAAGGAGACCCTGGAACGTTGGAACCGTTGTATTCAATCTCCACATGTTTGGGTACATTGAAACAAGGGATGATAACGTTTACTTCGGGATTTTCCGAGTTGATATCTGAGACTAAAAGCTCATGCAGAAAATGCCCTACTATATTTATGTCATGGTCATCTCTGCTTCAGATCCAGGGTCACCGATGTCTAACAATCGCGAATATTCGCTTCTTATGGTGGGACATCCTGAGATCTTTGGCACATATATCGCGTCGAAAATCATGCTTAGTAAAGGCGCTCATTGTACTGCATATATACATGGAGATGCACTAAGTTTCCGATCAAGTTTACGCCTCAGGACGAGATACCGTCTGTATTTTAACATCGACTCATGAATGTCCGCACTGGAGGAAGCGGATTGGCTTGCACATTTGGATTTGTATTTCTAAGAAAGAAGATTAGATTTCACTAATCTGTATTGCCAATGCAATACAATGCTCAAGGTCATGGCCGGTGCCCTTGGTGAAAAGGGCAAGATACGGGCTTTGTACCACCACGGCAATTTTTCGAACCGAGGTGGTGACCTTGTTCATCGATTCCTTTCTATTAGCACGAGTAAAGTTCGTACGCTATTGGAATTGGTCGAATTGTGTGACCCGAGGTGCACGGTTTTGATTGTTAAACCGAGCTCGCTGATTTAGGTTGAGTTTGTTGATTTTGTTGAAATTGCGGAGCAATTCCACGTGTTTGGATTGACGGTGGTGCTATGGCAGTACACTGTCGTTGTTGACCGACATTCTTCGTGGTTTCTCGGGATACCATCCCTATGTCATTCCTTTTTCCTTGGAAGCTAGTTCCAATCTTTTTAGTTCCACTAGAAGATCCTCGCTTGGTTAGGCGTCCGGTTCAACTCTTCTAATCGCATTCCCATGCTCACCATTTCGTGAAATCTCCGGGAGCGCTAGCGATCATTCGCCGTAGTAGAATGAGCCAAGAGTGTTTAAGAATACCTTAGTCATCTTTTCTTCCAAGGGCGGTTGATGGGCGCAATTTCTCCATCGTCAAGCATATTCTTTGAATGTATCTCTTTCCTTGAGACATGGAGCGGAGTTGATCCCTATCGAGCCATATCCAAGTTGAACTTATATTGTTGTACAAAGGCTTCACCTAAGTCATTGAATGTTTGGATACTTACTGTCTAATCCCATGTACCACTTCGTGCAAGGCACCGAAGACTATCTTGGAAGTAGTGGATTAACAATGGTGATCGTCGTTGTGTAGACATTTTCCGCATACATCGTGAGATGACTTTGTGACAGGAGTTTCCTTTGTACTTTTCAAAGTCGGACTTTGAATTTTGCGTATCCTTACCGAGGAACTAAGCACGATCTTGGGCGTTTTTCCCAAATTCTTTTCCACGAATTGTTTTAATTTCAAGCTGCATTTTGAGTTGTTCTCGGAGATTCTCCATCGGCGTCAAAATGTTCGAGTATGGTGAACTTCTTCGTCTATGGTAGTGTGCACTACCGTTGAGTTCGTCATGATCGGTTGAGAAACCGCATTGTTACTTGTGGAAGAGTTACTCCATGCGGAGTAAATGTAGAGTTTTGCCGCAGTAGGTATTTCAAGCGTGGTTGTTTGCACTTGAGAAGTCGGTTGGCGAAACCGATGCCAGTTGAAAGGCATGCCCCATGGATAGCCTTCGCATGCTGAAAGGTGAACTACCGATCATGACAAATGGAACCGTAGTAGTGTCTTCAAATCGCCGCTTGGTTTTGACCGCCGATGTCTTGTTGACTTTATCATGCCAATGAATTGACCAAAGATGTGAGTCTCTCCACTTCTTCTTGTAGTTGTTACCGTACTACTAAGTTCAACATTCTCTTGTTCAAATCCTTCCATTACTTTTCTTCTTTTGATCCGTATCGTACGCTCGAAAGTTGGTCGTGGGACGTCGAGAAACTCTAAGACGACAGACTTGGCGATCTTTTCCCACTGCTCAAACTGCTCAAGTATCAGACTCTAGACAATAGACTCAATATGCAAAATATGATGCATGATTATGATTGTAAAGAAAGATTTCCAAAGAATTTACGCTAAAAGAGAAATTTTTGGCAAATATTTGGATGGAAAACACGAATTTATTGATTATTGAAAGAAGATTACAACAATTCTGTTTTTGAGCATTGCTCACACAAATGATAAAATAAATGATAAAATACAAACTGAACTAAACTAATTAAATGTCTTCGCTTGATGAAGATCCAAAGGCTTGATGTAGCTTCAACTTCGTGATTTCTTTCCATAGTGAGCTTTCACTTTCTCGCTTTTAGCTTGCTAATGACTTTCTTCCACTTGTCGGGAGCGAGGATCGCTGGTTGTCATTTCCTCAAGCTTCCTTTTCCTTTCTTTGACATATCTCTGGATTCGCTATCTTCTCACGGTAATCTTCTCATCTTTCTCCATGAGCCATTCATCCCGGAAGTAAAGCGCCTTTTCATGATCTTTGACTTCTTCTTGAGCTTCTCATTCTCAAGATTAGTCTTAAGGAACTTGTTTTCCAAAGCTCTTTTCAAACCCTATTGGCCAAAGCTTCTTGGTATTCTCCATAGTTTCGACGGGAAAATTGTTAATTTGGAAGCGGTTGAGAACATGGGTTCTTCATAAGCGTAAGGCATTCGAAATTCCTTTGCTCTTTCACCCAAGAAGTGTAGGTTTCATGGCTACACAATTCTTCGCCTTACCTTTTCTTTCTTTCGGATGATGCCAAGCTCTAATCATCCTAGCCTTCAATCCTGGGAGTCTTCTCCTTCGTGATAGAAATAACTCTACCCAGAAACCAAGAGGTTTACTAGAGTTTGCGATCCGAGTTGACGCCTCGCCAGAATGGGTTGTAGTTGATTCCTCCTTTGTACCGATGAGAGGTACGTTGGCAAATTCTCCATTTCCTCAATGATTTCCATCTCATTGTCTCGCCAAGGTATACCAATGGATATCGTCATTTGTAGAGACATGAGTCTTCGAGACCAATGCCACTGCCTTTGTTTTCATGAAGATAGAGATTTAGGCAAATGAAACAATCCATTTGAAAAAGAGGTACACACATGATAGTCCGCCTCCTCGACGATTCCTATGATGAATGGAAAATACGTGTCACCAAGTAGAGTAGGAACGGGATTTCCAATCAGAAAGATCCTTATGGCGTTGATATCAATGAAATTTGGGACGTTGGGAAACAACACCAATCCATAGAGTAGTAAAGCTAAAATAGCTTCAAAGGCTACCATATACTACCTACCAGAGAATTTGAGAGCCTTCTCCATTAGGAACTTTGAAGTCAGTCCTAAGAGTTTTCCTCTGGTAGTTAGGTTTTTGTCTATCTCAGATTTCTTTAAGTGAGTCATCGTTGCAATGACTGGTGACTTGGGAATGGCTTCCAAACCATTGAAAGGCACTTTGTCCGACATCGAGATACCTAGGATATGCGCACTCTTCCAAAGTAGGCATCAACCGATAGTCGTGGAAAGAAACAATGATAGATCGGATCGTAGAATCGAATGAAAGTTTTGAGAAGTCCTTCATCAACGTTAGTGTTCGAATAGTTAAAAGAGTTCCATAGCGTTTTTTCAAACCGAGGATCTTCTACCAAGGATGCTAACTCTTTAACTTTCCTACATCGTGAATTTAAAATCGTATCTCTTGGTGAATCTTCCTCCGACGCCATCACTCTAACCTAAAATATTTTACAAAGAAAAATCTAAATTTTTGGAAATGGGAGAGAAATGAAGTTTTGAATAAATGAATGAATGCATGGATGCGGCAAACATGGTTAGTAGTTATACACACGGTCAAGCGCTCAAGTCACGAGCATGAGGCCAACGATAAGAATCAACGCGGTTAAGTTCTAAGGGCTTATTCATCTCAGAAACGGGTTCTATCGACAATACAGTTCACTCCTCTTTGAAATATTATCGGATTTGTTGAATACCGATGGTCCAATAATATTTTCAAGAGAAACTCACTGATCGTAGTCTCGCATGACAATTACTCTAGGCTTACCGAATAATCTCTGACTACATCCTAAATGGCCGTGATGGGTTATGTGTTCTACAACCAACTCACGCAAGTTCCCTTGAAAGCAAATGTCTTGCAAATACTTGCTAAACACAAATACCCCCAAGACAACCTCCTCCACCGAGAGGGATATTAACTTTGTAAGTATTGAGACTTCTCACAAGTTAATACCCCACCTAGATCTTAAAATGTTTCTTAACCGGGTTAGGATTTCTTTCCATCAGATGAAATCGCGAAAACACACAATAAAAGAAAACAAACATATGCATATATGAAAGCTTAACCCCTTTTTTTTTCTTTTTGAAAACAAAAAAGCTTGGTGCTCTTGAGCAGAGTCACATTTCTTTGAAAATCAAAGTGTCAGACTCCCAAACAGAGTCGCCATTTTTCTGTCATAAAGGTGACGCAGCAGAGGATTCGAATGTGAATTCGATTCTCCGGCTCAAACGATTTACTTTTGATTTGTTTATAAAGATTCCATGAGCATCAAGCTTTATTATTTTCAACACAAGAAAGATGATTTAATGATTATGAAAAAGGGGAAAGTCAATAATACCCTTAATTGATTTTGATATGCAACGACTAGCGAAACTAGACGCAACGCATCGGGGAGATTCTCGAGTAAGGGTTTGTTATATAAAGGGAATAGATGGAGCACCCTAAATATATATAGTTATCTATAGCTCTATTTCATCACATACATTTTGAAAAGTTTGATTGATAAAGATCTTTTCAATGGTTACCTGTTTTGCTTGAGTACAAGTCGCTACCACTTACATGTTTAAGAAAGATGTTTGAAAAAGTGATTGAATCTTTTAACTCAGAAGCATTGGTGTTTTGTTTGAGTGTACATGTTGCCATCATTACAATTAAGAGATGTTTTTGTTTGAAAAGAGTTTGAAAAGTTTTTTGATCGAGTGGATGTAATAGATGAGATACTTCTTCCATAGAGATGATAGATGTCTAAATCTCGAGGAGAAATTGATTGGATTAAGAGATGCTTTTAATAAGCCCATGGGTCCTTGTATTGTAAGCCCAAGAGGAGGCATTCTCGAGGTCATCGAGGGTCATCGAGGGTCCTTGTATGAAGCTCAAGAGGAAGCTATAGGTATGGTCGGTTTTTGTCTTTAAAAGGATTTCACCGGAAACCATCCTTTGAATGAAGAGCAATTTCACCGGAAATTATACTCTCGTGGTTCTATCCTAGCGGGTGATTCTTTGTATTGAAGCCCAATAGGAGGCTGTTAAGAGATTTTATGGTCTTTCATTGTATGATGCCCAAGAGAAGGCTAAACTCAATGAGGAGTTCTTTAGAACGAAGCCCAAGAGGAGGCCGACTCAATGGGTGTTGTCTTATATGAAGCCTAAGCGGAGGATAAACTCTGATGAATGAGTTTTCATGAAGCCTAAGAGGAGGCTGAACTCGTGGGGAGAGTTATCTTGTATAAATTTCAAGCGGAGGCTACAACTCATGGGAACCTATTGGTTAGACTAGTTGTTATGTTATAACTAGAGTTGTATAAACAAGTGTGTGTGTGATATGTATTCACAGAGTTTATGAAGGAAATATAAACAATGCATGATGTTTATTTACAAGAGTTTATGAAGGAAATATAAACAAGTGTCTGTGAAACAAACGCTTAAAACGAGCGCGTAACTTGATTATTTACAAGTTTGATGTGTACAAGGAAGTGAATATGTAACGAACGAGCTATTTATGTACGCACAAAGATGGATGTACATAGAGGGGGTTGGGACTTACACCATAAGGGTGGCCCATTGGTTTAAAAGCGCTTCACGGGAATAATGCTCCTTTCAATACCAATGGTATTCATTGTACATACGTATCTAAACAAAACAACGATCAAAGTTTATCTCGTGAAAAGTATCCGTATATGTACGCATAAAGATTTGTATGAATATAAAAATAATTTGATATGTACAAGGAAAATGTATGTACATGAAAGAATGTTGGTTTGTATATACACAAGTGAGGTGAAAACAAACGATCAAGTTTGTCTACTTGAGTATAAAAATATCTCAGATTATGTACAAATAAAAATTTGTATGTATCTAAAGAGAGTTTGATATGTACAAAGAAATAATTATGTACATAAAAGAATGCTTTTGGGACTTACACTGTGAGGGAGGCCCATGATCGATTGAGAAATTTGAGAGAAACGAATCGGTTTTATCGCTTAAATCGGATCGATCATGGTAAAAAGATGTAAGTTTGATGAAAAGTTTTGAAGAAATTATTTTGAAAGTGTTTTGAAATGTGAGGTTTACTCATGAGAAGTTTTGAAAAGAATCGAAGTCGAAGTTTGAAAAATTCACCTTTAAAGTGGTTTTGAAAAGTGTCAAAAGTGCTGCCCGATTAAAATATAATCGATGAAAGTTTTTCTGAAAATTTTTGCACTATCATAAAATAGATACATTTATTGACAAGTGTAAAAAATCACCTCAAAATGAGGAGTTTTGATTGGTTAAAAAATGTTAAAGTTTGTGAAAACATGAAGAAAATATGAAAAGTTTGAAAAAAATGGTCCATGGAGGTTTGAACCAGACCGGGTATACGGGGCAGAGGACTACGAGCGAGTCGGCAACCATCGGGACAAGAGCGCTTTTGTGTATTTGGATCAAAACACGTGTTAATAAAATATTGGAAAATTTAAATTTGAAAAACTCAAGAACACGCTGAATTGTTCTTCATCTTCATCAATTTCGATTTCAGAATTTGTTGTTTCAATGATTTTGAAAGTTATAAACATGAAAGTTGCTCAAATTTAACAAAGAATATGATGATGGTTGTTAATTGCATTTATTTTTGGTCTAACACGATTGAATTTCGCGAAAACGTGAAGAACCCTAGAAATGAAAATCCTAATTGAAATGATGTGGTTGATGATTTTCAAATTGTTTGAGGGTTAAGGATCGATAGGTGCGTAAAACAAATGGCCAAGAGTTTTTTCATTTAAATGCAAGGAATCATGAGATTGAAGTTTGAGTTCTCACTGCTCAAGTTTAGATCAAGATGGTGTTGGAGTGTTTCCGTAATCGGTTTGTGGGATTGCTATAGCATCATCGGCCTATGTGGAAGGTGGAGGATGG